>JARPMR010000024.1:77500-525449 GCA_029955525.1 Oeneis ivallda
AGATCTGCACCGACGGAGGCTCCAGGCGGGCTCGCGCCCAGACCCTTCTGCGCTCTCCGCCGCGCACGTCCTACTCGTTACGGCATAATGACGCGACATGCGCCGCACGTGCCCGTAACGGTATTGTATAGGCAAAGCGCTTCAGCGCCATCCATTTTCAGGGCTGGTTGCTTCGGCAGGTGAGTCGTTGCACACTCCTTAGCGGATTCCGACTTCCATGGCCACCGTCCTGCTGTCATGAGCGACCAACGCCTTTCATGGTGTCCCATGAGCGTTTTTTAGGCGCCTTAACAATACGTTTGGTTCATCCCACAGCGCCAGTTCTGCTTACCAAAATTGGCCCACTTGGCACCGTCATCAGATCTCCGGCTTCATCGTTCGAGTAAGCCGGAGTTCTCACCCATTTAAAGTTTGAGAATAGGTTGAGGTCGTTTCGGCCCCAATGCCTCTAATCATTCGCTTTACCGGATGGGACTGTTCGTCGACGCCAGCTATCCTGAGGGAAACTTCGGACGGAACCAGCTACTAGATGGTTCGATTAGTCTTTCGCCCCTATACCCAGTTCCGACGATCGATTTGCACGTCAGAATCGCTACGGTCCTCCATCAGGGTTTCCCCTGACTTCGACCTGACCAGGCATAGTTCACCATCTTTCGGGTCCCAGCATCTGTGCTCTGAGCGCGCCTGCATTCACGGATTGGAAACGAGACGCCTCGGGAGTGCGGGAGGCCGACGCGAGGCCGGCGCTCCATCCTCCCTACGTTCACTTTCGTTGCGCCTTTCAGTTTTGTGACAAAGACAACTCAATGACTCGCACACATGCTAGACTCCTTGGTCCGTGTTTCAAGACGGGTCCTGCGAGTGCCCGAAAATGACTCATCGCAGACTGAGACGCGCACGGTCCGAGGCAGCACGGCTGCGACGACAGCGGCGCCGCCGAGCGGTCCGCACTGTGGCAGGACCGCGACCGGTAACGGCGCGAGCTTGCGTCGGGCCGGACGCGCGCGAGGCGCGTGCGCGTTTCGTACCAATACCGTCCCCGGCCGGCCGGCCACCGTCACGGTCCAGCGGTAGTCTCCTACCACTGGGCGAATCGGATGGGCGCTTAAGCCGACCGAGAACGGGTCGCGATGCATTACTGAGAGAGAAGTGCACGACGCCGACGGACATACAACCGGACGCGACCCGTGCCGCGCGCGACGCCCGCTAGGGGTGCGCGCGCGACATCGAGGCGCGCGCCCGTACGCCGTCCGGATGTCGATGAATCTCTCCGTTCGTTCATTCGAGTTTCGCAGGTTTACCCCTGGACGGTTTCACGTACTCTTGAACTCTCTCTTCAAAGTTCTTTTCAACTTTCCCTCACGGTACTTGTTCGCTATCGGTCTCGCGGTAATATTTAGCCTTAGATGGAGTTTACCACCCACTTAGGGCTGCACTCTCAAGCAACCCGACTCTGAGGAGTGTCCCTCTCGCCGCCTCGCTCCGTCGCTACGGGCCTGGCACCCTCTACGGGAAAACGGCCCCGTTCAAGACGAACTTGGACAGGAGCGGCGACGACGAGATAGCGGAACCTCCCGAACACCACATCTCCCGCGATCGTTACAACCGCGCGATTCAGTGCTGGGCTGTTTCCTGTTCGCTCGCCGCTACTAAGGAAATCCTGGTTAGTTTCTTTTCCTCCGCTTACTAATATGCTTAAATTCGGCGGGTGATCCTCCCTGATCTGAGGCCAACGATAAAAATGGAGGCAGACGCGATATCCGTCAGCTCGACGGCGCCGCACGCGAGCGGGTCAGCGCGCGCGCACGGCGCCGTCGCGCGAGTCCGGACGTCGAGTCCGCCTACTCACTGCGCGTTGTGTGCACAGTTGCGCGTTTCACACTATCGTGCGTGCGTGCCGAGAGCGAAGCGCACCCAGCGCGACACCTCACCCGATCTCTGATATCGTGACGCCCCCCCCCGGCCACCGTCGTAGAGCGCGGCGGGCGCGGCGCGTGGAGAGCGGCGGTCGCGCGCCGTCGACCGATTCACCGTTAACGGAAGGGTCGGTCGATCGACGCGCTCGCACACGCAGCTCGCACGCGGCTCGCACCCCACCACGCGCACGATACGGTGGAGGGTTTCGATGGCGCCACACCCAGAGACGGGAGTGGATTGCGTCGGGCGCAACAACGCTCGAACGACACACGATAGATATAACACGATATCATTTTTAAGCGGACCGCTTACAGCGTTGCGCGCGATCGCCTCGTTGGAGAGTCTCGCGCGCACCGCCTTCACGGAACCGCCAAGTGTCCAAACTCCTTTCGTTTCAAAGTGTTTTAGGACAGTGTGGTATTTGTTTTTATGCAGCCGGCCCTCAGACAGGAGTGGTCCTGGATGTTTCTCCACGGACCGCAATGTGCGTTCGAAATGTCGATGTTCAAATGTGTCCTGCAGTTCACACTATGACGCGCAGTTAACTGCGTTCTTCATCGACCCGCGAGCCAAGTGATCCACCGTCCAGGGTAATGGTTTGTTTCGTTAATAGTTATACTTAGTGTTTGTTTTTTGTCGTTTAATAGTTATACTCAGTGAGCGCCCGTTTATACACCAGGGCGTTTACGGTGTCGAGATTGAGGATCCCAACGTACCATCCCATCCGAGCGATCAAGCGCAGGGGAGTGGGCGGCGGACGTGCAGGGTTCCTCTCGTCTCTTTTTGTTGTGGCGTGTCTTTAACAACATATGCAACGTGCGCGCGCTGACCACGGTCAGGCGGCGCGATGCGTACGTACGTTAATGATCCTTCCGCAGGTTCCCCTACGGAAACCTTGTTACGACTTTTACTTCCTCTAAATGATCAAGTTTGGTCAACTTCCCAACAACGCCGACGGCCGTGAAGCCACCGCGTGTCGGTCCGAAGACCTCACTAAATCATTCAATCGGTAGTAGCGACGGGCGGTGTGTACAAAGGGCAGGGACGTAATCAACGCGAGCTTATGACTCGCGCTTACTAGGAATTCCTCGTTTATGGGGGATAATTGCAAACCCCAATCCCCAGCACGAAGGAGTTTCAACGGGTTGCCCGGGCCTCTAGGCCAGGGAGAACATGCTGATTCCTTCAGTGTAGCGCGCGTGCGGCCCAGGACATCTAAGGGCATCACAGACCTGTTATTGCTCAATCTCGTGCGCCTCGAAGACGCCGGTCCCTCTAAGAAGAATTTTAATACGCCGCCAGTGAGTTGCGCGACCGAAATCGCGCACACCTAAATGACGACGCCTATTTAGCAGGCTAGAGTCTCGTTCGTTACCGGAATTAACCAGACAAATCGCTCCACCAACTAAGAACGGCCATGCACCACCACCCACCGAATCAAGAAAGAGCTGTTAATCTGTCAATCCTTCCGGTGTCCGGGCCTGGTGAGATTTCCCGTGTTGAGTCAAATTAAGCCGCAGGCTCCACTCCTGGTGGTGCCCTTCCGTCAATTCCTTTAAGTTTCAGCTTTGCAACCATACTCCCCCCGGAGTCCAAAATCTTTGGTTTCCCGGAAGCTGCCCGCCGAGCCATTGTAGTAACGTCGGCGGATCGCTAGATGACATATTTACGGTTAGAACTAGGGCGGTATCTAATCGCCTTCGAACCTCTAACTTTCGTTCTTGATTGATGAAAACACCTTTGGCAAATGCTTTCGCTGATGTTCGTCTTGCGACGATCCAAGAATTTCACCTCTAACGTCGCAATACGAATGCCCCCAGTTATCCCTATTAATCATTACCTCGGAGTTCTGAAAACCAACAAAATAGAACCGAGATCATATTCTATTATTCCATGCACGAAATATTCAAGCGGCATTTTGAGCCCGCTTTGAGCACTCTAATTTGTTCAAAGTAAAATTGTCGGCCCATCTCGACACTCAACGAAGAGCACCGCGATAGGATTTTGATATTGAACCGGCGTTTTACCGCCGGCTCACCGACGATATGCTCCGCAGACGTGTCAGTATCACCGCGGAAGCGGTGCACCGACAGCGCGGCGCACAAATGCAACTACGAGCTTTTTAACCGCAACAATTTTAGTATACGCTATTGGAGCTGGAATTACCGCGGCTGCTGGCACCAGACTTGCCCTCCAATTGTTCCTCGTTAAAATATTTAAAGTGTACTCATTCCGATTACGAGGCCTCGTAAGAGTCCCGTATCGTTATTTTTCGTCACTACCTCCCCGTGCCGGGAGTGGGTAATTTGCGCGCCTGCTGCCTTCCTTGGATGTGGTAGCCGTTTCTCAGGCTCCCTCTCCGGAATCGAACCCTGATTCCCCGTTACCCGTGACAACCATGGTAGTCGCAGAAACTACCATCGAAAGTTGATAAGGCAGACATTTGAAAGATGCGTCGCCGGTACTGGACCATGCGATCGGCAAAAGTTATCCAGATTCATCAAAAGTAACGACTTCGGACGCGAGGCCCTCCGTCGATTGGTTTTGATCTAATAAAAGCACTCGTCCCATCACTGGTCAGAGTTCTGATTGCATGTATTAGCTCTAGAATTACCACAGTTATCCAAGTAACTGAGTAAGATCTAAGGAACCAAAACTGATATATTGAGCCATTCGCGGTATCGCCTTAATACGGCTTGCACTGAGACATGCATGGCTTAATCTTTGAGACAAGCATATAACTACTGGCAGGATCAACCAGGGAGCTATCCGTTTCAACGGTACATAGCCCATCCGCGCGTGCGCGCGCGCGCGCCAGCGCCACGCGTGCGCAATTACACACGAGCGCAGCGCGCACAACACACGACGGAGATCGTAGCGACTCGCGTGCGCTCCAAGGTCAACTGGAGCGACGTGGTGCCCGACAACACAAAAATGGATCGGTGGAGAGAACTCCGCCGCCAAAAGAGGACCCTCGTCTCCCAGTGTAGGGTAGACTCGGTCCCAAGTTCGAAAGTTCGTTAACGAGACAGCGAACACAAGCACGCCAAGGTGCTACAATTAGTGTCCACGTCTGTTGAAGCAACAGACGCGTGCACAATATTATGACCGTCGCCCGGTGTTAGAGAGACTGTATACCGATAACCCACGCGTTATACGTAAAAAAACACATTCAAGCGCTCACCTCGTAGAGATTGGCACTTGTAAGTGGATCACGTAAAACGTCCCCAGGTTTAATTATCATGTGCGCTTATTTTGCACGCTTTGAACACTTTTAACGACCGCTGCTATTGCACAATACATAGATTGTACAAAACTACGGAACTACGCATTTAGATGAGAAATCGAGCGACTCGAAACACCCCTCCAACGCGCAGAACGCGAAAAGTAGAGGTCTCGGCGCCGCCAAAGACTCATCGGACGCGATTCCGTCGGCCGACAACGTTCTATAATTATGTTATGTTATGTTATTAAACTTCAATCGCGTAAGAACGACGCGACGCTGCCGCAGCAACCGGAGGACATCACAGACACGCACGCATACATTGCATGCGCGCATCGCGTTACGATCCGGGAGCAGCAAGTCTCTACTCGCCTTCCGCGCTTTCGACTTGAATGTTTTTTACTTCACGTCGCGTTTGTCGTCGACACGTTCCCACATATTATACCGTTCAACAGAATAGCGTCAACGTCAAAATGGATAAAGAACAAAAATTATTTAATTTTTAGAAATTTTACTATGTATTGAGTATATGAGGGGGAGGGATGCAGGTGGGGGGGGGGGATAACCCAACATAAGCTAACATAACCTAACATAACCCAAAATAACATAACATTACCCAACATAACCTAACATAACCCAACAAAACCCAAAATTACCCAAAATAACCCAACGCAACCCAACATAAACCAACATAAGGTAACACATCCTGACATAACCCAAAAAAACCTGACGTAACCCAAAATACCATAACATAACACAAAATAACCAAACATAACCTACCATAACCCAACAAAACCCCGCATAACCCAACATAACCCAAATACCCCTATAAAACCCAACATAACCAAACATCACCCAACAAAGCCCAACATGAACCAACATAAGCTTACATAACCCAACATAACCCGACATTAACCAACATAGGCTAACATATCCTGACAACCCAAAATTACCCGAAATAACCCAAAAAAACCTGACGTAACCCAAAATACCATTACATAACACCAAAACATAACCCAACATAACCCAATATCATCCAAAATTGCCCAAAATAACCCAACATAACATAACATAACATAACCCAACAAAACCTAATATAACCCAATATTACCCAAAATATCCCAAAATTACCCAAAATAACCCAACAAAACCTGACATAACCCAAAATAGCCCAACATAACCTAACAAAACCCAAAATGACCCAACATAACCTAACATAAGCTAACACAACCCAACATAAACCAAACATTACGTAACATAACCCAAAAACCTGACAACCCAAAATAACATAACACAGCATAACCCAAAATAGCCCAACATAACCTAACATAACCGAACATAAAGCAAACATTATCTAACATAACCCAACATAACCTAACAAGTGCTATATACCTACATATACTACACATATATACTATACATATTATTTTGCCAAAATCTAGTTATGTTTGGTTGATGTTTACCTACATGAACAGGTGCCCGGTCGCAGGGATTGAAACTCGAAATTTACTGGACCGATTTTGATCAAACTTCGTAACTATCTGTAATTTGGTCCAACTTAAAAGATAGATTAAGTTTTTATCTAAATTATTGACATCAATATTTGTTATTGCTAAATCTCGAACCTTGTTAGATTGTGTTGTAATTTTGCATTACTGATATTATAAATGCGAGTGTTTTTGTTGGTTTGGCCTTGAATCACGTCGCAACAAAGCAACGGACTGATGCGATTTTTTGCATGGGTGTGGTAGTGGGTCCTCAGATCGGGAGAACTACTATTTAGCTCGGATAATCAAAGAGTTCCCGCGGGATTTTTAAAAACTACATCCACGCGGACGAAGTCGCGGGCATCAGCTAGTTATATTATAACTATTTGAAACGTACAAGTCAGGGATCTCGACCATAGCCAAAGATTATAGCACACCCATAGCATTATTGGTCCGCAGTCCACTGGTTAGTTTAGTGACCATTCCTTAAAATATTCCTGCACCCTCCGAGGATCATCCTTCCGTGCAAATTATTGGTGCACTGAAGGATAATACTCGGTTGGTGTATTCATCGCCCGATTTAGAAAGAAATCAAGAAAGAAATCATACCTCTACCTTACCGGGGCTGCGTGTCCCGGGTCCCCGCGCAAGCGGCGCGAGCTTGAGACCCGAGTTCAGTCTCGCGAGAGTACACGTCACCGGTATAGATGCCTTTGCGGCTGTGCTTTTGTACTGTTGACATGCGGGAGATATCGAAATAGATTTGGCGTCGCTGCCAACGTCCCACGAGATAGCACTTTAACACCTAACTTATTACTAGTGGTTCGCCCCGAACGGAGACCTCGCGGTAACGGTATCCCATGATTATTCATTCAATCGATACATGACGACCAAAACTGACATTATTATTATGCCCGTTTTCACCAAACATACCTAAATCATCCCCTATGTAGGAGTCTCTTTACGTAGGCAACCCTAAATACAATCCTAAGTCCTAACATCCGTCCCAATGTCCTTTTAGGTGCCCCGTACAGATTCTTGATAACGAAGTTGACAGAAAGCATCACCTAACTTATCATAGGTAGCCCCGAAAGGTTAGGAACGTTAGTGAAAACATTGAATTTTATGTACTAAGGAGTGAAAACTCTGTACAAATCGTCATCTATCGACACGAATAGAAAATATACAAAATGTAGTAAGTAATTAATAGTTTATTGAAGTTTGATATTTATGTATAGTTTAATGAAAGAATTGTTTGATTTTATCACTTTAGTTTTAATGAATTGTTAATTTTTCAGTTTTACAAAGTCTACACACCACAGAACACGATACCAAAGATAACTGTAGGTACATGACATAACATAGTTGAGAGGTAAAAAAAAAACATGGAACTAGAAACAACATAAAGTTCACATGGAATTAGGTTGGACCAATTTTAACATTCCGCCCACCAAGGACTTGTCCTTTGATATAATGCTAACAACTATGTTTTTAACCATTAAGTAAACAATTGTAAAAAAATAATAAAAACAAAAGACCCAAACAACAACCTTATACTAATAGCACCTCCCACCGTGAGAATATTACACTGTATTTTAAGTGAGAACACAAATCTTATTTAGGGGGCGTTTGTAACAACCTCTTTTACATTTGACAGTTACAACCTGAGTTAACATATCATGACCGGGGTGCTTTGCTATGATTTTACCTAACAACCATTTAGATGGTGGCAAAAAATCATCTCTTAACACAACAATATCATTTACATCAGGTTCTAGTTTTGTAGAATTCCATTTATATCTATGATTTAAGTTTAACAGATATTCTTTTGACCACCTCTTCCAAAATTCATTTACCATTTTTTGTGGTACATTCCAACGTTCAAGACCAGTTACATTTTTATTACAATAATCAACATCACTAACATTAAGTAATGGCTCACCGATTAAAAAATGGCCTGGTGTCAAAAGGGCAGTGGATCATCAGGATCGTCGCTAAGAACAGACAACAGGCGCGAATTTAAACAAGCCTCAACTTGCGTCAATGCTGTCGACAGCTCTTCATAAGTTAATGTACTATCACCAATCACTTTCTTTAAATGTGTCTTATTGACCTTACACCAGCTTCCCATAGCCCTCCGAAATTTGGTGCATGAGGAGGTATAAAATGCCAACGCGTATTTTCTAACGTCAACAGTTGTGCAATTTCTTGGGGTAACTCAGATTTGGCATTGTTAAACATTGCTTATAACTCCTTATTCACTTTGACAAAGTTTGAAGTGTTATCACTGTACAGATCCTGGCAATGCCCTAGTGTCGACGTAAAGCACCTAAATGCAGCAATATATCCTTTAGCACTTAAATCAGTAACAGCTTCAAGATATATGGCACAAGTCACCATACATACAAATAAGCAGATGTAGCCTTTTTATGATTTTGATCCACGTCCAGGAGAAAATTATATTTTTATTGGCCCTGCATAGTCAACACCAGCTGATATAACACATAACACATATACCTCAGCTCCTAGCAAAATGTCAATTCTGCCGGGTGTTGCAAATCCTGGATCAGCTAGTGTAAGGTTCTCTAATTCTAACCAATCAAGTGTGTGAATTTTACCTGATGATAACAGTGACGCAAGTGAACTCATGATGCACGCATTTACCTGAATTATGTGATTTGGATTATGGAACGACTCAATGACTAAAGAATTCATGTGTTTTATTCTCACCTGTCCGTTCCCTATCCCTGACACCAAACCAATTGTACTGTGGCTTCTGTTACAAAAGAAGCTTGCGACCCTTGATCAAGTAATGCTCTAAAAACTAATTTTGTTCCGCACTTAGTTATAACTATGTAACACTCCACATGCAAAGTTAGCTACTACTGTATTCTCTTGTATCTGAGTGTGATGGTTGTTGAATTTTTTCCTCTCTCTGTGACTTGGTCTGTTTTGGTACTATGTTGGTAGTGTTCCATTGATAACTTTCTCTTTCTTCAGCGAGTGATGTTTTTTCCACACCGTTTATAAAATGTATTTTTGATGCACCGACTCACTGGATGTGTATTTGATAAACAATTGAAACATAAGCCTTTCTCATGTACATATTGCTGTCGCTCTTTAACTCCTTTCTGTGCAAACTCTTTGCAATTGAATATGTAATGCGGTCCATTATATAGAACACATTACATGTCAGCTGTTTATCATTTGTGATAGCTGCATGAAACAATTTTGAAGAAATCAGTTTTGTATTATGTTTAGTACTAGAGCTTTGTTTTCCAAAATCAATCATTTCAAGACTTCTAAAATGGGATTCCAAAAATTCAACAAGCTGTTCCCATTGTGGCAATTCATCTCCACTACTGCTCTGTTGATGTTCCCATAATTTTCGCAACTCAATATCCATTTTAGAAACAACAAAGTATATAACTATAGCATCCCAATGACTCACATTCACTCCAATGTTACTTAAACTTTTTAAACAAGATGAGGTTGTATCTAATAGATGTTTCAAAGCTACAGGTGACTCACTAGTAATCTGCTTTTGTGAATAGAAAATTTTTAAAATAGTGTTGCAATTAAATCTTTTATTATCATACCTCTTAGTGAGTTGTTTCCAAGCTTCTGCGTAGTTCAGTTCAGTTGTAGCAAAGTTTCTTATCCAGATAAACTTGTTTTTAAGTAATGAAGTTTTTGTACGGCTGACAGACTCTCATTATTGTGAATTAATGATGTAAACATATCATAAAATGTTTGCCAGTTATTGTAATTTCCGCTAAACGTAGGAAGTGTAATTTTAGGAAGTTTGATGTCACACGACGGATCAGATCTGTATTCCATCACTTGATGCATTTGATGAACTCTTGCTTAGTTTCACAGGGCCACCCATCCAAATCCTTTAATAGAATACACCTATAGTGAATGTATAGTTCCTGAAACTGGTCGAACTTGTCACCTGTGAAATACGGTAAACTGGTTTTCTGTGTCTCGTCAATAATTGTTGTTGAAATTAAATCCTTATGACCTTTCTTAAAATCACGCCATAGTTCTAGGTTTTCCAATTTGGTGTGTATGTAAGCCTTCTTAATACGTTCTTTTGTTGATTTACGATAGTTAAATTCTGATTTTTGTAGTTGTTTGTACAGTTCGTCTTGTGTTTTTAATAAAACCTCCATTGTTTAAGATACTTTAAAGTTTAAAAGTTCAAGTTGCATAGAAATTGTGACGCAATAGTTAATTGAAAATTGAAAGTCACACTGGGTACACACACTAAAATGTTCATTTAGATATGAATGTTCAAAATATCACCGAGTTTCGGCACCATGTACAGTTTGAAAGAATTGTTTGATTTTATCACTTTAGTTTTATTGAATTGCTAATTTTTCAGTTTTACACACAGAAGACATTATTAACACCACAGAACACGATACCAAAGACAACAGACCAACTATACATGACGTCACAGACCCATGACAACATAATATTAATAAAAAAAAAACATGGAACTAGAAACAACATAAAGTTCACAGTAGGTTGGGCGAATCTTAATTATAGAATAATTTTAATTGAATGATTTTATAATATGTACCTTTAGTACTTTTATATTATGTACTTGTAATAGAAAATAATAATGGTCGACGCAAAACTGTTTTTTGGGATTAAGATAGACGTAGTCGTAATTCCAAGTTCCATGGAATAGAAGTTACAGCGCCATCTATTAACATCATTGTGAAGCTACGTTGAAAAATACTGATGCCCATTAAAAATTAAATAATTTCGTTTGTTTACAATATAGTTTTTTTTTGTTTTTGCTTTAGTATTTGTTGTTCAAGTATGGGCAAGTGCTATACCTATGGACGCTTGTACCTGTGGACACAATCGATTCCGTCGAAACTAGCAACCCTAAAATTCTAATTCGAACGCGACCGTAAAGCTTTGCCTATGGTTGACAGTTTTGACGTGTCAACATCTTTGTTTTCTGTTAAAATTTTAGTTGATAGGTGGTTGATAGTTTAAGTTTTTGGCGCCAGAAAGTAAGTTATTTTGCTTAATTTAAATGAGTTTTACCGTGAAAATACTTACGATATCGGTTTGATCGTGTTTGCAGTAGGATGGGTGTTGTTTATTGCTTAATTTGTGGTTTTCCCCTGTCTGTAAGTGTTTTATCCTCAGTTTATAGATCAGTTTAATTTTATAAGTCTGAATTTGTACCTGTGGCCAAACATACGAGTGTACCTGTGGACTGTCCACAGGTACAAAAGTATCATAATATTTAGTTACTTGAAAATATGATCAGTCGTTTTGTTTTTCGGTGCCTCGTAGTAAAACTGGTTTAAAAAGAAAGGTAATGTGCCCCGACACACTCACAGCAGTAAAAGAAGCAAATAAACTTTGCTTCTGTGAATTTGGAGATTCTATTATTCAGATCATTACAGAACCAATTTCGCTAGTCCAAAAGGATTATCACCTGATACCAGAAGAACCTGTATTTCGAACTCGAAGGAAGATTAGGTATAGATCCACAAATAACGCCCGAAACCGTCCACCCATTTGAAAAAGCTGGCCCTCGATAGGTGCTCAACGTGGAGAAAAGCCCGGGAGAACCAAAATTTTGACCAGAAAAAATGAAATTCTAGGTGACGCATTCAAAAAGCTGAAAAGAAGAAAATAAGCCAGAAAATAGACAAAAACACAGCCAAAGCTGCTCAAAAAACAATTGTTACCAAAGCTATTTCTGGTTCCTCCAAAGGTGACGCTAGTTGCTCCAAAAGTCATCCAACTCCTCGGTCAGCTAATAATCTTTCTGAACCTGGTCCTTGCAACATACTTTCGAATGAAAACATTGAGAAATCCAGCGAAAAAAAGATGAAAATAATTCAGCAAGAGAATTTATCGTTTGTTAGATGTTTGAAGTGTAAAACTTATTCCAAAGACAAAAACCAAATGCTCAAATATTGTTTTTGCAATCATAGCTATCATATTGTGTTCCGAAGTCACACAGAGAAAACTTTGAAACTGATGATGAGGGTGAAGGTTTTCTGTACCTGGCATGCTTTGCATTAGACAATGATGTCGATAGTAGGTACCTAATGAACTTACTGTACTGAAAACTTTTATGAAGCATATCGCAATGCATACAATGAAGTTGTTTTTAGAAGTAGATAGTTGTTTTTTTTTACTGTCCAATCAATTTGAACCGTCCCTAGGTACAACTGTCCACAGGTATAATTTGACTTTACACATGATTGTACCAATCATGTGTTGAACCTGACAAATATGGTGTTTTAAAAAAATTGATTTTTTTCGTAAGTAATAAGTGATATTGAGACTAGAATTTTAGTTTAAGAAAGGCTGGTTATCTCTTAAGACATGTGATATGTTAAAAATAAATAAAACATCCAATTCAGATTTAAAATTTTTTTTATTCCAAATTTTGGAAAGTGTTCACATGTTCTGCACTTGCCCCTACAGGATATAAGTGAAATAAAAAAAAAAGTTCAGCTTGAAAATACATAGTTAGCCGATTTTGCTAGAGAGCATCTTCAAGCGAGCATATTAAATCTCCACTTTGAAAGCCCCCCATTTCTTCAATTTTAAGGGAAAAATTAAAAAATATATATTTTTATACTCGGTTCCAAATTATCTTTAAAATGATATACCTTAATCAATCTTATGTAATTAAATAAAAAATACTTTACTTTGCATTCGCTTCTATGAGAGCCCCCTCAAATAAAGATTTTTTATAACTTTTTAAGCAATATTCAGCTGAAGGCCATCGGCTTACATATTATGTTTATAGAAGTAATTACGTTCAATAATTCAGAAGTTATAAGGCTCTGACAGACGGACGGACGAACGGACAAGTGTAAATTCACTCAAGTGGACTCAGAGATAATAACTACTTAATAATATTGTAAAGTTATGTTTTGAAAAGAGCAACTGTAGAGTTTCTTGCCAGCTCTACTCAAAATTCGCGTTCCGAGCTGGTGGTAGAGTCATGACGTATCATAAGAGCTAAGGGTTGGACTACGTGAAATAAATAGATTTGAATTTAATGTTCGTCTGGTACGTCTAGGTTATAGTCGAGTACTTTTGCAATTATGTTATCGACACTATTTTTTATCAACAAAAAGTTAAATTAAAAGAAAATTAGGCATTTTTGTAAGGTTTTATTTCAACAATTCCTTCCATCAAAATTTTACAACCTTCTTTACAAATATAAAATCATATCGATCAATTTCTCAATAGAACATACAAAACTATTTACTCTCAATTAAATCACTCTTTTTAACACTATTTACAAAAATACATATTTACACATCACGATCACTCTACAACACAATAAATAAGGCGCCGAGACGCGCGGTGTTCGTGGCCACAGTTCGGGTATCACCGGTAGGCGGTATCACACTAGACGAGCACGGTGAGGCGCTCGGGCGGCGGGTGGCGCAGCACGGGCGGCGCGGCGGGCGGCGCGGGCGGCGGCGCGGCGGGCGAGGCGGGGCGCGGCGCGGCGGGCGGCGGCAGCGCGCGCTTGGTGAGCTCCTTGTCGCGCGGCGGCGTGTGGTTGCGCGCGTCCGCGTTCTGCGCCTTGTAGAGCGAGTGCGCGCGCGGCAGCGGCTCGTCGCAGCGCAGCGGGTTGGCGTAGCGCCGCAGGTTCTCCTCGTTCTGCAGGTTGTTGGACTTCTCCTCGTCGCGGCTGGTGCGCGCGAGCGTGGCGGCGGCGCGGCGGCGGCGCAGCAGCAGCGCCGCGCCCGCGCCCGCGCCCAGCAGCAGCAGCGCCGCGGCCGCCGCCAGCGCCAGCAGCGCGCCGCCCGCGCCGCCCGCGCCGCCCGCGCCCGCCGCGCTCGGGGGCGGCGGGGCGCCGTGCCGCACGCGCAGGCGCAGCGCGGCCCCCAGCAGCGCGTGCTGCGCCAGCCGCCGCCGCGCCACCAGCTCGGCCAGCGCGCGCACGGCGGCCGCCAGCGCGCTCGCCGCCTCGCCGTCATCCTCCTCGCCGGCCCACTGCACACAGCGGCGCACACAACGTTAATGGGGGCGATCAGTCGTGGTAGCGTTATGTGAGTTTAAGCGATAGGAAGAATTGCAGATTCGAAAAATAATAATTCGAAGATGGAATCATGTAAGATAGATAAAGACTCGCGGTGGTGAAGTGAAGTTATACAATAAAAACCGGCCAAGTGCGAGTCAGACTCGCGCACCGAGGGTTCCGTACTCCAAAAGTAAAAGTAAAACGATAATATTGTATTAATTTGCTTATTTATCGTTAACTTTGTTTGTAGAGGTTTATAGTTAATATAAAAAAAACTATGCTAGTTAGAGCGTTGGTTTTATTTTTCCTGTAAAATATACATAAACCTCTATTGACCATAATTATTTCAGATTTTTCGATTGGTAAACTTCGGAGATAAGGGGGGGGGAACGGTATTTTTTTCGAAATTTTGGCCGATTACTCAAAAACTATTATATATAGAAATAAATAAAAAACTGTTTTAGAATGCACAAGTAAAGGCCTTTCATATTATGATACCCCACTCAGTATAGTTATCTTACTTTGAAATTTCAAACCCCCGATTTTCCCCCTTTTTTAATCAAACTAAAATAATTTTCGCGTTGCTTTTATTTTTCCTGTAAAATATACATAAATTTCTATTGACCATAATTATTTCAGATTTTTCGATTGGTAAACTTCGGAGATAAGGGGGGGGGGGGGGGAACTTCAAAAAACCGACTTCTAACGCCACTACAAAGTATAAATTAATTACGGGCCTAAATTCAAACTATGAAACCGATGCGCGACGCTACACAATATGAGAGACTCGTTTGTAGAAGTTGAGCGAGCATCGTGAGTCGGTTTCATATTTTGTATTTTAGGCCCGCCCGACTTCAACAAACGTTTGTTGTCCAATAACTAAATTTATTTTTATACTTTGTAGTGGTGTTAGAAGTCGGTTTTTTGAAAAGAATTTTTATTTTAAGCTTTTAAGTGTAGTATCCCATGATTGAGGAGCTAGGACCTGGAGCTCCATGATGTAGTCCATACTTGTTGCCTACAATATCAATTCGTAATCGAAATTTCCTAAATCCCCATAGTTTTAGGTAGGCAGTACCCTGCAGCATCAGGATTGAGGAGCTAGGACCTGGAGCTCCATGATGTAGTCCATACTTGTTACCTACAATAATAATTCGTAATCGATATTTCCTAAATCTCTTTATATTAGGTGAGTAATATCCCTGCAGCATCAGGCTTTAGGAGTTGAAGGTCAACATTTTTATGGGACCATTTCGCAAACATCCTCTGTCGATTAAAAAAAAACACGCGAATCGGTCCAGTAATCCCGGAGAAATCGGTGGACATACATAGAAAAAAAAAAAAAAGATACCGGCCGAATTGAGAACCTCCTCCTTTTTGGAAGTCGGTTAATAAATAAAAAACTGTTTTAGAATGCACAAGTAAAGGCCTTTCATATGATACCCCACTCGGTATAGTTATTTTACTTTGAAATTTCAAACCCCCGATTTTCCCCCTTTTTTCGACCGAGCGAAGCGAAGGTCTCTGAGTTTACTTGAGTGAATTTGCACTTGTCCGTCCGTCCGTCCGTCCGTCTGTCAGAGCCTTATATCTTCTGAATTACTGAACGTAATTACTTCAATTTTAGATATGATATGTAAACCGATGGCCTCCAGCCGAAAATGGCTTAAAAAGTTATAAAAATCTTTATTTCAGGGGGGCTCTCATAGAAGCGAATGCGAAGTAAAATATATTTTTTTGCATTTCATAGGGTTGCAGTACCTCATTTTAAAGATAATTTGGAATAGAGCACAAAAGTATTTTTTTTTTATTTTTTTTTCCTAAAATTGACGAAATGAGTGGCTTTCGAAGTGGAGATTGTATTCGAGGCTAGATCTCTAAAACCACTTTTTTTTAAAACTTGAAACTTTCACATAATTTGAGTTATATTCTGTACTTGAACAACAAATACTAAGATTAGATAAATATTATAAAGAAACGAAATTATTTAAGTTTTAATGGGCATCAATGTTTTAAACAAAACTTCACTATACTGTTAATAGATGGCGCTGTCTTTAATATTGTAAATACAGTTTTGCGTCAGCTATTCTTATTTTGTCTATTACTAATTATGTTATTCAATTAGCAAATTATTATCAATAAAAGTATCACGTTGTTTTTGCAAAAGTAAATCCGTTTCTATTTACAATAATTAGACGTTAGCACCTATTTACTACCGTATGATGGTACCTACTGTGTCTATGAATGTAAAGATGAGCGCGCATCTAGACATGCTCGCCGCAGAAGCCGCAAGCGCGCAGTCATGGCAGTTTAGATTTTTTTTTTATTATGAAATCGTATACTACGTAACGCCCGTTCAGCGAACCAGCTGAATTTTAGTAAAATACTGTAGGCATACGCATTCATTACAATATAATATAGTTAAAACTACCTTATGGGAATTATGGGATACCGCGAGGTCTCAGTTCGGGGCGAACCACTAGTAATAAAACTAAAAATAATTTTCGATTTTTCTTTATTCCAATGATGTTGGGCCACTATTATACACAACTATGCCAAATTTCATGTCGATAGCTTTAATAGTTACTGAAATAATCGACTGTGACAGACGGACGGACGGACGGACGGAGAAAGTCTCACCATAAGGGTTCCATTTTTACCATTTTGGTACGGAACCCTAAAAAACTATGCTAGTTAGAGCGTTGGTTTTATTTTTCCTGTAAAATATACATAAACCTCTATTGACCATAATTGACCGAGCGAAGCGAGGTCTCTGAGTTTACTATAGCGATTTGCACTCCGTCACATGTCCGTCCGTCCGTCCTCCGTCCATCTGTCAGAGCCTTATAACTATTGAATTACTGAACGTAATTACTTCAAATTTAGATTTAATATGTAAACCGATGGCCTCCAGCCGAAAATGGCTTAAAAGTTATAAAAATCTTTATTTCAGGGGGCTCTCATAGAAGCGAATGCGAAGTAAATTTTTTTTTTTTGCTATTCATTGTTTTTCTGTGTATCATTTTAAAGACAATTTGGAACAGAGTACAAACGTATTTTTTTTTAATTTTTGGAGTTTACTCCTTAAGAATCGATTTTAGCAGCCGGTATGAGAAAAATCCGGACAGTAAAATCAATTTATCAATGACCTTTTTTCACAACGTTTAAATGCTCGACGCAAAACTGTTTTTGGGATAGATCGTAGTCGTAACTCCTACGAGTAGTTCCATGGAATAGTTAATGACTGCGCCATCTATTAGCATTATTGTGAAGCTATGCTCATTAAAAATTAAATACTTAATCTCGTTTCTATAAAATATTCATATAATTTTAGTATTTGTTGTTCAAGTACAGGATACAAGTGAAGTAAGAAAATAAGTAGAACTTGAAAATATATAGCCAATTTTCCCAGAGAGCGTCTTCAAGCGAGCGTATTAAATCGCCACTTTGAAAGCCCCCCATTTCGTCAATTTTAGGAAAAAAAAATTGTGTGTGTCAGCACGACGCACAACTGGAGTTTACTTCATACTCAACGTTGAAATTTCTACCCTAACATTGAGTAAATAAGGTTGGTTTTCGCTTGAGTTGTCGAATGCCCGTGTCACGTTTTTCACAACGATGAAACGATGAAAATAGTTTACACATAAGCCGAAAGATGGCGCTGATCTACATGTGAATGAAAGCCAACCTTGTTTACTCAACGTTAGGGGTGGAGATTTGCATCGTTGGGCGGCGTAGCGCGGCCATTCGACAACTCAAGCGAAGACCAACCTTATTTACTCAACGTTAGGGTAGAAATTTCAACGTTGAGTATGAAGTAAACTCCAGTTGTGCGTCGTGCTGACACACACAATTTTTTTTCCTAAAATTGACGAAATGGGGGGCTTTCAAAGTGGCGATTTAATACGCTCGCTTGAAGACGCTCTCTGGGAAAATTGGCTATATATTTTCAAGTTCTACTTATTTTCTTACTTCACTTGTATCCTGTACTTGAACAACAAATACTAAAATTATATGAATATTTTATAGAAACCGTATAGGTGATGATTACCGTCAACTTCCTTATCCTTATGTACGGGACACCTAAAAGGACATTGGGACGGATGTTAGGACTTAGGATTGTGTTTTGGAGCTACCTACGAAAAGAGACTCCTAAATAAGGGATGATTTAGGTATGTTTGGTGAAAACGGGCATAATAATAATTATTATTATGCCCGTTTTCACCAAACATACCTAAATCATAATGTCAGTTTTGGTCGTCAATGTATCGATTGAATGAATAATCATGGGATACCGTTACCGCGATTTCTCAGTTCGGGGCGAACCACTAGTTATTTCTGATTTTAAGATTGGTAAACGTCGGAGATAAAGGCCGCCCGCTTTATCTCCGGAGGGGGGGGGAGGGGAACGGTATTTTTTTCGACATTTTGGCCGATTAATCAAAAACTATTATATATAGAAATAAATAAAAAACTGTTTTAGAATGTACAGATATAGGCCTTTCATATGATACCCCACTCGGTATAGTTATTTTACTTTGAAATTTCAAACCCCCGATTATCCCCCTTTTTTAATAAAACTAAAAATAATTTTCGTTTTTTTTTATTCCAGTGATGTTGGGCCACTATTATACACAAATATTCCAAATTTCATGTTGATAGCTTTAATAGTTACTGAAATAATCGACTGTGACAGACTGACGGACGGACGGAGAAAGTCTCACCATAAGGGTTCCATTTTTACCATTTTGGTACGGAACCCTAATACATTGTTCTACGAGGTTCACTATGTATCCCTCGGGAGAAAGTGCGATTCCTAACTCGTGTGTATTGATACACTCAGCTTCGCCTCGTGTCTAAGCGACACCCTCGTAAGTAATCGGTCACTTTCACTCGAGTCATACATAGTGCTTTATACTACACCAACGAGGAAAATAACAGGCACATTTTTTAATTATTGAAGTTTATATTGAAATTCGCCAACCTCCTGTTGGCGAATTTTGATCCAGCATTTTTAAAAACCGTTCAGATTCAGAAAACATTTAATTTTAATAAATATTTTTCAGAGTATTTTTCTGTGTATGGGGTGGTATACCTACTATACACAGAATAATACTCTGAAAAATATTATATATTTTTAGAAAATGGGGATCAAAAATATAATTATTCGCAAGTACATAATATTATAAATAACCGCTACATGGCAATATAAGTGAATATCTTTTTTCTTCCAACTTTATTTGATAGACTTTGATTATTTTTGGAACGAATTTCCTTATGAGGCTTTGCGGAGGGGTACGGCAAAAAATTTCCGTAACGTTAAATAAAAGCGTAAGATTTTTTCGTCACAGTCCTTGTTGTCTTCGTTTATTTTACACATGCCATCATGTTTCGATGGCGCAGCGGTAAAAAGAAGGAGTGATACTATCGGTTCAGAGGTGCGAATCCTGACTTCAGGGTTCTTCGGAAGGGGGCTAGACGGAAAAAATTAAGATAAAATGGAACCGACACTAGACACTGATCGATACTTTTTTGAAACCGAAACTTTTTTGAATGTGAATTTGGTTCATTTGGTGAATTGTGTTCGGTATTTTCGCGGTACAATATTGGGTCTCCGTAGCCTTGTGGTTTCTGCAGTCGCCTAACAGTTAAAAGTCGATGGATCGAATCCCAGCTCGACAGACTGAATTTTCTATTTTCAATTTTATTTAATAAAAAAAATTCCACATGTAGAAAACATGTGGAATTTTTCCCTAATTTTTATAACTTATAAGTTATATTTTTTAAGCCATTTTCTGCTGGAGGCCATCGGATTACATATAATATCTAAAACTGAAGTAATTACGTTCAGTAATTCAGAAATTATAAGGCTTTGACAGACGGACGGACAGACGGACAAGTGCAAATTCACTCAAGTAGACTCGGAGACCTTCGTTTCGCTCGGTCAAAAATAAATAAAATAAAAAACAGCCGCACGCGAGCCAATTGCGCCACGGGAGCGATGCACAACTCGTTGAAATTATTATATAAGACTAGCTGATGCCCGCGACTTTGTCCGCGTGGATTTAGTTTTTAAAGTCCCTCGGGAACTCCTTGATTTTCCGGGATAAAAAGTAGCCTAGATGTTGACCCGAGTAATAAGCTACCACGGTATAAAATTTTGTAGAAATCTGTGCGGTAGTTTTTACGTGAAAGAAGGACAGACAAACAGACAAAAAAAATTTAGCTTCTGTTTTGATAGGTATCTGTATCTTGAACACAATTAGAAGCAAAAACCCTTTTTTGAATCTATTTCATGTACAGAATTGGTTTCGTTTCTGTTTTTAGGGCTCCATACCAAAATGGTAAAAATGGAACCCTTATGGTGAGACTTTCTCCGTCGTCCGTCCGTCCGTCTGTCACAGTCGATTATTTCAGTAACTATTAAAGCTATCGACATGAAATTTGGCATAGTTGTGTATAATAGTTTTATTAAAAAAAGGGGGAAAATCGGGGGTTTGAAATTTCAAAGTAAGATAACTATACCGAGTGGGGTATCATATGAAAGGCCTTTACTTGTGCATCCTAAAACAGTTTTTTATTTATTTCTATATATAATAGCTTTTGAGTAATCGGCCAAAATGTCGAAAAAAATACCGTCCCCCCCCTTATCTCCGAAGTTTACCAATCGAAAAATCTGAAATAATTATGTTCAATAGAGGTTTATGTATATTTTACAGGAAAAATAAAACCAACGCTCTAACTAGCATAGTTTTTTTTATATTAACAATAAACCTCTACAAACAAAGTTAAAGATAATTATGCAAATGAATATAATATTATCGTTTTACTTTTACTTTTGGAGTATGGAACCCTCGGCGCGCGAGTCCGACTCGCACTTGGCCGGCTTTTATTATATGTATAGATATTTTTTAGGCCATCAAAAAATGTATAAAAGTGTCGTTAGGTACAACTTTTGGTCTTAATTTTTTCCGTCTAGCCCCCTTTCGCAACGCGCGATAAGGAACTTCGTTCCAATAATAATCTGAAGTCAGGATTCGAACCCCCGAACTAATAGTTCCACTTCTACGTTACGTTCCCTCAAATATGGTTGAACGAAGCAATGGCTGGGTCATGCGTCATGCTCGTGAACGGGTGCCACCGGCGGGAATGGGGCTACGAAGCGCGGGACGAGGACAAGGAGAGAGGTGACGCATACTAACGATGGCGAGGTCGAGCGCGTCGTCGTCGTCGGGCGCCAGGTCGCACAGCAGCGTGAGCGGCGGCGGGGGCGGCGCGCGCGCGGCCAGCGCCGCCGCCAGCGCGCGCCGCAGCACCGCGCACGCGCGCTCCACGTGCGCGCCCGGCGCCAGCCGCTCGCGCGCCAGGCGCAGCTCCGCGCGCGCGCAGCCCGGCGGCGGCTCGGCGCGCGCGCCCGGCCAGCACGCGGGCGGCGCGGGCAGCGCGGGCGGCTCCACGCGCCGCCCCGCCACGCGCCGGCACTCGCCCAGCGCGGCGCACGGCGCGCGCAGGCACAGCGCCGGCGCCGCGGGCACGCACACCTCGTCGGCGCGGCACGGCAGCGCGCCGCCCGCCAGGCAGTCGGGCAGGCCGCACCACAGCCGCGTGCACGCGGGCGCGCGCGCGGCGCAGCGGCACGCGTTGCAGCCCCACCACCACGTGCCGTTGTCGGCGCCGCACGCGCCGCCCGCCGCCTCGCCCGCCGCGTCGCCCGCGGCCGGCGCGTCGTCGCCGCCCGCCGCCTCGCCCACCTCGCCGCCCTCCGCCGCCTCGCCGCTCTCCGCACCCAGGCCGGCGATCACTGGCAGTTGCAATCACCAGCCTTAGTTTCAGTTTTTATCTTGTCTAATGCTTTGGTCTATAGGTAATTGTGTTCACTTTTTCGTTGAGTCAATAAACTAGTGGTTCGCCCCGAACTGAGACCTCGCGGTAACGGTTTCCCATAATTACTTATTCATTCAATAGATACATGACGATCAAAATTGACATTATTATTATGCCCGTTTCCACCAACCATACCTAAATCATCCCCCTTGTAGAAGTCTCTTTACGTAGGTAGCCCCTAAATACAATCCTAACATCCCAATGTCATTTTCACCTTTAGTTGTCCCGTAGAGATTCGTAATAACAAAGTTGACAGAAAGTGTCAACTAACTTAACATAGGTAGCCCGTAAAGGTTAGGGCACTGTTATAATGAAATCCTCAAGGCCTCAATCAAACTTAGGTGTAGTTTTTTGGAACATTCAAATTAAATTATTTGTACACAGCGTCATCTATCCACACGATCAGAAAACATGTAAAAAGAAACTGCAACGTGAAGTTTTATTGATGTTTGATATATGACTAAACTAGTGGTTCGCCCCGAACTGAAACCTCGCGGTATACCATAATTGCCATAAGGTAGTTGTAACTATATATCGTAATTAAAACGCGCCGAATCTGATGACGACAATAGTCATCTGCTTTCGTGGATGGGATGCGTATGCCTACAGTATTTTACTAAATTTCAGCTGGTAACTGAATAACATAATTAGTAATAGACAAAATAAGAATAGCTGACGCAAAACTGTATTTACAATATTAAAGACAGCGCCATCTATTAACAGTATAGTGAAGTTTTGTTAAAAACATTGATGTCCATTTAAACTTAAATAATTTCGTTTCTTTATAATATTTATCTAATCTTAGTATTTGTTGTTCAAGTACAGAATATAACTCAAATTATGTGTAAGTTTCAAGTTTTAAAATAAAGTGGTTTTAGAGATCTAGCCTCGAATTCAATCTCCACTTTGAAAGCCCCCCATTTCGTCAATTTTAGGAAAAAAAATAAAAAAAAATACTTTTGTACTCTGTTCCAAATTATCTTTGAAATGAGCTACTGCAACCCTATAAAATGCAAAAAAATATATTTTACTTCGCATTCGCTTCTATGAGAGCCCCCCTGAAATAAAGATTTTTATAACTTTTTAAGCCATTTTCGGCTGGAGGCCATCGGTTTACATATTATATCTAAATTTGAAGTAATTACGTTCAGTAATTCAAAAGTTATAAGGCTCTGACAGACGGACGGACGGACGGACGGACGGACGGACAAGTGCAAATCGCTCTAGTAAACTCAGAGACCTCGCTTCGCTCGGTCAATTATGATGGTGATGCGGCTAATTCTGTCATGCACAATGCCTAAATCAATCTAAATCTTTAAAAAAATTAAAGATGATGGGAAACTATAATCGACCGAGAAAAGCGAAGGTCTCTGAGTTTACTTGAGTGAATTTTACGTCCGTCCGTCCGTCCGTCCGTCCGTCTGTCAGAGCCTTATAACTTCTGAATTACTGAACGTAATTAGTTCAATTTTAGATATGATATGTAAACTGATGGCCTCCAGCCGAAAATGGCTTAAAAAGTTATAAAAATCTTTATTTCAGGGGGGCTCTCATAGAAGCGAATGCGAAGTAAAATAAATTTTTTTGCATTTCATAGGGTTGCAGTACCTCATTTTAAAGATAATTTGAAACAGAGTACAAAAGTATTTTTTTTTATTTTTTTTCCTAAAATTGACGAAATGGGGGCTTTCAAAGTGGAGATTTTATTCGAGGCTAGATCTCTAAAATCACTTTTTTTTAAAACTTACACATAATTTCAGTTATATTCTGTACTTGAACAACAAATACTAAGATTAGATAAATATTATAAAGAAACGAAATTATTTAAGTTTTAATGGGCATCAATGTTTTTAACAAAACTTCACTATACTGTTAATAGATGGCGCTGTCTTTAATATTGTAAATACGCATCCCATCCACGAAAGCAGATGACGATTGACGTCATCAGATTCGGCGCGTTTTAATTACAATATAATATAGTTAAAACTACCTTATGGAAATTATGGGATACCGCGAGGTCTCAGTTCGGGGCGAACCACTAGTAATATCTATCTATATATATAAAAGAAAGTGGTGTTAGATACACTATTTATAACTCAAGAACGGATGAACCGATTTGGCTGAAAATTGGTGGAGAGGTAGCTTAGAACCAGGAGACGGACATAGGATACTTTTTATCCCGTTCGACCGCGTTTCCGTCATGTCACTATAAAACGTGGTATAAGAAAAACGCATCTGACATGGAATAACAAAACGCAAATGACAGTGGAATAACAAAACGTACCTAAATGACAGCTAAACGTAATTTTGTCTTTGGTTAAGTATGGTAAAAAATTTGACAATTATAAAAAGTGTTATGATAAAGCATTACTGATATTATAAATGCGAAAGTGTGTTTGTTTGTTGGTTTGTCCTTCAATCACGTCGCAACAGAACAGCGGATTGATGCGATTTTTTGCATGGGTATAGTAATGGATGTAGTAGTGGTTCCTCAGACCGGGAGAGCTACTTTTTATCTCGGATAATGAACGAGTTCCCGCGGGATTTTTAAAAACTAAATCCATGCGGACGAAGTCGCGGGCATCAGCTAGTTATCGACCGAGCGAAGCGAAGGTCTTTGAGTTAACTAGGGCGATTTGCACTTGTCCGTCCGTCCGTCCGTCCGTCCGTCCGTCTGTCAGAGCCTTATAACTTTTGAATTACTGAACGTAATTACTTCAAATTTAGATATAATATGTAAACCGATGGCCTCCAGCCGAAAATGGTTTAAAAAGTTATAAAAATCTTTATTTCAGGGGGGCTCTCATAGAAGCGAATGCGAAGTAAAAAAAAAAAAATCGCGTTACATAAAATTGTTACGTATCATTTTAAAGATAATTTTGAACTGAGTACAAAAATATTTTTTTTTTAATTTTTCCCTTAAAATTGACGAAATGGGGGGCTTTCAAAGTGGCGATTTTATACGCTCGCTTGAAGACGCTCTCTAGAAAAATCCGCTATGGATTTTCAAACTGATTTTATGTTTTTAGGTCACTTATATCCTGTACTTGAACAACAAATACTAAAATTATATGAATATTATAAAGAAACGAGATTATTTAATTTTTAATGGGCGTCAGTAATTCATATAGCATCAACATAGCTTCACAATAATGCTAATAGATGGCGCAGTCAGTAACTATTCCCATGGAACTACGAGTTAAATTCAATGTTTGATAAATAATTCAATGTTTTCACTAATGTTCCCTAACCTTTACGGGCTACCTATAAGTTAGGTGATTGATGTTTTCTGTCAACTTATTTATCACGATCCTGTACGGGACACCTAAAAGGATATTGGGACGGATGTTAGGACTTAGGATTGTATTTAGGAGCTACCTACGTTAAGAGACTCCTACTTAGGGGATGATTTAGGTATGTTTGGTGAAAACGGGCATAATAATAATGTCAGTTTTGGTTATCATGTATCGATTGAATGAATAATCATGGGATACCGTTACCGCGAGGTCTCAGTTCGGGGCGAACCACTAGTGGATATTGTAGCGAAATCTTTTGTACACAAAACTTTTCTTAACTATTCATTTGACAGGTTTAAATCTAGTGCTATCCTTTTCCGCGGGCAGCATTATGAAAGGAAAAGGGCAATTCTCCTAAATGTTGGCTAAGGCATGTCCCAGGCTGGAGAACGTAGGTTAAAACTAACTCAGGCTTATGTAACTTTTTTAGGGTTCCGTACCCAAAAGGGTACCAACGGGACCCTATTACTAAGCCTACGCTGTCCGTCCGTCCGTCTGTCAGCGGGCTGTATCTCGTAAACCGTAATAGATAAACAGATGAAATTTTCACATATTATGTATTTCTATTGCCGCTATAACAACAAATAATAAAAATTAAATTAAATTAAAAAAATTAAATTAAAATATTTCCGTGGGTACATGAAAATATTTAAATTAAATTTTTTTAACGGAACCCTAAAAGAGCGAGGCCCGACTCGCACTTGGCCGATTTTTGTAGATACTAGATAGTGTCCTCTATATCGTCCATCAAGAAAAAGAAGATAAAAGAGGTGAGATCCAGCTTTAAAAAAAAAATTAAACCTTCATTTTCTAACCTCCATGACTGTCCCGCTGCTTATGTTGTATGTAACCAACTTATTTATTTAAAAACATAGTCGATTAAAAATTCTCAAAAAAATATATTTCAATATTTCAAAATAAAAAATCGGCCAAGTGCGAGTCAGGCCCCACTCTTTTAGGGTTCCGTACATATGACCCAATCATTTTTTCAAAACTAGATACATATTTAGATATCTAAGTTCTTAGAAAATACTAAATTAGTATACGGGGAAAAAAAGTGTGTGTGTCAGCTCCGACGCACGACTGGAGTTTACTCCTTAAAACGTCGTAATGCATTCGCGGCGCCGCTCCGACCCGATCGGTACGCGCTCGGATTCCCGAAGCGAAAGCGCTTTCGCATTCGACAACTCGACACATTTTTGAAACCGACACTTTTTTGTTGAATGTGAATTTTGCATTGTGTTCGGTATATTCGCCTTAGCACAAGGCGTCTGCATGGCCTAGTGGTTAGAACAGTCGCCTATAAGTTCAACGTCGATGGTTCGAATCCCAGCTCGACAGACTGAATTTTCTATTTTCAATTTTATTTTATACTAGCTGCCCGGACAGACTTCGTTCTGTCAAAAGTTAAAAGTAAAAATTAAATTTTTTTTGTTTTTTTTTTTTTATTAAAACCTTCCGTGGACCTTAAGGAACATACAAAAAAATAAATTAACCGAATCGGTCCATCCATTCTTGAGTTATGCACTTACCAACATTCATTTTTATTTATATAGATAATTTCTAAATGTGGAATTTTTCCCTAATTTTTTATTGTATAAATTGGATAACGCCATATGTGACAAAACAGTAACTCCACCAGAGTAACTCTTTGGTTTTGTAACAGTGCAATAGAAATAAACAAAATAATTTAATTCATCGTAGTTAATCAATTTAATACTAGATGACACCACTAGTTTATTACAATTCCTTCACTAAAATTAATCGAAAGGAGCTACGTTCCACACGGGTGTCCCCTGACACCTCTCAAGTTTTGTTAATATAAAAAAACTATGCTAGTTAGAGCGTTGGTTTTATTTTTCCTGTAAAATATACATAAACTTCTATTGACCATAATTATTTCAGATTTTTCGATTGGTAAACTTCGGAGATAAGGGGGGGGGGGGGGGGGGAACGGTATTTTGTCGACATTTTGGCCGATTAATCAAAAATTATTATATATAGAAATAAATAAAAAACTGTTTAAGAATTCACAAGTAAAGGCGTTTCATATGATACCCCACTCGGTATAGTTATTTTACTTTGAAATTTCAAACCCCCGATTTTCCCCCTTTTTTAATAAAACTAAAAATCATTTTCGATTTTTCTTTATTCCAATGATGTTGGGCCACTATTATACACAACTATTCCAAATTTCATGTCGATAGCTTTAATAGTTAGGTACTGAAATAATCGACTGTGACAGACGGACGGACGGACGGACGGACGGACGGAGAAAGTCTCACCATAAGGGTTCCATTTTTACCATTTTGGTACGGAACCCTAAAAATTGTGAGCCGTCGTGGGACGCCTGGCAGATGTGAAACATCGACATTATTTTGTAAAAGTAATATGCAGAAAAGAACAGATTGTGATAGGAACTAAATATGTCACTAAGTATACATAATTATAATAATACTACCACTACCCCTACCCCTACCCTACCCCTACCCCTACCCCGACCCCTACCCCTACCCCGACCCCTACCCCGACCCCTACCCCGACCCCTACCCCTACCCCTACCCCGACCCCTACCCCGACCCCTACCCCGACCCCGACCCCTACAGCGACCCCTACCCCTACCCCGACCCCGACCCCTACCCCGACCCCTACCCCTACCACTACCACTATCACTACTACTACTACTACTACTACTAAACAGATCGTGATAGGAACTAAAGTATACATATTATAACATCGCATGCCGTGGCGAGGCGTCGCCACGCGAGAAATCTGTTTTACGTGCCGCTATAGATGTTTAACATCAAAAATTCTTATTTAGAATCTCGAGTGTAGTGAGGGATTCAAAGGCACAAGATACAAAAAACTTTGCTATCGTGTGATATATACAACTTTTCACCTCAATAGCGCAAAAAACTTGAGAGGTGTCACACCCGGATGGAACGAAGTTCCTTTCGATTAATTAGTGAAGGAATTGTAATAAACTAGTGGTGTCATCTAGTATTAAATTGATTAACTACGATGAATTATATTTAGTTTATTTCTATTGCAGCTATGTTACAAAACCAAAGAGTTACTCTGGTTTTTTAACAGATGGCGTTAGTAGTACAATAACATTTTATCCAATTTATACAATGAAAAAACTTGAGACGTGTCAAGGGACACCCGGATGGAACGTAGTACCTTTCGATTAATTTTAGTGAAGGAATTGTAATAAACTAGTGGTGTCATCTAGTATTAAATTGATTAACTACGATGAATTATACTAGTGGTTCGCCCCGAACTGAGACCTCGCGGTAACGGTATCCCATGATTATTCATTCAATCGATACATGATAACCAAAACTGACATTATTATTATGCCCGTTTTCACCAAACATACCTAAATCATCCCCTAAGTAGGAGTCTCTTAACGTAGGTAGCTCCTAAATACAATCCTAAGTCCTAACATCCGTCCCAATATCCTTTTAGGTGTCCCGTACAGGATCGTGATAAATAAGTTGACAGAAAACATCAATCACCTAACTTATAGGTAGCCCGTAAAGGTTAGGGAACGTTAGTGAAAACATTGAATTATTATGTAGGTACTAACGAGTGAAACCGGGTTACGGGCATCTGTACAAATCGTCATCTATCGACGCGAATAGAAAATATACAATATTTAACTAAAATTTAACTAAAAAATAATTTTAATTGAATAATATGGTACAAAAAAAAATTACAATACAATTATTGTATTATAATAAGTAACTAAATAATAATGGTCGACGCAAAACTGTTTTTGGGATAGGTCGTTAGTCGTAACTCGTAGTTCCATGGGAATAGTTACTGACTGCGCCATCTATTAGCATTATTGTGAAGCTATGTTGATGCTATATGAATTACTGATGTACATTAAAAATTAAATAATCTCGTTTCTTTATAATATTCATATAATTTTAGTATTTGTTGTTCAAGTACAGGATATAAGTGACCTAAAAACATAAAATCAGTTTGAAAATCCATAGCGGATTTTCCTAGAGAGCGTCTTCAAGCGAGCGTATAAAATCGCCACTTTGAAAGCCCCCCATTTCGTCAATTTTAAGGGAAAAATTAAAAAAAAAAATATTTTTGTACTCAGTTCAAAATTATCTTTAAAATGATACGTAACAATTTTATGTAACGCGATATTTTTTTTTTTACTTCGCATTCGCTTCTATGAGAGCCCCCCTGAAATAAAGATTTTTATAACTTTTTAAGCCATTTTCGGCTGGAGGCCATCGGTTTACATATTATATCTAAATTTGAAGTAATTACGTTCTGTAATTCAAAAGTTATAAGGCTCTGACAGACGGACGGACGGACGGACGGACAAGTGCAAATCGCTCTAGTTAACTCAGAGACCTCGCTTCGCTCGGTCAATTATTTTATTTCTATTGCAGCAGCAGCAGCACTGTTACAAAACCAAACAGTTACTCTGGTTTTTTAACAGATGGCGCTAGTAGTACAAGAATATTTTATCCAATTTATACAATAAAAAATTAGGGAAAAATTCCACATGTCGGTTCCTTAATTTTTTCCGTGTAGCCCCCTTCCGTACCGCGCGATAAGGAACTACGTTCCAAAAATTAGGGAAAAATTCCACATGTGGAAATTATCTATCTATCTATAATTATAATATATATAGCTCGATTACCACTGACTGACTGACTCACTGATTGACATAATTGTTCTCCTAGAAGGAGACGGAAATCGATATAATGATGTTCGGGAGATATGTTCGGGTGGGGGATTCGAGTGGGGAAAAATTATGACATTTCGGAAAAACAAGATGGCGGCCGACGTGAATCTTGCAACTCTTTTGTTTTCCAACCGATTTCTTTGAAATTTTGGATTATTGTAGAAATTAGTAAACGATTAACAGAAAAAGTGAAAAAAATTAAAAAAACAAGATGGCGGCCGAGCTGTGACGTCTCAAATTTCCACCCCTCTCCTGTAAAATTTTGTATGAAATAAATTTTTTTCACTGATGGTGTCGTATAGAGCTCAAAGAATGTGACTCGGAGAAAGGTGGAGAGAGCTGATGAGTGAGGAGTTCGGAGACGGGCGAGGGGCACGGCCAGGGTATAGAAGATAGGTGGAGGGTGCTCGACCAAATGTCATTCGAAACCTCGAGCAGTTGCCAGTGAGTTGAAAAAAAATTCCAAAATGGTGGAAAAAAAATGGCGGCAAATTTTGTCCGTCTCTCTCTCGGAGACTATAAAAGATGGAGGAGCGGTTTCTCGACAAAAGATGATCACAACCCGGAGGTCTACCTGGTGAGTAGGAAAAAAATTCAAGATGGCGGATTTTTTTCCCCCCCCATACAAAATGTATGGGGAATATTGAAGGGACTAGAAGTTGGGAGCTATGCAAGACATTGGTTTTGATAGGTTCATAGGGCTTTTTTCTTTTTCTTTTTTTTCATTTTACATTTGCTTTTTTTCTTTTTTTTTTCTTTTTTTTTTCTTTTTCATTTGTGAATGAGGAGCACGGCCAGGTTATTGCAGATAGGTGGGGTGTGCTCGAACAAATTTTTTGGCAAAAGATGACCAGAATCCGAAGGTCTACTTGATGAGTAAAAAAATCGCGGTCCGCTTTAGCGGGCCGCGCACCCACGCGCCCTACTTGTAGTAATAACACTTCCCGCGAGCTGCTTTAGCAGCTCGCGCACCGAGCGAAATAAATAAAGCCGAACAATCGCGGTCCGCTTTAGCGGGCCGCGCACCCACGCGCCCTACTTGTAGCAATAACACTTCCCGCGAGCTGCTTTAGCAGCTCGCGCACCGAGCAAACGCTAGTTATTATATATATAGCTCGATTACCACTGACTGACTGATTCACTGACTGACTCATTGACAGGGTTGTTCTCCTAGAAGGAGACGGAAATCGATATAATGATGTAGGGGAGATATGTTGGGGTGGGGGATTCGAGTTGGGGAAAATTATGACATTTCGGAAAAACAAGATGGCGGCCGACGTGAATCTTGCAACTCTTTTGTTTTCCAACCGATTTCTTTGAAATTTTGGATTATTGTAGGAATTAGTAAACGATTAACAGAAAAAGTGAAAAAAATTAAAAAAACAAGATGGCGGCCGAGCTGTGACGTCTCAAATTTCCGACCCCTCTCCTGTAAAATTTTGTATGAAAAAAATTTTTTTCACCCATGGTGTCGTATAGAGCTCAAAGAATGTGACTCGGAGAAAGGTGGAGAGAGCTGATGAGTGAGGAGTTCGGAGACGGGCGAGGGGCACGGCCAGGGTATAGAAGATAGGTGGAGGGTGCTCGACCAAATGTCATTCGAAACCTCGAGCAGTTGCCAGTGCGTTGAAAAAAAATTCCAAAATGGCGGAAAAAAAATGGCGGCAAATTTTGTCCGTCTCTCTCTCGGAGACTATAAAAGATGGAGCAGCGGTTTCTCGACAAAAGATGATCACAACCCGGAGGTCTACCTGGTGAGTAGGAAAAAAATTCAAGATGGCGGATTTTTTTTCCCCCCCATACAAAATGTATGGGGAATATTGAAGGGACTAGAAGTTGGGAAGAAATCGATATAATGATGTTCGGGAGATGTGTTTGGGGGGGGATTCAAGTTGGGGAAAATTATGACATTTTGGAAAAACAAGATGGCGGCCGACGTGAATCTTGCAACTCTTTTGTTTTCCAACCGATTTCTTTGAAATTTTGGATTATTGTAGAAATTAGTAAACGATTAACAGAAAAAGTGAAAAAAATTAAAAAAACAAGATGGCGGCCGAGCTGTGACGTCTCAAATTTCCGACCCCTCTCCTGTAAAATTTTGTATGAAAAAATTTTTTTTCACCCATGGTGTCGTATAGAGCTCAAAGAATGTGACTCGGAGAAAGGTGGAGAGAGCTGATGAGTGAGGAGTTCGGAGACGGGCTAGGGGCACGGCCAGGGTATAGAAGATAGGTGGAGGGTGCTCGACCAAATGTCATTCGAAACCTCGAGCAGTTGCCAGTGAGTTGAAAAAAAATTCCAAAATGGCGGAAAAAAAATGGCGGCAAATTTTGTCCGTCTCTCTCTCGGAGACTATAAAAGATGGAGGAGCGGTTTCTCGACAAAAGATGATCAAAACCCGGAGGTCTACCTGGTGAGTAGGAAAAAAATTCAAGATGGCGGTTTTTTTTTTCATACAAAATGTATGGGGAATATTGAAGGGACTAGAAGTTGGGAACTATGCAAGACAATGAGTTTGATAGGTTCATAGGGCTTTTTTCTTTTTCTTTTTTTTCATTTTACATTTGCTTTTTTTCTTTTTTTTCTTTTTTTTTCTTTTTTTTTCTTTTTCATTTGTGAATGAGGAGCACGGCCAGGTTATTGCAGATAGGTGGGGTGTGCTCGAACAAATTTTTTGGCAAAAGATGACCAGAATCCGAAGGTCTACTTGATGAATAAAAAAATCGCGGTCCGCTTTAGCGGGCCGCGCACCCACGCGCCCTACTTGTAGTAATAACACTTCCCGCGAGCTGCTTTAGCAGCTCGCGCACCGAGCGAAATAAATAAAGCCGAACAATCGCGGTCCGCTTTAGCGGGCCGCGCACCCACGCGCCCTACTTGTAGCAATAACACTTCCCGCGAGCTGCTTTAGCAGCTCGCGCACCGAGCGAAATAAATAAAGCCGAACAATCGCGGTCCGCTTTAGCGGGCCGCGCACCCACGCGCCTTACTTTTAGTAACAACACTTCCCGCGAGCTGCTTTAGCAGCTCGCGCACCGAGCAAACGCTAGTTATAATATATATAGCTCGATTACCACTGACTCACTGACTCACTCACTGATTGACACGATTGTTCTCCTAGAAAGAGACAGAAAACGATACAATGATGTAGGGGAGATATGTCCGGGTGGGGGATTCGAGTGGGGAAGAATTATGACATTTCGGAAAAACAAGATGGCGGCCGACGTGATTCTTGCAACTCTTTTGTTTTCCAACCGATTTCTTTGAAATTTTGGATTATTGTAGAAATTAGTAAACGATTAACAGAAAAAGTAAAAAAAAATAAAAAAACAAGATGGCGGCCGAGCTGTGACGTCTCAAATTTCCGACCCCTCTCCTGTAAAATTTTGTATGAAAAAAATTTTTTTCACCCATGGTGTCATATAGAGCTCAAAGAATGTGACTCGGAGAAAGGTGGAGAGAGCTGATGAGTGAGGAGTTCGGAGACGGGCGAGGGGCACGGCCAGGGTATAGAAGATAGGTGTAGGGTGCTCGACCAAATGTCATTCGAAACCTCGAGCAGTTGCCAGTGAGTTGAAAAAAAATTCCAAAATGGCGGAAAAAAAATGGCGGCAAATTTTGTCCGTCTCTCTCTCGGAGACTATAAAAGATGGAGGAGCGGTTTCTCGACAAAAGATGATCACAACCCGGAGGTCTACCTGGTGAGTAGGAAAAAAATTCAAGATGGCGGATTTTTTTTCCCATACGAAATGTATGGGGAATATTGAAGGGACTAGAAGTTGGGAACTATGCAAGACATTGATTTTGATAGGTTCATAGGGCTTTTTTTCTTTTTCATTTTTTTCATTTTACATTTGCTTTTTTTCTTTTTTTTTTCTTTTTTTTTCTTTTTCTTTTGTGAATGAGGAGCACGGCCAGGTTATTGCAGATAGGTGGGGTGTGCTCGAACAAATTTTTTGGCAAAAGATGACCAGAATCCGAAGGTCTACTTGATGAGTAAATAAATCGCGGTCCGCTTTAGCGGGCCGCGCACCTACGCGCCCTACTTGTGGCAACAACACTTCCCGCGAGCTGCTTTAGCAGCTCGCGCACCGAGCGAAATAAATAAAGCCGAACAATCGCGGTCCGCTTTAGCGGGCCGCGCACCCACGCGCCTTACTTTTAGTAAAATACTTCCCGCGAGCTGCTTTAGCAGCTCGCGCACCGAGCGAAATACTAGTAATATATATAGCTCGATTACCACTCACTGACTGATTCACTGACTCATTGACATAATTGTTCTCCTAGAAAGAGACAAAAAACGATAAAATGATGTACGGGAGATATGTTCGGGTGGGGGATTCGAGTGGGGAAAAATTATGACATTTCGGAAAAACAAGATGGCGGCCGACGTGAATCTTGCAACTCTTTTGTTTTCCAACCGATTTCTTTGAAATTTTGGATTATTGTAGAAATTAGTAAACGATTAACAGAAAAAGTGAAAAAAATTAAAAAAACAAGATGGCGGCCGAGCTGTGACGTCTCAAATTTCCGACCCCTCTCCTGTAAAATTTTGTATGAAAAAAATTTTTTTCACCCATGGTGTCATATAGAGCTCAAAGAATGTGACTCGGAGAAAGGTGGAGAGAGCTGATGAGTGAGGAGTTCGGAGACGGGCGAGGGGCACGGCCAGGGTATAGAAGATAGGTGTAGGGTGCTCGACCAAATGTCATTCGAAACCTCGAGCAGTTGCCAGTGAGTTGAAAAAAAATTCCAAAATGGCGGAAAAAAAATGGCGGCAAATTTTGTCCGTCTCTCTCTCGGAGACTATAAAAGATGGAGGAGCGGTTTCTCGACAAAAGATGATCACAACCCGGAGGTCTACCTGGTGAGTAGGAAAAAAATTCAAGATGGCGGATTTTTTTTCCCATACGAAATGTATGGGGAATATTGAAGGGACTAGAAGTTGGGAACTATGCAAGACATTGATTTTGATAGGTTCATAGGGCTTTTTTTCTTTTTCATTTTTTTCATTTTACATTTGCTTTTTTTCTTTTTTTTTTCTTTTTTTTTCTTTTTCTTTTGTGAATGAGGAGCACGGCCAGGTTATTGCAGATAGGTGGGGTGTGCTCGAACAAATTTTTTGGCAAAAGATGACCAGAATCCGAAGGTCTACTTGATGAGTAAAAAAATCGCGGTCCGCTTTAGCGGGCCGCGCACCCACGCGCCCTACTTGTAGTAATAACACTTCCCGCGAGCTGCTTTAGCAGCTCGCGCACCGAGCGAAATAAATAAAGCCGAACAATCGCGGTCCGCTTTAGCGGGCCGCGCACCCACGCGCCCTACTTGTAGCAATAACACTTCCCGCGAGCTGCTTTAGCAGCTCGCGCACCGAGCAAACGCTAGTTATAATATATATAGCTCGATTACCACTGACTCACTGACTCACTCACTGATTGACACGATTGTTCTCCTAGAAAGAGACAGAAAACGATACAATGATGTAGGGGAGATATGTCCGGGTGGGGGATTCGAGTGGGGAAGAATTATGACATTTCGGAAAAACAAGATGGCGGCCGACGTGATTCTTGCAACTCTTTTGTTTTCCAACCGATTTCTTTGAAATTTTGGATTATTGTAGAAATTAGTAAACGATTAACAGAAAAAGTAAAAAAAAATAAAAAAACAAGATGGCGGCCGAGCTGTGACGTCTCAAATTTCCGACCCCTCTCCTGTAAAATTTTGTATGAAAAAAATTTTTTTCACCCATGGTGTCATATAGAGCTCAAAGAATGTGACTCGGAGAAAGGTGGAGAGAGCTGATGAGTGAGGAGTTCGGAGACGGGCGAGGGGCACGGCCAGGGTATAGAAGATAGGTGTAGGGTGCTCGACCAAATGTCATTCGAAACCTCGAGCAGTTGCCAGTGAGTTGAAAAAAAATTCCAAAATGGCGGAAAAAAAATGGCGGCAAATTTTGTCCGTCTCTCTCTCGGAGACTATAAAAGATGGAGGAGCGGTTTCTCGACAAAAGATGATCACAACCCGGAGGTCTACCTGGTGAGTAGGAAAAAAATTCAAGATGGCGGATTTTTTTTCCCATACGAAATGTATGGGGAATATTGAAGGGACTAGAAGTTGGGAACTATGCAAGACATTGATTTTGATAGGTTCATAGGGCTTTTTTTCTTTTTCATTTTTTTCATTTTACATTTGCTTTTTTTCTTTTTTTTTTCTTTTTTTTTCTTTTTCTTTTGTGAATGAGGAGCACGGCCAGGTTATTGCAGATAGGTGGGGTGTGCTCGAACAAATTTTTTGGCAAAAGATGACCAGAATCCGAAGGTCTACTTGATGAGTAAATAAATCGCGGTCCGCTTTAGCGGGCCGCGCACCTACGCGCCCTACTTGTGGCAACAACACTTCCCGCGAGCTGCTTTAGCAGCTCGCGCACCGAGCGAAATAAATAAAGCCGAACAATCGCGGTCCGCTTTAGCGGGCCGCGCACCCACGCGCCTTACTTTTAGTAAAATACTTCCCGCGAGCTGCTTTAGCAGCTCGCGCACCGAGCAAACGCTAGTTATTATAATATATATAGCTCGATTACCACTGACTGACTGACTCACTGATTGACATAATTGTTCTCCTAGAAAGAGACAAAAAACGATAAAATGATGTACGGGAGATATGTTCGGGTGGGGGATTCGAGTGGGGAAAAATTATGACATTTCGGAAAAACAAGATGGCGGCCGACGTGAATCTTGCAACTCTTTTGTTTTCCAACCGATTTCTTTGAAATTTTGGATTATTGTAAAAATTAGTAAACGATTAACAGAAAAAGTGAAAAAAATTAAAAAAACAAGATGGCGGCCGAGCTGTGACGTCTCAAATTTCCACCCCTCTCCTGTAAAATTTTGTATGAAAAAAATTTTTTTCACCCATGGTGTCGTATAGAGCTCAAAGAATGTGACTCGGAGAAAGGTGGCGAGAGCTGATGAGTGAGGAGTTCGGAGACGGGCGAGGGGCACGGCCAGGGTATAGTACATAGGTGGAGGGTGCTCGACCAAATGTCATTCGAAACCTCGAGCAGTTGCCAGTGAGTTGAAAAAAAATTCCAAAATGGCGGAAAAAAAATGGCGGCAAATTTTGTCCGTCTCTCTCTCGGAGACTATAAAAGATGGAGGAGCGGTTTCTCGACAAAAGATGATCAAAACCCGGAGGTCTACCTGGTGAGTGGGAAAAAAATTCAAGATGGCGGATTTTTTTTTTCCCCATACAAAATGTATGGGGAATATTGAAGGGACTAGAAGTTGGGAAATATGCAAGACATTGGTTTTGATAGGTTCATAGGGCTTTTTTCTTTTTCTTTTTTTTCATATTACATTTGTTTTTTTCTTTTTTTTCTTTTTTTTTTCTTTTTTTTTCTTTTTATTTTGTGAATGAGGAGCACGGCCAGGTTATTGCAGATAGGTGCGGTGTGCTCGAACAAATTTTTTGGCAAAAGATGACCAGAATCCGAAGGTCTACTTGATGAGTAAAAAAATCGCGGTCCGCTTTAGCGGGCCGCGCACCCACGCGCCCTACTTGTAGTAACAACACTTCCCGCGAGCTGCTTTAGCAGCTCGCGCACCGAGCGAAATAAATAAAGCCGAACAATCGCGGTCCGCTTTAGCGGGCCGCGCACCCACGCGCCCTACTTGTAGCAATAACACTTCCCGCGAGCTGCTTTAGCAGCTCGCGCACCGAGCAAATGCTAGTTATAATATATATAGCTCGATTACCACTCACTGACTGATTCACTCACTGACTCATTGACATAATTGTTCTCCTAGAAGGAGACGGAAATCGATATAATGATGTTCGGGAGATATGTTCGGGTGGGGGATTCGAGTGGGGAAAAATTATGACATTTCGGAAAAACAAGATGGCGGCCGACGTGAATCTTGCAACTCTTTTGTTTTCCAACCGATTTCTTTGAAATTTTGGATTATTGTAGAAATTAGTTAACGATTAACAGAAAAAGTGAAAAAAATTAAAAAAACAAGATGGCGGCCGAGCTGTGACGTCTCAAATTTCCACCCCTCTCCTGTAAAATTTTGTATGAAAAAAATTTTTTTCACCCATGGTGTCGTATAGAGCTCAAAGAATGTGACTCGGAGAAAGGTGGAGAGAGCTGATGAGTGAGGAGTTCGGAGACGGGCGAGGGGCACGGCCAGGGTATAGAAGATAGGTGGAGGGTGCTCGACCAAATGTCATTCGAAACCTCGAGCAGTTGCCAGTGAGTTGAAAAAAAATTCCAAAATGGCGGAAAAAAAATGGCGGCAAATTTTGTCCGTCTCTCTCTCGGAGACTATAAAAGATGGAGGAGCGGTTTCTCGACAAAAGGTGATCACAACCCGGAGGTCTACCTGGTGAGTAGGAAAAAAATTCAAGATGGCGGATTTTTTTTTTTACATACAAAATGTATGGGGAATATTGAAGGGACTAGAAGTTGGGAACTATGCAAGACATTGATTTTGATAGGTTCATAGGGCTTTTTTTCTTTTTCTTTTTTTTCATTTTACATTTTTTTTTTTTCATTTTTTTTTCTTTTTCTTTTGTGAATGAGGAGCACGGCCAGGTTATTGCAGATAGGTGGGGTGTGCTCGAACAAATTTTTTGGCAAAAGATGACCAGAATCCGAAGGGCTACTTGATGAGTAAAAAAATCGCGGTCCGCTTTAGCGGGCCGCGCACCCACGCGCCCTACTTGTAGTAATAACACTTCCCGCGAGCTGCTTTAGCAGCTCGCGCACCGAGCGAAATAAATAAAGCCGAACAATCGCGGTCTGCTTTAGCGGGCCGCGCACCCACGCGCCCTACTTGTAGTAATAACACTTCCCGCGAGCTGCTTTAGCAGCTCGCGCACCGAGCGAAATAAATAATGCCGAACAATCGCGGTCCGCTTTAGCGGGCCGCGCACCCACGCGCCCTACTTGTAGTAATAACACTTCCCGCGAGCTGCTTTAGCAGCTCGCGCACCGAGCAAACGCTAGTTAATATATATATAGCTGCTCGTGCTGATTCACTGATTCACTGACTGATTGATCACCTCTCCTGTAAAATTTTGTATGAAAAATTTTTTTTCCACCGATGGTTTCGTATAGAGGACAAAAATTCATTCGGAGGAAAATTATGGAGAGAGCTGATGATTGAGGATTTCGGAGACGGATGAGGAGCACGGCCAGGGTATTGAAGATAGGTGGGGGGTGCTCGAACAAATGTCACTCGAAACCTCATCCAATTCGCAGTGAGCTGAAAAAAAATTCAAAATGGCGGAAAAAAGATGGCGGCCATACAAATTTCGTCGGTGTCTATCTCGGAGAGTATAAAAGATAGAAGAGTGGTTTCCTGGCAAAAGCTGATCAAGACCCTAAGGTCTACTTGACGAACAGAAAAAAAATTCAAGATGGCGGAATTTTTTTTTTCTTCATACAAAAATATATGGCGAATATTGAAGAGACTAGAAGCCGGGAATCATGCACGACTTTGATACAATTCCTTTTCAAGATTTTTTTTTATTGAAGAATTTTCATTATGACAAATGATGACATATGATGATCGAGGGTTTGGAAGGTGGGTGAGGAGCACGGCCATGGTAATGTAGATAGGTGGGGGTGCTCGAACAAAAGTCACTCGAAATCTCATCCAATTGGCAGTGAGCTGAAAAAAATCCAAAATGGCGGATTCAAGATGGCGGCCATACAAACTTCAACGGTGTCTATCTCGGAGAGTATAAAAGATGGAAGAGTGGTTTTGTGATAGAAAATGATCAGGAGCTGAAAGTCTACTAGACGAGTAGAAAAACCGCGGTCCGCTTGCGGGCCGCGCACCCACGCGCCCTACTAGTTATAATATATATAGCTCGATTACCACTGACTCACTGACTGATTGACATAATTGTTCTCCTAGAAAGAGACAAAAAACGATACAATGATGTACGGGAGATATGTTCGGGTGGGGAATTCGAGTGGGGAAAAATTATGATATTTCGAAAAAACAAGATGGCGGCCAACGTGATTCTTGCAACTCTTTTGTTTTCCAACCGATTTCTTTGAAATTTTGGGTTATTGTAGAAATTAGTAAACGATTAACAGAAAAAGTGAAAAAAATTAAAAAAACAAGATGGCGGCCGAGCTGTGACGTCTCAAATTTCCGACCCCTCCCTGTAAAGTTTTGTATGAAAAAAATTTTTTTCACCCATGGTGTCGTATAGAGCTCAAAGAATGTGACTCGGAGAAAGGTGGAGAGAGCTGATGAGTGAGGAGTTCGGAGACGGGCGAGGGGCAGGGCCAGGGTATAGAAGATAGGTGGAGGGTGCTCGACCAAATGTCATTCGAAACCTCGAGCAGTTGCCAGTGAGTTGAAAAAAATTCCAAAATGGCGGAAAAAAAATGGCGGCAAATTTTGTCCGTCTCTCTCTCGGAGACTATAAAAGATGGAGGAGCGGTTTCTCGACAAAAGATGATCAAAACCCGGAGGTCTACCTGGTGAGTAGGAAAAAAATTCAAGATGGCGGATTTTATTTTTCCCCATACAAAATGTATGGGGAATATTGAAGGGACTAGAAGTTGGGAACTATGCAAGACATTGATTTTGTTAGGTTCATAGGGCTTTTTTTCTTTTTCTTTTTTTCATTTTACATTTGTTTTTTTTTTGTTTTTTTTTTCTTTTTTTTTTTTCTTTTTTTTTCTTTTTCTTTTGTGAATGAGGAGCACGGCCAGGTTATTGCAGATAGGTGGGGTGTGCTCGAACAAATTTTTTGGCAAAAGATGACCAGAATCCGAAGGTCTACTTGATGAGTAAAAAAATCGCGGTCCGCTTTAGCGGGCCGCGCACCCACGCGCCCTACTTGTAGTAATAACACTTCCCGCGAGCTGCTTTAGCAGCTCGCGCACCGAGCGAAATAAATAAAGCCGAACAATCGCGGTCCGCTTTAGCGGGCCGCGCACCCACGCGCCTTACTTTTAGTAAAACACTTCCCGCGAGCTGCTTTAGCAGCTCGCGCACCGAGCAAACGCTAGTTTTATTTTATAATATATATAGCTCGATTACCACTGACTGACACACTCACTCACTCACTCACTCACTCATTGACAGGGTTGTTCTCCTAGAAGGAGACGGAAATCGATATAATGATGTAGGGGAGATATGTCCAGGTGGGGGATTCGAGTTGGGGAAAATTATGACATTTCGGAAAAACAAGATGGCGGCCGACGTGAATCTTGCAACTCTTTTGTTTTCCAACCGATTTCTTTGAAATTTTGGATTATTGTAGAAATTAGTAAACGATTAACAGAAAAAGTGAAAAAAATTAAAAAAACAAGATGGCGGCCGAGCTGTGACGTCTCAAATTTCAGACCCCTCTCCTGTAAAATTTTGTATGAAAAAAATTTTTTTCACCCATGGTGTCGTATAGAGCTCAAAGAATGTGACTCGGAGAAAGGTGGCGAGAGCTGATGAGTGAGGAGTTCGGAGACGGGCGAGGGGCACGGCCAGGCTATAGTAGATAGGTGGAGGGTTCTCGACCAAATGTCATTCGAAATCTCGAGCAGTTGCCAGTGAGTTGAAAAAAAATTCCAAAATGGCGGAAAAAAAATGGCGGCAAATTTTGTCCGTCTCTCTCTCGGAGACTATAAAAGATGGAGGAGCGGTTTCTCGACAAAAGATGATCGAAACCCGGAGGTCTACCTGGTGAGTAGGAAAAAAATTCAAGATGGCGGACTTTTTTTTTCCATACTAAATGTGTGGGGAATATTGAAGGGACTAGAAGTTGGGAACTATGCAAGACATTGGTTTTGATAGGTTCATAGGGCTTTTTTTCTTTTTCTTTTTTTTCATTTTACATTTGTTTTTTTTTTCTTTTTTTTCATTTTTTTTCTTTTTTTTTCTTTTTCTTTTGTGAATGAGGAGCACGGCCAGGTTATTACAGATAGGTGGGGTGTGCTCGAACAAATTTTTTGGCAAAAGATGACCAGAATCCGAAGGGCTACTTGATGAGTAAAAAAATCGCGGTCCGCTTTAGCGGGCCGCGCACCCACGCGCCCTACTTGTAGTAATAACACTTCCCGCGAGCTGCTTTAGCAGCTCGCGCACCGAGCGAAATAAATAAAGCCGAACAATCGCGGTCCGCTTTAGCGGGCCGCGCACCCACGCGCCTTACTTTTAGTAAAACACTTCCCGCGAGCTGCTTTAGCAGCTCGCGCACCGAGCGAAACAAATAAAGCCGAACAATCGCGGTCCGCTTTAGCGGGCCGCGCACCCACGCGCCCTACTTGTAGCAATAACACTTCCCGCGAGCTGCTTTAGCAGTGTATATATAGCTATATAGTATATATATATATATATATAGTATATATAGCTAATCGAGCTATTATTATAATATATATAGCTCAATTACCACTGACTGACTGACTCACTGATTGACATAATTGTTCTCCTAGAAGGAGACGGAAATCGATATAATGATGTTCGGGAGATATGTTCGGGTGGGGGATTCGAGTGGGGAAAAATTATGACATTTCGGAAAAACAAGATGGCGGCCGACGTGAATCTTGCAACTCTTTTGTTTTCCAACCGATTTCTTTGAAATTTTGGATTATTGTAGAAATTAGTAAACGATTAACAGAAAAAGTGAAAAAAATTAAAAAAACAAGATGGCGGCCGAGCTGTGACGTCTCAAATTTCCACCCCTCTCCTGTAAAATTTTGTATGAAATAAATTTTTTTCACCGATGGTGTCGTATAGAGCTCAAAGAATGTGACTCGGAGAAAGGTGGAGAGAGCTGATGAGTGAGGAGTTCGGAGACGGGCGAGGGGCACGGCCAGGGTATAGAAGATAGGTGGAGGGTGCTCGACCAAATGTCATTCGAAACCTCGAGCAGTTGCCAGTGAGTTGAAAAAAAATTCCAAAATGGTGGAAAAAAAATGGCGGCAAATTTTGTCCGTCTCTCTCTCGGAGACTATAAAAGATGGAGGAGCGGTTTCTCGACAAAAGATGATCACAACCCGGAGGTCTACCTGGTGAGTAGGAAAAAAATTCAAGATGGCGGATTTTTTTTCCCCCCATACAAAATGTATGGGGAATATTGAAGGGACTAGAAGTTGGGAGCTATGCAAGACATTGGTTTTGATAGGTTCATAGGGCTTTTTTCTTTTTCTTTTTTTTCATTTTACATTTGCTTTTTTTCTTTTTTTTTTCTTTTTCATTTGTGAATGAGGAGCACGGCCAGGTTATTGCAGATAGGTGGGGTGTGCTCGAACAAATTTTTTGGCAAAAGATGACCAGAATCCGAAGGTCTACTTGATGAGTAAAAAAATCGCGGTCCGCTTTAGCGGGCCGCGCACCCACGCGCCCTACTTGTAGTAATAACACTTCCCGCAAGCTGCTTTAGCAGCTCGCGCACCGAGCGAAATAAATAAAGCCGAACAATCGCGGTCCGCTTTAGCGGGCCGCGCACCCACGCGCCCTACTTGTAGCAATAACACTTCCCGCGAGCTGCTTTAGCAGCTCGCGCACCGAGCAAACGCTAGTTATAATATATATAGCTCGATTACCACTGACTGACTGATTCACTGACTGACTCATTGACAGGGTTGTTCTCCTAGAAGGAGACGGAAATCGATATAATGATGTAGGGAAGATATGTTGGGGTGGGGGATTCGAGTTGGGGAAAATTATGACATTTCGGAAAAACAAGATGGCGGCCGACGTGAATCTTGCAACTCTTTTGTTTTCCAACCGATTTCTTTGAAATTTTGGATTATTGTAGAAATTAGTAAACGATTAACAGAAAAAGTGAAAAAAATTAAAAAAACAAGATGGCGGCCGAGCTGTGACGTCTCAAATTTCCACCCCTCTCCTGTAAAATTTTGTATGAAAAAAATTTTTTTCACCCATGGTGTCGTATAGAGCTCAAAGAATGTGACTCGGAGAAAGGTGGAGAGAGCTGATGAGTGAGGAGTTCGGAGACGGGCGAGGGGCACGGCCAGGGTATAGAAGATAGGTGGAGGGTGCTCGACCAAATGTCATTCGAAACCTCGAGCAGTTGCCAGTGAGTTGAAAAAAAATTCCAAAATGGCGGAAAAAAAATGGCGGCAAATTTTATCCGTCTCTCTCTCGGAGACTATAAAAGATGGAGGAGCGGTTTGTCGACAAAAGATGATCAAAACCCGGAGGTCTACCTGGTGAGTAGGAAAAAAATTCAAGATGGCGGATTTTTTTTCCCCCCATACAAAATGTATGGGGAATATTGAAGGGACTAGAAGTTGGGAACTATGCAAGACATTGATTCTGATAGGTTCATAGGGCTTTTTTTCTTTTTCTTTTTTTTCATTTTACATTTGCTTTTTTTCTTTTTTTTTTTTCTTTTTTTTTCTTTTTCTTTTGTGAATGAGGAGCACGGCCAGGTTATTGCAGATAGGTGGGGTGTGCTCGAACAAATTTTTTGGCAAAAGATGACCAGAATCCGAAGGTCTACTTGATAAGCAAAAAAATCGCGGTCCGCTTTAGCGGGCCGCGCACCCACGCGCCCTACTTGTAGTAATAACACTTCCCGCAAGCTGCTTTAGCAGCTCGCGCACCGAGCGAAATAAATAAAGCCGAACAATCGCGGTCCGCTTTAGCGGGCCGCGCACCCACGCGCCCTACTTGTAGCAATAACACTTCCCGCGAGCTGCTTTAGCAGCTCGCGCACCGAGCGAAATAAATAAAGCCGAACAATCGCGGTCCGCTTTAGCGGGCCGCGCACCCACGCGCCTTACTTTTAGTAAAAACACTTCCCGCGAGCTGCTTTAGCAGCTCGCGCACCGAGCAAACGCTAGTTATAATATATATAGCTCGATTACCACTGACTGACTGATTCACTGACTCATTGACAGGGTTGTTCTCCTAGAAGGAGACGGAAATCGATATAATGATGTAGGGGAGATATGTTGGGGTGGGGGATTCGAGTTGGGGAAAATTATGACATTTCGGAAAAACAAGATGGCGGCCGACGTGAATCTTGCAACTCTTTTGTTTTCCAACCGATTTCTTTGAAATTTTGGAATATTGTAGAAATTAGTAAACGATTAACAGAAAAAGTGAAAAAAATTAAAAAAACAAGATGGCGGCCGAGCTGTGACGTCTCAAATTTCCGACCCCTCTCCTGTAAAATTTTGTATGAAAAAAATTTTTTTCACCCATGGTGTCGTATAGAGCTCAAAGAATGTGACTCGGAGAAAGGTGGAGAGAGCTGATGAGTGAGGAGTTCGGAGACGGGCGAGGGGCACGGCCAGGGTATAGAAGATAGGTGGAGGGTGCTCGACCAAATGTCATTCGAAACCTCGAGCAGTTGCCAGTGAGTTGAAAAAAAAATCCAAAATGGCGGAAAAAAAATGGCGGCAAATTTTGTCCGTCTCTCTCTCGGAGACTATAAGAGATGGAGGAGCGGTTTCTTAACAAAAGATGATCACAACCCGGAGGTCTACCTGGTGAGTAGGAAAAAAATTCAAGATGGCGGATTTTTTTTTCCCCCCATACAAAATGTATGGGGAATATTGAAGGGACTAGAAGTTGGGAACTATGCAAGACATTGATTTTGATAGGTTCATAGGGCTTTTTTCTTTTTTTTTTTTCATTTTACATTTGCTTTTTTTCTTTTTTTTCTTTTTTTTTTTTTTCTTTTTTTTCTTTTTCTTTTGTGAATGAGAAGCACGGCCAGGTTATTGCAGATAGGTGGGGTGTGCTTGAACAAATTTTTTGGCAAAAGATGACCAGAATCCGAAGGTCTACTTGATGAGTAAAAAAACCGCGGTCCGCTTTAGCGGGCCGCGCACCCACGCGCCCTACTTGTAGTAATAACATTTCCCGCGAGCTGCTTTAGCAGCTCGCGCACCGAGCGAAATAAATAAAGCCGAACAATCGCGGTCCGCTTTAGCGGGCCGCGCACCCACGCGCCCTACTTGTAGCAATAACACTTCTCGCGAGCTGCTTTAGCAGCTCGCGCACCGAGCGAAATAAATAAAGCCGAACAATCGCGGTCCGCTTTAGCGGGCCGCGCACCCACGCGCCTTACTTTTAGTAAAACACTTCCCGCGAGCTGCTTTAGCAGCTCGCGCACCGAGCAAATGCTAGTAATATATATATAGCTCAATTACCACTGACTGATTCACTGACTGATTCACTCATTGACAGGTTTGTTCTCCTAGAAGGAGACGGAAATCGATATAATGATGTAGGGGAGATATGTCCAGGTGGGGGATTCGAGTTGGGGAAAATTATGACATTTCGGAAAAACAAGATGGCGGCCGACGTGAATCTTGCAACTCTTTTGTTTTCCAACCGATTTCTTTGAAATTTTGGATTATTGTAGAAATTAGTAAACGATTAACAGAAAAAGTGAAAAAAATTAAAAAAACAAGATGGCGGCCGAGCTGTGACGTCTAAAATTTCCGACCACTCTCCTGTAAAATTTTGTATGAAAAAAATTTTTTTCACCCATGGTGTCGTATAGAGCTCAAAGAATGTGACTCGGAGAAAGGTGGCGAGAGCTGATGAGTGAGGAGTTCGGCGACGGGCGAGGGGCACGGCCAGGGTATAGTAGATAGGTGGAGGGTGCTCGACCAAATGTCATTCGAAACCTCGAGCAGTTGCCAGTGAGTTGAAAAAAAATTCCAAAATGTCGGAAAAAAAATGGCGGCAAATTTTGTCCGTCTCTCTCTCGGAGACTATAAAAGATGGAGGAGCGGTTTCTCGACAAAAGATGATCAAAACCCGGAGGTCTACCTGGTGAGTAGGAAAAAAATTCAAGATGGCGGATTTTTTTTTCCATACTAAATGTATGGGGAATATTGAAGGGACTAGAAGTTGGGAACTATGCAAGACAATGAGTTTGATAGGTTCATAGGGCTTTTTTCTTTTTCTTTTTTTTCATTTTACATTTGCTTTTTTTCTTTTTTTTCTTTTTTTTTTCTTTTTTTTTTCTTTTTCATTTGTGAATGAGGAGCACGGCCAGGTTATTGCAGATAGGTGGGGTGTGCTCGAACAAATTTTTTGGCAAAAGATGACCAGAATCCGAAGGTCTACTTGATGAGCAAAAAAATCGCGGTCCGCTTTAGCGGGCCGCGCACCCACGCGCCCTACTTGTAGTAATAACACTTCCCGCGAGCTGCTTTAGCAGCTCGCGCACCGAGCGAAATAAATAAAGCCCAACAATCGCGGTCCGCTTTAGCGGGCCGCGCACCCACGCGCCCTACTTGAAGCAATAACACTTCCCGCGAGCTGCTTTAGCAGCTCGCGCACCGAGCAAATGCTAGTAATATATATAGCTCGATTACCACTCACTGACTGACTGATTCACTCATTGACAGGGTTGTTCTCCTAGAAGGAGACGGAAATCGATGTAATGATGTAGGGGAGATATGTCCAGGTGGGGGATTCGAGTTGGGGAAAATTATGACATTTCGGAAAAACAAGATGGCGGCCGACGTGAATCTTGCAACTCTTTTGTTTTCCAACCGATTTCTTTGAAATTTTGGATTATTGTAGAAATTAGTAAACGATTAACAGAAAAAGTGAAAAAAATTAATAAAACAAGATGGCGGCCGAGCTGTGACGTCTCAAATTTCCGACCCCTCTCCTGTAAAATTTTGTATGAAAAAAATATTTTTCACCCATGGTGTCGTATAGAGCTCAAAGAATGTGACTCGGAGAAAGGTGGCGAGAGCTGATGAGTGAGGAGTTCGGAGACGGGCGAGGGGCACGGCCAGGGTATAGTAGATAGGTGGAGGGTGCTCGAACAAATGTCATTCGAAACCTCGAGCAGTTGCCAGTGAGTTGAAAAAAAATTCCAAAATGGCGGAAAAAAAATGGCGGCAAATTTTGTCCGTCTCTCTCTCGGAGACTATAAAAGATGGAGGAGCGGTTTCTCGACAAAAGATGATCAAAACCCGGAGGTCTACCTGGTGAGTAGGAAAAAAATTCAAGATGGCGGATTTTTTTTTTTCATACATTATGTATAGGGAATATTGAAGGGACTAGAAGTTGGGAACTATGCAAGACATTGATTTTGATAGGTTCATAGGGCTTTTTTTCTTTTTCTTTTTTTTCATTTTACATTTGTTTTTTTTTTGTTTTTTTTTTCATTTTTTTTTCTTTATTTTTCTTTTTCTTTTGTGAATGAGGAGCACGGCCAGGTTATTGCAGATAGGTGGGGTGTGCTCGAACAAATTTTTTGGCAAAAGATGACCAGAATCCGAAGGTCTACTTGATGAGTAAAAAAATCGCGGTCCGCTTTAGCGGGCCGCGCACCCACGCGCCCTACTTGTAGTAATAATACTTCCCGCGAGCTGCTTTAGCAGCTCGCGCACCGAGCAAACGCTAGTTATAATATATATAGCTCGATTACCACTGACACACTCACTCACTCACTCACTCATTGACAGGGTTGTTCTCCTAGAAGGAGACGGAAATCGATATAATGATGTAGGGGAGATATGTCCAGGTGGGGGATTCGAGTTGGGGAAAATTATGACATTTCGGAAAAACAAGATGGCGGCCGACGTGAATCTTGCAACTCTTTTGTTTTCCAACCGATTTCTTTGAAATTTTGGATTATTGTAGAAATTAGTAAACGATAAACAGAAAAAGTGAAAAAAATTAAAAAAACAAGATGGCGGCGAGCTGTGACGTCTCAAATTTCCGACCCCTCTCCTGTAAAATTTTGTATGAAAAAAATTTTTTCACCCATGGTGTCGTATAGAGCTCAAAGAATGTGACTCGGAGAAAGGTGGCGAGAGCTGATGAGTGAGGAGTTCGGAGACGGGCGAGGGGCACGGCCAGGGTATAGTAGATAGGTGGAGGGTGCTCGACCAAATGTCATTCGAAACCTCGAGCAGTTGCCAGTAAGTTGAAAAAAAATTCCAAAATGGCGGAAAAAAAATGGCGGCAAATTTTGTCCGTCTCTCTCTCGGAGACTATAAAAGATGGAGGAGCGGTTTCTCGACAAAAGATGATCAAAACCCGGAGGTCTACCTGGTGAGTAGGAAAAAAATTCAAGATGGCGGATTTTTTTTTTCCCCCATACAAAATGTATGGGGAATATTGAAGGGACTAGAAGTTGGGAACTATGCAAGACATTGATTTTGATAGGTTCATAGGGCTTTTTTTCTTTTTCTTTTTTTCATTTTACATTTGTTTTTTTTCTTTTTTTTCATTTTTTTTCTTTTTTTTCTTTTTCTTTTGTGAATGAGGAGCACGGCCAGGTTATTGCAGATAGGTGGGGTGTGCTCGAACAAATTTTTTGGCAAAAGATGACCAGAATCCGAAGGGCTACTTGATGAGTAAAAAAATCGCGGTCCGCTTTAGCGGGCCGCGCACCCACGCGCCTTACTTGTAGCAATAACACTTCCCGCGAGCTGCTTTAGCAGCTCGCGCACCGAGCGAAATAAATAAAGCCGAACAATCGCGGTCCGCTTTAGCGGGCCGCGCACCCACGCGCCTTACTTTTAGTAAAACACTTCCCGCGAGCTGCTTTAGCAGCTCGCGCACCGAGCGAAATACTAGTAATATATATAGCTCGATTACCACTCACTGACTGATTCACTGACTCATTGACATAATTGTTCTCCTAGAAAGAGACAAAAAACGATAAAATGATGTACGGGAGATATGTTCGGGTGGGGGATTCGAGTGGGGAAAAATTATGACATTTCGGAAAAACAAGATGGCGGCCGACGTGAATCTTGCAACTCTTTTGTTTTCCAACCGATTTCTTTGAAATTTTGGATTATTGTAGAAATTAGTTAACGATTAACAGAAAAAGTGAAAAAAATTAAAAAAACAAGATGGCGGCCGAGCTGTGACGTCTCAAATTTCCACCCCTCTCCTGTAAAATTTTGTATGAAAAAAATTTTTTTCACCCATGGTGTCGTATAGAGCTCAAAGAATGTGACTCGGAGAAAGGTGGAGAGAGCTGATGAGTGAGGAGTTCGGAGACGGGCGAGGGGCACGGCCAGGGTATAGAAGATAGGTGGAGGGTGCTCGACCAAATGTCATTCGAAACCTCGAGCAGTTGCCAGTGAGTTGAAAAAAAATTCCAAAATGGCGGAAAAAAAATGGCGGCAAATTTTGTCCGTCTCTGTCTCGGAGACTATAAAAGATGGAGGAGCGGTTTCTCGACAAAAGGTGATCACAACCCGGAGGTCTACCTGGTGAGTAGGAAAAAAATTCAAGATGGCGGATTTTTTTTTTTTACATACAAAATGTATGGGGAATATTGAAGGGACTAGAAGTTGGGAACTATGCAAGACATTGATTTTGATAGGTTCATAGGGCTTTTTTTCTTTTTCTTTTTTTTCAGTTTTCATTTTTTTTTTTTCTTTTTTTTCATTTTTTTTTCTTTTTCTTTTGTGAATGAGGGGCACGGCCAGGTTATTGCAGATAGGTGGGGTGTGCTCGAACAAATTTTTTGGCAAAAGATGACCAGAATCCGAAGGGCTACTTGATGAGTAAAAAAATCGCGGTCCGCTTTAGCGGGCCGCGCACCCACGCGCCCTACTTGTAGTAATAACACTTCCCGCGAGCTGCTTTAGCAGCTCGCGCACCGAGCGAAATAAATAAAGCCGAACAATCGCGGTCCGCTTTAGCGGGCCGCGCACCCACGCGCCTTACTTTTAGTAAAACACTTCCCGCGAGCTGCTTTAGCAGCTCGCGCACCGAGCAAATGCTAGTTATAATATATATAGCTCGATTACCACTCACTGACTGATTCACTCACTGACTCATTGACATAATTGTTCTCCTAGAAGGAGACGGAAATCGATATAATGATGTTCGGGAGATATGTTCGGGTGGGGGATTCGAGTGGGGAAAAATTATGACATTTCGGAAAAACAAGATGGCGGCCGACGTGAATCTTGCAACTCTTTTGTTTTCCAACCGATTTCTTTGAAATTTTGGATTATTGTAGAAATTAGTTAACGATTAACAGAAAAAGTGAAAAAAATTAAAAAAACAAGATGGCGGCCGAGCTGTGACGTCTCAAATTTCCACCCCTCTCCTGTAAAATTTTGTATGAAAAAAATTTTTTTCACCCATGGTGTCGTATAGAGCTCAAAGAATGTGACTCGGAGAAAGGTGGAGAGAGCTGATGAGTGAGGAGTTCGGAGACGGGCGAGGGGCACGGCCAGGGTATAGAAGATAGGTGGAGGGTGCTCGACCAAATGTCATTCGAAACCTCGAGCAGTTGCCAGTGAGTTGAAAAAAAATTCCAAAATGGCGGAAAAAAAATGGCGGCAAATTTTGTCCGTCTCTCTCTCGGAGACTATAAAAGATGGAGGAGCGGTTTCTCGACAAAAGGTGATCACAACCCGGAGGTCTACCTGGTGAGTAGGAAAAAAATTCAAGATGGCGGATTTTTTTTTTTACATACAAAATGTATGGGGAATATTGAAGGGACTAGAAGTTGGGAACTATGCAAGACATTGATTTTGATAGGTTCATAGGGCTTTTTTTCTTTTTCTTTTTTTTCATTTTACATTTTTTTTTTTTCATTTTTTTTTCTTTTTCTTTTGTGAATGAGGAGCACGGCCAGGTTATTGCAGATAGGTGGGGTGTGCTCGAACAAATTTTTTGGCAAAAGATGACCAGAATCCGAAGGGCTACTTGATGAGTAAAAAAATCGCGGTCCGCTTTAGCGGGCCGCGCACCCACGCGCCCTACTTGTAGTAATAACACTTCCCGCGAGCTGCTTTAGCAGCTCGCGCACCGAGCGAAATAAATAAAGCCGAACAATCGCGGTCTGCTTTAGCGGGCCGCGCACCCACGCGCCCTACTTGTAGTAATAACACTTCCCGCGAGCTGCTTTAGCAGCTCGCGCACCGAGCGAAATAAATAATGCCGAACAATCGCGGTCCGCTTTAGCGGGCCGCGCACCCACGCGCCCTACTTGTAGTAATAACACTTCCCGCGAGCTGCTTTAGCAGCTCGCGCACCGAGCAAACGCTAGTTAATATATATATAGCTGCTCGTGCTGATTCACTGATTCACTGACTGATTGATCACCTCTCCTGTAAAATTTTGTATGAAAAATTTTTTTTCCACCGATGGTTTCGTATAGAGGACAAAAATTCATTCGGAGGAAAATTATGGAGAGAGCTGATGATTGAGGATTTCGGAGACGGATGAGGAGCACGGCCAGGGTATTGAAGATAGGTGGGGGGTGCTCGAACAAATGTCACTCGAAACCTCATCCAATTCGCAGTGAGCTGAAAAAAAATTCAAAATGGCGGAAAAAAGATGGCGGCCATACAAATTTCGTCGGTGTCTATCTCGGAGAGTATAAAAGATAGAAGAGTGGTTTCCTGGCAAAAGCTGATCAAGACCCTAAGGTCTACTTGACGAACAGAAAAAAAATTCAAGATGGCGGAATTTTTTTTTTCTTCATACAAAAATATATGGCGAATATTGAAGAGACTAGAAGCCGGGAATCATGCACGACTTTGATACAATTCCTTTTCAAGATTTTTTTTTATTGAAGAATTTTCATTATGACAAATGATGACATATGATGATCGAGGGTTTGGAAGGTGGGTGAGGAGCACGGCCATGGTAATGTAGATAGGTGGGGGTGCTCGAACAAAAGTCACTCGAAATCTCATCCAATTGGCAGTGAGCTGAAAAAAATCCAAAATGGCGGATTCAAGATGGCGGCCATACAAACTTCAACGGTGTCTATCTCGGAGAGTATAAAAGATGGAAGAGTGGTTTTGTGATAGAAAATGATCAGGAGCTGAAAGTCTACTAGACGAGTAGAAAAACCGCGGTCCGCTTGCGGGCCGCGCACCCACGCGCCCTACTAGTAATATATATAGCTCGATTACCACTCACTGACTCACTCATTGACAGGGTTGTTCTCCTAGAAGGAGACGGAAATCGATATAATGATGTTCGGGAGATGTGTTTGGGGGGGGATTCGAGTTGGGGAAAATTATGACATTTCGGAAAAACAAGATGGCGGCCGACGTGAATCTTGCAACTCTTTTGTTTTCCAACCGATTTCTTTGAAATTTTGGATTATTGTAGAAATTAGTAAACGATTAAGAGAAAAAGTGAAAAAAATTAAAATAACAAGATGGCGGCCGAGCTGTGACGTCTCAAATTTCCGACCCCTCTCCTGTAAAATTTTGTATGAAAAAAATTTTTTTCACCCATGGTGTCGTATAGAGCTCAAAGAATGTGACTCGGAGAAAGGTGGCGAGAGCTGATGAGTGAGGAGTTCGGAGACGGGCGAGGGGCACGGCCAGGGTATAGAAGATAGGTGGAGGGTGCTCGACCAAATGTCATTCGAAACCTCGAGCAGTTGCCAGTGAGTTGAAAAAAAATTCCAAAATGGCGGAAAAAAAATGGCGGCAAATTTTGTCCGTCTCTCTCTCGGAGACTATAAAAGATGGAGGAGCGGTTTCTCGACAAAAGATGATCAAAACCCGGAGGTCTACCTGGTGAGTAGGAAAAAAATTCAAGATGGCGGATTTTTTTTTTCCATACTAAATGTATGGGGAATATTGAAGGGACTAGAAGTTGGGAACTATGCAAGACATTGATTTTGATAGGTTCATAGGGCTTTTTTTCTTTTACTTTTTTTTCATTTTACATTTTTTTTTTCATTTTTTTCATTTTTTTTTTCTTTTTTTTTTTCTTTTTCTTTTGTGAATGAGGAGCACGGCCAGGTTATTGCAGATAGGTGGGGTGTGCTCGAACAAATTTTTTGGCAAAAGATGACCAGAATCCGAAGGGCTACTTGATGAGTAAAAAAATCGCGGTCCGCTTTAGCGGGCCGCGCACCCACGCGCCCTACTTGTAATATATATATAGCTGCTCGTGCTGATTCACTGATTCACTGACTGATTGATCACCTCTCCTGTAAAATTTTGTATGAAAAATTTTTTTTCCACCGATGGTTTCGTATAGAGGACAAAAATTCATTCGGAGGAAAATTATGGAGAGAGCTGATGATTGAGGATTTCGGAGACGGATGAGGAGCACGGCCAGGGTATTGAAGATAGGTGGGGGGTGCTCGAACAAATGTCACTCGAAACCTCATCCAATTCGCAGTGAGCTGAAAAAAAATTCAAAATGGCGGAAAAAAGATGGCGGCCATACAAATTTCGTCGGTGTCTATCTCGGAGAGTATAAAAGATAGAAGAGTGGTTTCCTGGCAAAAGCTGATCAAGACCCTAAGGTCTACTTGACGAACAGAAAAAAAATTCAAGATGGCGGAATTTATATTTTCATACAAAATATATGGCGAATATCGAAGAGACTAGAAGCTGAGAACTATGCAAGACTTTGATACGGTTCCTTTTCAAAATTTGTTTTTATAAAATAATTCTCATTCTGACAAATGATGAGATATGATGATCGAGGGTTTGGAAGGTGGGTGAGGAGCACGGGCAGGGTATTGAAGATAGGTGGGAGGTGCTCAAACAAAAAATACTCGAAACCTCATCCAATTGGCAATGAGATGAAAAAAAATTCAAAATGGTGGATTCCAGATGGCGGCCACACCAATTTCATCGGCATCTATCTCGGAGAGTATAAAAGATGGAAGAGTGGTTATTTGATAGAAAATGATCAGGACCTGAAAGTCCACTTGACGATAGAAAAACCGCGGTCCGCTTGCGGGCCGCGCACCCACGCGCCCTACTAGTAATATAATAAAACTGTAACAGGTCCAATTCTGTACATTGAAGATATTTTGAAAATTTTTGTTTGAGGGCACTCTATAATCGATACTGAAGCCAAAACAATTTTTTTTTAATTTTTTGTCTGTCTGTCTGTCTGTCTGTCTGTCTGTCTGTATCTTGGCCGCGCATCACGCCGAAACTACTGGACGGATTTAAATGAAACTTGGCACGATTTAAGTTAATACTACGAGGTATAATATAGGATACTTTTTATCCCGAAATTCAGCACGGTTCCCTTGGGAGAGGGGATGAAAGTCAAAATGTGTATTTCGCTGTAATTCATTAAGGCGTATTCCGATTTAATCCATTCTTTTTTTGTTAGAAAGCAGGTTCTTTAGAAATTGTCCTGTAATTATTTCAAGGTCGTCAATTTTGTAGTTCAGAAATTATAGACATCGCGATCTTCAGTTAAGGCCAAATAACTTGAACCCCAGAATCCACAAGATACTTTGAATGTACGGCTCATCTTAAGCTGGCCATTGTACTTTATCGTATATAGCCATCGTGGATAGCCCTATTTTGTCAAAGTCAAACTACTCCAAGTCCAAAGGCTTCAGATTTTGCCAAACGATCATTATACTTACATACTACATAGTAGGTATGGATGTAATACATCGTATGGCATTAATGCTACAGTGTTTTCCTATGCAATTTAATATTCTAATCATACTAATATTATAAATGCGAAAGTGTGTTTGTTTGTTGGTTTGTCCTTCAATCACGCCACAACAGAGCCACGGATCGACGTGATTTTTTGCATGGGTACTATAGTTGAGGACATAGGCTACTTTTTATCTCGGAAAATCAAAGTGTTCACGAGGGATTTTAAAAACTTAATCCACGCGGACGAAGTCGCGGACATCAGCTAGTTTAAAATAAAATTGAAAATAGAAAATTCAGTCTGTCGAGCTGGGATTCGAACCATCGACTAGTAACTGTTAAACGACTGCCGAAGCCACTAGGCTACGGAGACCCAATATTGTACCGCGAAAATACCGAATACAATGCAAAATTCACATTCAACAAAAAAGTGTCGGTTTCAATAATGTGTCGAGTGTCGGTTCCTTAATTTTTTCCGTATAGCCCCCTTCCGCACCGCACGATAAGGAACTTACGTTCCAAAAATACAAGATGTAAGAAAAATAAAAAACTTGAGAGGTTTCAAGGGACACCCGGATGGAACGTAGTTCCTTTCGATTACATTGTGTTCGGTATTTTCGCGGTACAACATTGGGTCTCCGAAGCCTAGTGGCTCCGGCAGTCGCTTAACAGTCCAAAGTCGATGGTTCGAATCCCAGCTCGACAGACCGAATTTTCCATTTTCAGTTTTATTTTAAACAATTTCTACATGTGGAATCTTTCCCTAATTTTTTATCTATCTTCTATCTATAATATAATAAAACTGTAACAGGTCCAATTCTGTACATTGAAGATATTTTGAAAATTTTTGTTTGAGGGCACTCTATAATCGATACTGAAGCCAAAACAATTTTTTTTTAATTTTTTGTCTGTCTGTCTGTCTGTCTGTCTGTCTGTCTGTCTGTCTGTCTGTCTGTCTGTATCTTGGCCGCGCATCACGCCGAAACTACTGGACGGATTTAAATGAAACTTGGCACGATTTAAGTTAATACTCCGAGGTATAATATAGGATACTTTTTATCCCGAAATTCAGCACGGTTTCCCTGGGAGAGGGGATGAAAGTCAAAATGTGTATTTCGCTGTAATTCATTAAGGCGTATTCCGATTTAATCCATTCTTTTTTTGTTAGAAAGCAGATTCTTTAGAGATTGTCCTGTAATTATTTCAGGGTCATCAATTTCGTAGTTCAGAAATTATAGACATCACAATCTTCAGTATAGGTCCAAATAACTTGAACCCCGGAATCTACAAGATACTTTGAATGAACGGCTCATCTTAAGCTGGCATGCGTACTTTATCGTATATAATATAGCCATCGTGGATACTATTTTGTCAAAGTCAAACTACTCCAAAGGCGTCAGATTTTGCCAAACGATCATTATACCTACATACTACATAGTAGGTATGAATGTAATACATCGTATGGACGTAATATTACAGTGTTTTCCTATGTAATTTAATATTCTAATCATACTTACTAATATTATAAATGCGAAAGTGTGTTTGTTTGTTGGTTTGTCCTTCAATCACGCCGCAACAGAGCCACGGATCTACGTGATTTTTTGCATGGGTATAATTGAGGACCTGGAGAGTGACATAGGCTACTTTTATCCCGGAAAATCAAAGTGTTCCCGAGGGATTTTAAAAACTAAATCCACGCGGACGAAGTCGCGGGCATCAGCTAGTAATATAATAAAACTGTAACAGGTCCAATTCTGTACATTGAAGATATTTTGAAAGTTTTTGTTTGAGGGCACTCTATAATCGATACTGAAGCCAAAACAATTTTTTTTTAATTTTTTGTCTGTCTGTCTGTCTGTCTGTCTGTCTGTCTGTCTGTATCTTGGCCGCGCATCACGCCGAAACTACTGGACGGATTTAAATGAAACTTGGCACGATTTAAGTTAATACTCCGAGGTATAATATAGGATACTTTTTATCCCGAAATTCAGCACGGTTTCCCTGGGAGAGGGGATGAAAGTCAAAATGTGTATTTCGCTGTAATTCATTAAGGCGTATTCCGATTTAATCCATTCTTTTTTTGTTAGAAAGCAGATTCTTTAGAGATTGTCCTGTAATTATTTCAGGGTCATCAATTTCGTAGTTCAGAAATTATAGACATCACAATCTTCAGTATAGGTCCAAATAACTTGAACCCCGGAATCTACAAGATACTTTGAATGAACGGCTCATCTTAAGCTGGCATGCGTACTTTATCGTATATAATATAGCCATCGTGGATACTATTTTGTCAAAGTCAAACTACTCCAAAGGCGTCAGATTTTGCCAAACGATCATTATACCTACATACTACATAGTAGGTATGAATGTAATACATCGTATGGACGTAATATTACAGTGTTTTCCTATGTAATTTAATATTCTAATCATACTTACTAATATTATAAATGCGAAAGTGTGTTTGTTTGTTGGTTTGTCCTTCAATCACGCCGCAACAGAGCCACGGATCTACGTGATTTTTTGCATGGGTATAATTGAGGACCTGGAGAGTGACATAGGCTACTTTTATCCCGGAAAATCAAAGTGTTCCCGAGGGATTTTAAAAACTAAATCCACGCGGACGAAGTCGCGGGCATCAGCTAGTAACTTATAAATTAAGGAATTCTCCTTAGAATGACTCATTATGTTACTTTTAAAACTCTTATAACAATTATCTTAAAAGTCGGTACTTAATTAACCGAGCGAAGCGAAGGTCTCTGAGTCTACTTGAGTGAATCTGCACTTGTCCGTCCGTCCGTCCGTACTGAACGTAATTACTTCAATTTTAGATATGATATGTAAACCAATGGCCTCCAGCCGAAAATGGCTTAAAAAGTTATAAAAATCTTTATTTCAGGGGGGCTCTCATAGAAGCGAATGCGAAGTAAAATATATTTTTTTGCGTTTCATAGGGTTGCAGTACCTCATTTTAAAGATAATTTGGAACAGAGTACAATTTTTTTTTTTAATTTTTATCCTAAAATTGACGAAAGGGGGGGCTTTCAAAGTGGAGATTAAATTCGAGGCTAGATCTCTAAAACCACTTTATTTTAAAATTTGAAACTTACATATAATTTGAGTTATATTCTGTACTTGAACAACAAATACCTACTAAGATTAGATAAATATAATAAAGAAACGAAATTATTTAATTTTTAATGGGTATCAATGCTTAGGAATATAATGAATGGAAGAAACAAGAATAAGATCCAAAAGAGTTGGAGAACAATTTGGAAGAGAGTGAGTAGCAGAAAGGGGGAGAAAATGCAAACCCGCTGCTGTAACTATTGATTTTAGTCGAGTAGAGTGAGAATCGTTTTTTAAAAGGCAAGTGTTAAAATCGCCCATAATAGTAGAGTGTTGATAAAGTGGAATATATCTGTTTAAAAGGCCTTCAAATGTGGAATAGTAGTCAATTGTAAGGCTGGGATTGTAGAACACGCCGAGTAATAATTTGGTAACAGTAAAAGTAACTTCTATTAATAAATGTTTCCCACCTGGAGTACCTTGGTCAAATGACATACCTACTAATGTTAGTAAATGGTAAATGAGATCGTAGGTAAATGGCAACACCACCGCACTCTTCAACTGTCTATCTATTAGATACGGTTTACGAGATACAGCTCGCTGACAGACGGAAGGACGGAGGGACAACGGAGGCTTAGTAATAGGGTCTTGTTGGCACCGTTTGGGTAAGGAACCCTAAAAATAACACATTTAGTCATTTGCATCATATATTCCAGTTGATGAAAAACACCGTCGCCACTCACGTTCCAGGCAGGTGCGGGCGAGCCTGCTGGGCGGCGCGGGGCACACGCAGCGCGGCGCGGCGCCGGGGCGGGCGGCGCGGCACGCGGCGGGCGGCGCGCACGGCGGCGCGCAGGCCGGCGCGCCGCACTCCGCGCCCGCCCAGCCCGGCGCGCACTCGCACGCCCACCAGCCCGCGCCGCCCACGCAGCGCGCGCCGTGGCGGCACGGCGCCGACGCGCAGCCCGGCGCGGCGCGCTCGCAGCGCGCGCCCTCCCAGCCCGGCCGGCACGCGCACGCCCACGCGCCCGCGCGCGCCACGCACGAGCCGCCGTGCAGGCACGCGCACGCGGGCGCGGCGGGCGGCGCGGCCGGCACGTCGCACGCGCCGCCCGCCCAGCCCGGCGCGCACGCGCAGCGCACGCCGCCCCCGCCCGCCGCGTCGCGCACGCAGCTGCCTCCGTTGGCGCACGCCGGCTCGCACGGCGCCTCCGCGGGAATCGAGCAGGTTTCACCTGACGAAACAATGAAGCGACGGGACGCGTTGTTGTTATTGAGCGTACAGTTATTGTGCGTGTCTCCTTCTAAAGGGCGCCGGCAGAATACCAGCGCTCAGGCTATCCACGAACCTGCAGCAATAATGCTGAGCCGGTACCTTTTTAACCCCCGACGCAAAAAGAGAGGGGTGTTATAAGTTTAACGTGTCTGTGTATCTGTGTATCTGTCTGTGGTAGCGTAGCCGCCAAACGGATGAACCGATTTTCGTTTAGTTTCTTTTATGTCTTAAATAATTTTATCCCGAGTGTTCTTAGCCATGTTTCATGAAAATCTGTTCAGCCGTTTGAACATCATCAGCTCTTTAATAGTTGATGAGGGGATCTGACTACCTTCCATATGTCCTATCGATTCGAAATTTGGTACCGTGTTACTTCAATGATCTATCTATCTATAATATAATAAAACTGTAACAGGTCCAATTCTGTACATTGAAGATATTTTGAAAATTTTTGTTTGAGGGCACTCTATAATCGATACTGAAGCCAAAACGATTTTTTTTTAATTTTTTGTCTGTCTGTCTGTCTGTCTGTCTGTCTGTCTGTCTGTCTGTCTGTATCTTGGCCGCGCATCACGCCGAAACTACTGGACGGATTTAAATGAAACTTGGTATGATTGAATTGCATACTACGAGGTATAATATAGGATACTTTTTATCCCGAAATTCAGCACGGTTCTCTTGGGAGAGGGGATGAAAGTCAAAATGTGTATTTAGCTGTAATTCATTAAGGCGTATTCCGATTTCATTCATTCTTTTTTCGTTAGAAAGCAGGTTCTTTAGAGATTGTCCTGTAATTATTTCAAGATCGTCAATTTAGTAGTTCAGAAATTATAGCATAAGGTCTTCAGTATAAGGTCCAAATAACTTGAACCCCGGAATCTACAAGATACTTTGAATGTACGGCTCATCTTATGCTGGCATTTGTACTCGTATATAGCCATCGTGGATAGCCCTATTTTGTCAAAGTCAAACTCCAAAGGCGTCAGATTTTGCCAAACGATCATTATACCTACATACTACATAGTAAGTATGGATTCATGTAATACATCGTATGGACTTAATGCTACAGTGTTTTCCTATGCAATTTAATATTCTAATCATACTAATATTATAAATGCGAAAGTGTGTTTGTTTGTTGGTTTGTCCTTCAATCACGCCACAACAGCCACGGATCGACGTGATTTTTTGCATGGGTACTATAGTTGAGGACCTGTAGAGTGACATAGGCTACTTTTTATCCCGAAAAATCAGTGTTCACGAGGGATTTTAAAAACTAAATCCACGCGGACGAAGTCGCGGGCATCAGCTAGTAATATAATAAAACTGTAACAGGTCCAATTCTGTACATTGAAGATATTTTGAAAATTTTTGTTTGAGGGCACTCTATAATCGATACTGAAGCCAAAACGATTTTTTTTTAATTTTTTGTCTGTCTGTCTGTCTGTCTGTCTGTCTGTCTGTCTGTCTGTCTGTATCTTGGCCGCGCATCACGCCGAAACTACTGGACGGATTTAAATGAAACTTGGTATGATTGAATTGCATACTACGAGGTATAATATAGGATACTTTTTATCCCGAAATTCAGCACGGTTCTCTTGGGAGAGGGGATGAAAGTCAAAATGTGTATTTAGCTGTAATTCATTAAGGCGTATTCCGATTTCATTCATTCTTTTTTCGTTAGAAAGCAGGTTCTTTAGAGATTGTCCTGTAATTATTTCAAGATCGTCAATTTAGTAGTTCAGAAATTATAGCATAAGGTCTTCAGTATAAGGTCCAAATAACTTGAACCCCGGAATCTACAAGATACTTTGAATGTACGGCTCATCTTATGCTGGCATTTGTACTCGTATATAGCCATCGTGGATAGCCCTATTTTGTCAAAGTCAAACTCCAAAGGCGTCAGATTTTGCCAAACGATCATTATACCTACATACTACATAGTAAGTATGGATTCATGTAATACATCGTATGGACTTAATGCTACAGTGTTTTCCTATGCAATTTAATATTCTAATCATACTAATATTATAAATGCGAAAGTGTGTTTGTTTGTTGGTTTGTCCTTCAATCACGCCACAACAGCCACGGATCGACGTGATTTTTTGCATGGGTACTATAGTTGAGGACCTGTAGAGTGACATAGGCTACTTTTTATCCCGAAAAATCAGTGTTCACGAGGGATTTTAAAAACTAAATCCACGCGGACGAAGTCGCGGGCATCAGCTAGTATTGAAAATATATGGTAAGGTAACCATGACCTGATCAGCCGTTTGAAGATCATCAGCTCTTTAATAGTTGATGAGGGGATCTGACTACCTTCCATATGTCCTGTCGATTCGAAATTTGGTACCTTGTTACTTCAATGATATTGAAAATATATGGTAAGGTAACCATGACCTGATCAGCCGTTTGAAGATCATCAGCTCTTTAATAGTTGATGAGGGGATCTGACTACCTTCCATATGTCCTGTCGATTCGAAATTTGGTACCTTGTTACTTCAATGATATTGAAATTATATGGTAAGGTAACCATGACCTGATCAGCCGTTTGAAGATCATCAGCTCTTTAATAGTTGATGAGGTGATCTGACTACCTTCCATATGTCCTATCGATTCGAAAGGTACCGTATTACTTCAATGATATTGAAAGAACATGGTAAGGTAACCATGACTTTAAATATGACATGTTAGAGTAAGGTTTAGATTTCGAAGGTGGGTAATTAAATGGGATCAATTAGGCTCAATTACCACTGCGCTAACAAATCACTATAAATACCTTCCTAATATTTATACCTACTTTAAAAAGGACTAAATAAAAGTAAAATTACTAAGTGAGAAAAATAGGTGTAGTCGCAGATTGCAACAAAAGAATTTACTCAAAATCGACACAACCGTCAACGTCGTCTGCCCTCAAGTGTCGCGCTCGGCATTACGTATAGCGTAGACTATATTATATGCATGAAACTTAAGATCGCTCGTACCTAAATGTAATTCGTAATAATTAATTAGCTGTTGGAAAAATACTTTATAAACTTTAGCGGTCCCGCGACGCGACGATGACACTTGGAAAATAAAAATATTTGAACTTACATAATATATGTGACGATAATAATTATATATAGGTATAAAATATTATTTGTTAGTTTTAAGAGATTATTTTTTGTGTCGGGGGTTTTTAAAATTTTTAATTTTACTTTTTCCTTATGCGACATATGGGTGCAAAGGTTAATTTCTCAAAAAATTGTTTGTTATGGTTCCGTACAAAAATGGTAACAAGTGTAAAAAAGAAAATATTTTTTATAAATACAAGTGTAAATTGAAAATTTAAATCATCCCCGACACGTGAATCTACGGCTGGACTACTGTACTAAACTGTACCCACTTTTCTGCTCCATCATCAGATTCTTCTCCTCGATCCTCTATCATCTATCTAGCACCTACTCATTGAGACCATTCTAATGAACCCAAACACACTATATCTGCTGTAAGTTGATGAAGAATTGGGTATCCCGCAAACTACATACCAGCACCAGGTCAACGTGACCGTATTGCAAGATCATTACCTGCAAGGTACCTACTCATTGAAACTATAATCTATTGAAGCCAATTATGATATGTCTGCTGTGAGTTTTCGAAGAGACGGGTTCTCTGGAGACCATTCTGGTTGCAGCATCAGGTCGAAGTTATCAATTAATTGTCATTTGACGATTATACTGGCACGCGTGAAGCACTTAATCGAGTAATCATACGCTAAAAATGCCTTACATCATTTTGGAAAAGAGCTGATACTGCTGGACCGATATTAACCAAACATAGCTAAGAACCACCGCAAGGAAACTGGCTATATTATAGATAGTGTGTGTGTGTCTGTCATCTAGGATCGGAGTATAAGCCGAATCAAACTAGCGCAAATTCAATGAGGCAAATTACAAGGTTACAATGAGGTTTTATTACAAAGTTTCCAAAGCCACCTTCCGGCTTCATCTTGGATAAGAGTACTCATCGAAACGAATCAAATGAGTCTAAACTCGTTGGGTTACGTCGTTTAATTACAGAGTTCTTGTAGCCACCGTCTAGCTCCATTATCAGAACCTGGATATCATCTAGGACGAGAATACTTGTCCAGACTAATCAAACGAACCCAAATTGAATGGGGTTACGTCGTCTTCATTACTAATGTAATTAAAATTACTATGTTAAATCACAAATCTATAGGCGTGATAGTTTTTCTGTTAAGTGTACCTACCACAATATGGTCAGGTTGTGGAATAGTGATAGCCGATAGGTCTCGCTCCGCTCGCCCCAATAATAATTAGACATTTTGGATAGAACATTGATATAAGTATGGTTATAAAAATAGATAGATCGACTTACTCGTCGACTCGTCGAGTGCGCTCGTTTACAGTAATCGTACGTCATAATACGAGGTAAACAAGGTATCGATAGGAATATTCATCGAACTCAGGCCACTCACCGGTCCAGCCCTCGAGGCAGATGCAGCTGGCGCCGGCCGGCGTCGCGACGCAGCTGCCGTTGTTGTGGCACGGGTTCGGCGAGCATTCGTCTAACTCTGGAAATATTCATGGAACTCAGGCCACTCACCGGTCCAGCCCTCGAGGCAGATGCAGCTGGCGCCGGCCGGCGTCGCGACGCAGCTGCCGTTGTTGTGGCAAGGGTTCGGCGAGCATTCGTCTAACTCTGGAAATATTCATAGAACTCAGGCCACTCACCGGTCCAGCCCTCGAGGCAGATGCAGCTGGCGCCGGCCGGCGTCGCGACGCAGCTGCCGTTGTTGTGGCAAGGGTTCGGCGAGCATTCGTCTAACTCTGGAAATATTCATAGAACTCAGGCCACTCACCGGTCCAGCCCTCGAGGCAGATGCAGCTGGCGCCGGCCGGCGTCGCGACGCAGCTGCCGTTGTTGTGGCAAGGGTTCGGCGAGCATTCGTCTAACTCTGGAAATATTCATGGAACTCAGGCCACTCACCGGTCCAGCCCTCGAGGCAGATGCAGCTGGCGCCGGCCGGCGTCGCGACGCAGCTGCCGTTGTTGTGGCACGGGTTCGGCGAGCATTCGTCTAACTCTGGAAATACAACACAATATGATTACTATCAAAGACTTCCATGATAGACCGGCAATTCGGAATAAGAACTGTGTCGCAGTTTTGGATTGCGCGGACTGAGGTAGAGAGGGGAGCCGGCATGGTGAATAAGGTTGCAAATCGTCATTGAATTACGTGGCTGCGAGCCGCAGAGGTGTGAATGGTGTGCGGGGTACGGGAGGCATATTATATCCTTGAAAATATCGCTCGGAAAAAGTATTTGAATAAATCAAGAAATCGTTTTTGGAACGTAAGTTCCTTATCGCGCGGTGCGGAAGGGGGCTAGACGGAAAAAAAAACTTGAGAGGTGTCAAGGGACACCTGGATGGAACGAAGTTCCTTTCGATTAATTAGTGAAGGAATTGTAATAAACTAGTGGCGTCATCTAGTATTAAATTGATTAACTACGATGAATTATATTTACCTAGTTTATTTCTATTGCAGCAATGTTACAAAACCAAAGAGTTACTCTGGTTTTTTAACAGATGGCGTTAGTAGTACAATAACATTTTATCCAATATATATAATAAAAAATTAGGGAAAAATTCCACATGTAGAAATTATTGAAAATAAAATTGAAAAAAAGCTGGGATTCGAAAAATCGACGTTGTTTTGCATTGAATTCGGTATTTTCGCGATACAAAATTAGGTCTCGGTAGCCTGGTGGCTCCGGCAGTCGTCTAAAAGTTCACAGTCGATGGTTCGAATCCCAGCTCGGACTGAATTTTCTACTTTCAATTTTATTTTAAACTAGCTGATGCCCGCGACTTCGTCCGCGTGGATTTAGTTTTTAAAATCCCTCGGGAACACTTTGATTTTCCGGGATAAAAGTAGCCTATGTCACTCTCCAGGTCCTCAATTATACCCATGCAAAAAATCACGTAGGTAGATCCGTGGCTCTGTTGCGGCGTGATTGAAGGACAAACCAACAAACAAACACACTTTCGCATTTATAATATTAGTAAATATGATTAGAATATTAAATTACATAGGAAAACACTGTAATATTACGTCCATACGATGTATTACATCCATACCTACTATGTAGTATGTAGGTATAATGATCGTTTGGCAAAATCTGACGCCTTTGGAGTAGTTTGACTTTGACAAAATATTATCCACGATGGCTATATACGATAAATTACAATTGCCAGCTTAAGATGAGCCGTTCATTCAAAGTATCCTGTAGATTCCGGGGTTCAAGTTATTTGGACCTATACAGAAGATTGTGATGTCTATAATTTCTGAACTACGAAATTGACGACCTTGAAACAATTACAGGACAATCTCTAAAGAACCTGCTTTCTAACAAAAAAAGAACGGATTAAATCGGAATACGCCTTAATGAATTACAGCGAAATACACATTTTGACTTTCATCCCCTCTCCCAAGGGAACCATGCTGAATTTCGGGATAAAAAGTATCCTATATTATACCTCGTAGTATTAACTTAAATCGTGCCAAGTTTCATTTAAATCCGTCCAGTAGTTTCGGCGTGATGCGCGGCCAAGATACAGACAGACAGACAGACAGACAGACAGACAAAAAATTTAAAAAAAATTGTTTTGGCTTCAGTATCGATTATAGAGTGCCCTCAAACAAAAATTTTCAAAATATCTTCAATGTACAGAATTGGACCTGTTACAGTTTTATTATATTACTAGCTGATGCCCGCGACTTCGTCCGCATGGATTTAGTTTTTAAAAATCCCGCGGGAACTCTTTCATTATCCGAGATAAAAAGTAGCTCTCCCGGTCTGAGGAACCACTACTACACCCATTACTATATCCATGCAAAAAATCGCATCAATCCGCTGTTCTGTTGCGACGTGATTGAAGGACAAACCAACAAACAAAAACACTTTCGCATTTATAATATCAGTAATGCTTTATTATAAAACTTTTTATAATTGTCAAATTTTTTACCATACTTAACCAAAGACAAAATAACGTTTAGCTGTCATTTACGTTTTGTTATTCCACTGTCATTTGCGTTTTGTTATTCCATGTCAGATGCGTTTTTCTTATACCACGTTTTATAGTGACATGACGGAAACGCGGTCGAACGGGATAAAAAGTATCCTATGTCCGTCTCCTGCTTCTAAGCTACCTCTCCACCAATTTTCAGCCAAATCGGTTCATCCGTTCTTGAGTTATAAATAGTGTAACTAACACCACTTTCTTTTATATATATAGATAGATAATTTCTACATGTGAAATTTTTCCCTAATTTTTTATTACTTAAAAAATCGGCCAAGTGCGAGTCGGGCCTCGCTCTTTTAGGGTTCCGTTATCCGTTAAAAAAAATTAAATTAAAATATTTTCATGTACCCATGGAAATATTTTAATTTAATTTTTTCAATTTAATTTAATTTTTATCGACCGAGCGAAGCGAAGGTCTTTGAGTCTACTTGAGTGAATTTGCACTTGTCCGTCCGTCCGTCCGTCCGTCCGTCCGTCTGTCAGAGCCTTATAACTTCTGAATTACTGAACGTAATTACTTCAATTTTAGATATAATATGTAAACCGATGGCCTCCAGCCGAAAATGGCTTAAAAAGTTATAAAAATCTTTATTTCAGGGGGGCTCTCATAGAAGCGAAAGCGACGAAAAAAAATTTTTTTTGCTTTTCATAGAGTTACAGTACGTCATTTTAAAGATAATTTGGAACAGAGTACAAAAGTATTTTTTTTTAATTTTTTTCCTAAAATTGACGAAATGGGGGGCTTTCAAAGTGGAGATTATATTTGACCTCACAACGGAATAACCATTGAGAGCTGGGGCTTGAAAGTTTTATAATTTTAGCGTAATATCATGTACTTGAACAACAAATACTAAAATTAGATAAATGTAATAAGGAAACTAAATTATTTAACTTTTAATGAGCAGCAACAACAGAACTTCACAATGATGTCAATAGATGGCGCTCTCATCTCATATAGCAAATGCAGCTTTTATGTAACATAATATATTCAATTAAAATTATTATTTAGTCATTTAGCAAACATCAATAAAACTTCACGTTGCAGTTTGTTTTTACATGTTTTCTGATCGTGTCGATAGTTGACGCTGTGTACAAGTAATTTAATTTGAATGTTCCAAAAAACTATACCTAAGTTTGATTGAGGCCTTGAGGATTTCACTATAACAGTTCCCTAACCTTTACGGGCTACATATGTTAAGTTAGTTGACACTTTCTGTCAACTTTGTTATTACAAACCTCTACGGGACAACTAAAGGTGAAAATGACATATGGGATGTTAGGATTGTATTTAGGGGCTACCTACGTAAAGAGACTTCTACAAAGGGGATGATTTAGGTATGGTTGGTGAAAACGGGCATAATAATAATGTCAATTTTGATCGTCATGTATCTATTGAATGAATAAGTAAATAAGGGAAACCGTTACCGCGAGGTCTCAGTTCGGGGCGAACCACTAGTTATTTGTTGTTATAGCGGCAATAGAAATACATAATATGTGAAAATTTCATCTGTCTATCTATTACGGTTTACAAGATACAGCCCGCTGACAGACGGACGGACGGACGGACGGACGGACGGACGGACGGACGGACAGCGTAGGCTTAGTAATAGGGTCCCGTTGGTACCCTTTGGGTACGGAACCCTAAAAATTAGGGAAAGGTGTGTAGAAATTGTTTAAAATAAAATTGAAAATGGAAAATTCGGTCTGTCGAGCTAGGATTCGAACCATCGACTGTGAACTATTAGACGACTGCCGGAGCCACTACTTTCGGAGACGCCGTGTTGAATCGCGAAAATACCGAACACAATGTAATCGAAAGGAACTACGTTCCATCCGGGTGTCCCTTGACACCTCTCAAGTTTTTCTTTATACCTCGAATAGAACTTGAAATTAATATTTTTATAATAATAACTTCGTTCCTATCTGGTGTGCCACGACACCACACGACTTTGTTTTATTTAATTTAAATAAATAAAATAAAATTATTAGTGTCACAGTGCCAAGCCACACCGACCACCCAGGTCGGTGTGGCTTGGCGCGGAGTGTTGAATGCTGACGCTCGCCTACTGCGGTGTGTGGTGTTGTCATGTGGTGTATGCAGTGGTGCAGTGGTGCAGGGCGTGTGATACTGACGGTCTCTGGTGGCGCGCTGCGTGCAGTTCTTGCCGGTCCAGCCGGGCGTGCAGTGGCAGAAGTAGTCGCTCTGCGCCGTGTAGCAGGGCGCGCCGTTGCCGCACGGCGAGCCTGCGCAGTGGTCGCGGTCGTCCTGCACAGAGACACAGCGTTAACGCGCGTCGCGACACAGTGCGATGTGTCGCGAGGCGGACCACTCACCCGGCAGTAGCGTCCCGAGCAGGAGGGCAGCTAGAAGCAGAAGGCGGTTAGTGGTTAGTGCCAAGACAGAGAGAGCGACATTAGTAACGATTAGTGCGGCCGGCGAGGGGCGGCGGCGGGCGGCGGCGCACCTCGCAGTCGGCGCCGGAGAAGCCCACGGGGCAGATGCAGCGGTAGGCGTCCAGCAGGTCGACGCACTCGCCGCCGTGGCGGCACGGGCGCGACGCGCAGTCGTCCACGTCGCGCGCGCACGTGCGGCCCGCGTACCCCGCGGCGCACGCGCAGTGGAAGTCGTCCACCAGGTCGATGCAGGTGGCGCCGTGCAGGCACTGGCCCGTGCAGTCGTCCACGTTGAGCTCGCAGTCGCGCCCCGTCCAGCCGGCGAGGCAGGCGCACGCGTACCCGCCCGCCGTGTTGTTGCACGCGGCCGCGTTCACGCACGGCCCGAGCGCGCCGTCCGCGCCACCCGCACACTCGTCCACGTCTGCGGAGGAGCGGGCGTGCTGTAACTAGTGTCGGGTAGCAGAGCGAGGCGCGAGGCGCGAGGCGGGTCGCGGTCGCGCACTCACCGTCCGCGCAGGTGGCGCCCTGCCAGCCGGCCGCGCACTCGCACTGGAAGCCGTCGAGGCGGTCGCGGCACGAGGCGCCGTTGCGGCACGGCGCGCTGGCGCAGTCGTCCACGTCCACGTCGCAGCGCGCGCCGCCCCAGCCGCGCTCGCACGCGCACGCGAAGCCCGGCGCGCCGGCCGCCAGCGCGCAGGCGCCGTGCGCGCACGGCTGCGGCGCGCACGGGTTGTCCACGCGCTCGCAGTCCGTGCCCGAGAAGCCCTCGGCGCACGTGCACAGGTACTGGTCGGGCGCCGTGTTCTCGCACGTGCCGCCGTGCCGGCACGGCTCGTGCGTGCCGCAGTAGTTGAGGTCCTGGTCGCACAGGATGCCGCCCCAGTTGGTGTCGCACGTGCAGTCCCACGACGAGCCGTTGCAGTAGCCGTGCTTGCAGCCGGGGTAGGGCTGGCACTGCGCGCACAGCTCGCCGCGCCAGCCGGGCCGGCAGCTGCAACAGCGCGACACGGTCACTAGGGGCACACAGGGGCGGGCGTCGGCGGGCGCGGGCGGGGGACACGCGCAGGTACTCACAGGCACTCGCCGGGCTGGTCGCAGCGGCCGTGCGCCGGGTGGCAGCCCTCCTTGCAGACGGCTGCAACAGACGAGCACACGTCACGCTACGAGGGTCGGCACGTGGCAGGGGGACGGGGGAGTGGGGAGGGGGTGACACTCACGCTTCTCGCAGTTGTCGCCCTGCCAGCCGGGCAGGCAGCGCTTGCCGCCGGCCGCGCTGCAGCTGTAGTGGCCGAACTTGTCGTCGCGCGCGCGGCAGAACGTGGTGCACGTGGCGTTGTAGTAGTTGGGCTGGCACGTGACGCGCACGCGGTACGCCACGGACGCGGCGCCGCCCGCGTGCCGCAGCGCGTGCCACTCCGCGCCCGGCTCCACGATGCCCGACCACCACGCCTCCTCGATCAGCCCCGTCTCCTCTGCAACGACAAGCGCACCGTTACACCGCGCCGCACCGCGCCTCACCGCACCGCACCGCACCGCGACGCCTCACCTGGCTCCGTGTAGTTGTAGTCGTCGTAGGCCTGCAGGATCAGCGTGAAGGAGCGCTGCGGACAAACAACATCGATACAGTACACTGCGGCATCGCCGGCGAGTGGCGCGCGAGACGTTACACGAATGCGCCTTACGGTCCAGCGGAAGGAGAACGGCAGCGCGAGCGTGTAGAGCGGGTCGGCCAGCGTGAAGGAGTCGGTGCCGAGCACGGGCGAGGCGGCGCGCCCGAACGAGCACGCGCCCGGCGCCGCCGCCGACTGGTACTCCTTGAGGCACAGCGTGAAGCGCGTGCGGCACGGCAGCGCGCACGCGCCCGCGCCCGCCGCCGGCGCCGCGCCGCCGCAGCACGCGCCCGACGACAGCTGCAGCCGGTAGTTGGAGAACTCGAGGATCTGCAGCTCGAACACGCCCGCCCCCGCCGCGCCCTGCAACAACCGCGCGCGTCACTGCAGCCACACGACACGAACCAGTGTCGACTGTCGAACCCGTGACCTCATGCCTGCTCCATCGCGAGACCACAGTCACTGTTCTAGATTTGACAACTACGAGTATGTACTAATGTCTATCATATCTATGCTCAGATAGCCCCCGTAGCCAAGTTACACTTACGATTGTCTATTCTCTTTCTACGATTGCAAACGCTTGAAGTTTTGGTTAGGTCTAAATTAGATGGCGCAACAGCTGATCAATTTTCAATTACAGTTGGTACAATAAATTCTAAAGACTTAGTTTTTTTGCGTTCAAGAGCAAATTATTAACAGTAAACCAACGCTATATCTGAGATAACGTACTGTTTACATCGTCAAAATTTACTTTGTTTCTGTCAGTTTTAAATATTAGAGATGTATCATCTGCAAACAACACAATATTGCAAGCATCGCGGACATGATATGGTAAGTCATTAATATATACCAAAAATAGAAAAGGACCCAAGATAGAGCCCTGTGGGACACCCAACACAGCAGATGAACCCCGCGACTTCACATCACCCACGCATACACTCTGAGTTCGATCACTAAGGTAAGAGGCAATGAGATCTAGTGCAGCGCTTCTGATGCCATTATGACTAAGTTTGAGTAAAAGAGTTTGATGATCAACGCAACCAAATGCCTTAGACATGTCACAAAAAATCCCAATAGCATTGTGCGAACGCTTCCAGGCATCATAAATATGTTCAAGTAACTTTGCACCCGCATCAGTTGTGCTTCGACCTTTCGTGAAGTCGTACTGTTCGAGATGTAGTAAGTTATTAACATTAAAATGCTTCATTAGTTGATCAAGTATAATTTTTTCAAATATCTTACTAAGTGTTGGTAGGATTGATACAGGTCTGTAATTATTAAGGTCAGTTCGGTTGCCTGACTTAAAGAGAGGGATGAGTTTACTATGTTTCATCAAATTAAGAAAGTAACCTAGAGCAACACATTCATTAAAAAATACGACTTAATAAGGAGCAATTTCATTTATTATGTTAGATATAATTTTTACAGACATACCCCATATATCACCAGTTTTTTCATTTTCAACATCTTAAAAATTTTTATTACCTCAGCTGCAGTGATAAATTTGAATTCAAATAAGTAAAACATTGCATTAATTGACGTTGCCTCTCAATAAACTCTGAGCTGCAGAAGGTGAGGAACTCAGAGAGTCAGTCAGCAGAACAGGAATGTTCTGAAAAAAGTTTGCGAAAGTATTTGCAACCTCCACGTCAGAAGTTATTTTATCATTATTAACAATAATTTCAAAGTTAACATCACGTGATTTACTTTTACCAGTTTTTTCATGAACTGTATTCCACGTGGTTTTTATTTTATTATCAGATTTCGCGATTCTCTCTTTTATATGTAGTGCTTTTGCGTGAATGCATACGTTTTTAAATATCTTAGAGTATGTTTTCACGCTTTCAAGAAAACTTGAAGACCGATTAAATTGTTTTTCTTCATATAACTCATACAGTCTATCTCTACTTTTGTAAATACCTACGGTAGCCCACTCACTGAATTTTAATTTACCATTTACATTTATTTGTTTAAAATTAAATATTTTATTAAATTCAGTGTCTATTGTCTTGAAGAGACCAGTAAAAAGTTTATCTGGGTTAACATTTACTTAACTAAGAATTTGAAGTTTGTCAGAAATTTACTTTCAGTTATTGGTCTACACTTAACAATTCTTTTGTCCTTGTTTACATTGTTTGAAATTGTTATTCGTTGCCCGCAGTGATCCGAACTCAAATTGTTAATTATTGATTTATCCGTAACGATATCACCGCTGCAAAAAATATTATCCAAACAAGTGGCCGAAATTCCAACGGGTTCCAGCCAAAGGGTGCCAAGCCAACGGAACCCTAAACTTCCGCTGTCCGTCCGTCCGTCTGTCAGCGGGCTGTACCTATCGCCTGTATCTCGTAAACCGTAATAGATGAAATTTTCACATACCTATTGTGTATTTCTATTGCTGCTATAACAAAAAAAAAATAAAAAAAAAATAAAAGAGTCGATTTTTTTTTAAAAAGAAAAAAATTAGAAATTTAAAAATTTAAAAAAATTTAAAAAGAAATAAAATTTTATTGTTACCCCGGCATGTGGGGCGTCATTGTCTAGAGCTCATCAAGTGGAGTTCAAATATATATATTTTTATTTTTTTGCTACAAAAATGAAGAAATGGCGGGCCAAAGTTGTCGGTTTTAGACCAATTTTGTTAGAGGTTCTATTTCAAAAACTAAACTAGTTAGGAATTTGAAATTTTGGTATATTATGTACTATATAGTGTACCTATTTAAACAACAAATACTGAAAACATCGATTTATAATGCGGTTTGTAAGTTGTGACCAAAACAAACGAGAATTTTTTCCCCATATGATGCTAATTTAGTACTTTCTAAGAACTAATATATTTAAATATGTATCTAGTTTTAAAAAATGATTTGCGGAACGGAACCCTAAAAGAACGAGGCCCAAATCGCACTTGGCCGATTTTTTTTAAAAGACACTATAACATTCGTTGCAAAACGACTCGGCAAGTAACGCGAGCATAAATCGAGTTTGTAAATAGAGAACGTTTAAAATGAGAGTTAGTGAATGGGAAGTAAACAATATTTGATCTACACACGTAGATACGCGCGGATGGGCGTGCCGGCGGTGCCGGCGGTGGGCGGGGCCTCCTCCAGCGCCGCCCGCCTGCGGCCTGCACGGGCGCGCACCCACCACTGGTGCTCAGGTTGGTAGGTATACATACCTCATTTCCTTACAGACTTTGTGGTGGAACAGACGTATTCATTAAAATGGATTTCATCATGCTAGCTAGTCTCTAAAAGTAAAAGGTGATGCTCTACACCATTAATTTTCAATTTGGGGGGCGTGCCCCCCTACGGGGGCGCCAAGACATCTTAATTTGGCGCAAAGAAATGTATAATTTTTGTGGTAAAGACATGTATTATTTGGGGGGTGCAACACAGCAATATCTGCTAGCGATATATCACTTTCTTCTATTGAATCCAAAATTTGATTTGTTGGAACGTAGTTCCTTATCGCGCGGTGCGGAACTCGGAAGGGGGCTAAACGGATCGACACTTTTTTGAAACTGACACTTTTTTGAAGGCATTGTGTTCGGTATTTTCGCGGTACAATATTGTACCGCGAAATACCGAACACAATTGCCAAATTAATTAATCGAAAGGAACTACGTTCCATCCGGATGTCCCTTGACACCTCTCAAGTTTTTTTTAATAACATGCAAGCTCATCTGTTACGTTGACTCTAGTCTTCACTAATATTATAAAGAGGAAAGATTTATTTGTTTGTTTGTTTGAATTGAATACGCTCCGAAACCGATTTGAAAAATTCTTTCACCATTCGAATCCTAAATTATCCCTAATGAATATAGGTTATAGAATATTTTCAAAAATTTAGGGATCCGTATGAAAACTTCGAAAATGTAACCCAAACCAAGGTGGTGAAAAAAATATCGAAAAAATCCTAATATCGCATACGCAATCTCTACAAATAATTTAATATAAAAAATTATTTTTAAAAAACCAACTTCAAACGCCCACGCCAGTACAAAGTATAATATAATTTATTGTTGATATTTTGAAAACGGCTCGATCGATTTCAATAAAATTTCAATGGGCCCATCTGGAAAGTATACTCTTTGAAACAAAAAAAGAATTTTCCAAATCGGTCTAAGCGTCTTCGAGTAATCAGTGAACATGTACATAAAAAAACAAAATAAAAATAAAAAGATTCCGACGAATTGAGAACCTCCTCCTTTCTTGAAGTCGGTTAGCCTATGTCACTCTCCAGGTACTATACGCATGTAAAAAATCACGTCGATCCGTAGCTCTGTTGCGGCGCGATTGAAGGACAAACCAACCAACAAACACACTTTCGCATTTATAAAATTAGTATGATAAAATAAAATGGAAATAAAAACTGTTATTTCAGAAAAGTTTACGAAGTGCTTTTGAATGGGCAAATTAATTTGAATAAAAAGTTATGTAGGTAGTTATGCGGATTATACGACGTGTTTTATAACAAAACGTATCTGATTAACATAACGTTGCGTCTCATACCTATGCGGAGTTAATTGACAAGCATTAACATACGCCAATTAGCGGCTAAATATTTGTAACTGAGAATTATTTAATTAATTATGCTAAAAGGATCCATTACTTCTGGCCGAGCCGGCTAACGCGGCCGCCGGAACTCGACGACGGTTTTTGGAACGTAAGTTCCTTATCGCGCGGTGCGGAAAGGGAATAGACGGAAAAAATTAAGGAACCGACACTCGACACATTTTTGAAACCGACCAGTTTTGGTGAATGTGAATTTTGCATTGTATTCGGTATTTTCGCGGTACAATATTGGGTCTCCGTAGCCTAGTGGCTTCGGCAGTCGCTTAACAGTTACAAGTCGAACCTTTCCCTAATTTTTTATAACTTATAAGTTACAAAAAATTAGGGAAAAATTCCACATGTAGAAATTATCTATAATATAATAAAACTGTAACAGGTCCAATTCTGTACATTGAAGATATTTTGAAAATTTTTGTTTGAGGGCACTCTATAATCGACACTGAAGCCAAAACAATTTTTTTTTAATTTTTTGTCTGTCTGTCTGTCTGTCTGTCTGTCTGTCTGTCTGTCTGTCTGTCTGTATCTTGGCCGCGCATCACGCCGAAACTACTGGTCGGATTTAAATGAAACTTGGCATGATTTAAGTTCATACTACGAGGTATAATATAGGATACTTTTTATCCCGAAATTCAGCACGGTTCCCTTGGGAGAGGGATGAAAGTCAAAATGTGTATTTAGCTGTAATTCATTAACGCGTATTCCGATTTCATTCATTCTTTTTTTGTTAGAAAGCAGGTACTTTAGAGATTGTCCTGTAATTATTTCAAGGTCGTCAATTTAGTAGTTCAGAAATTATAGACATCGCAATCTTCAGTATATGGTCCAAATAACTTGAACCCCGGAATCTACAGGATACTTTGAATGTACGGCTCATCTTAAGCTGGCATTCATACTTTATCGTATATAGCCATCGTGGATAGCCCTATTTTGTCAAAGTCAAACTACTCCAAAGGTGTCAGATTTTGCCAAACGATCATTATACCTACATACTCCATAGTAGGTATGGATGTAATACATCGTATGGACGTAATGTTACAGTGTTTTCCTATGCAATTTAATATTCTAATCGTACTAATATTATAAATGCGAAAGTGTGTTTGTTTGTCCTTCAATCACGCCCCAACAGAGCCACGGATCGACGTGATTTTTTGCATGGGTACTATAGTTGAGGACCTGAAAAGTGACATAGGCTACTTTTTATCCCGGAAAATCAGTGTTCACGAGGGATTTTAAAAACTAAATCCACGCGGACGAAGTCGCGGGCATCAGCTAGTTTAAAATAAAATTGAAAATAGAAAATTCAGTCTGTCGAGCTGGGATTCGAACCATCGACTTGTAACTGTTAAGCGACTGCCGAAGCCACTAGGCTACGGAGACCCAATGTTGTACCGCGAAAATACCGAACACAATGTAATCGAAAGGAACTACGTTCCATCCGTGTGTCCCTTGACACCTCTCAAGTTTTTATTGTATTTTTTGTCCGTTGTCGCTGAACGCTGAACAAATACTTAACCGTTCAAATGCTTCGTCTGCCTCAACACATAAAGATAAATGTATTTCGCTTTGGAAACAACGTATTGACGTGATAATGTCTTATAAATCGACTAGCTGATGCCCGCGACTTCGTCCGCGTAAATCGACTGTGACAGACGGACGGACGGAGAAAGTCTCACCATAAGGGTTCCATTTTTACCATTTTGGTAAACCTAAAAACCGACTTAAAACGCCCGCGCTAGTACAAAGTAGGTAGGTATATAATCTATTGTTGATCTTTTGAAAACCGCTCTACCGATTTCAATTAAAATTCAATGGGACCATCTGGAAAGTATACTCGTTGAAAAAAAAAAAGAATTTTCCAAATAGGTTTAAGCGTCTTCGAGTAATCGGTGAACATACATAAAAAAAATAAAGAAAAAAGATTCCGACGAATTGAGAACCTCCTCCTTTTTTAAAGTCGGGTAAAAAGTAACCTATATCACTCTCCAGGTCCTCAATTATACTACCCATGCAAAAAATCACGTCGATCCGTAGCCCTGTTGCGGCTTGATTGAAGGACAAACCAACATACACACTTTCGTATTTATAACATTAGTACGATGAGCACCGTCTGTACGCACGAAAAAGTGTCACGTTCCACCTGAGCCTGAGGGTGCAAGCGAGAGCGCGGAACAAGCGATAGAGAGGCACGATCGGCCCAAGCGTTGGCTTATGATTTGTGTTTTTTTATGACGTTATCACGTAAAACTATCGTCCGTAAACCGACTTTACAGACAACCAATTTGTTTTTACACAATCGCAAGGCAGATTTCGATTCTGATTAAGAGCTCGTTAATGTTCTTCCGATCGTCCGACATTGCAGTCAATGTCTCACTCATTCAAATTAGTTTTTACAAACTTTTATTTAACTTGCAATGTATGTTACATGTTTAGTTAAAATCTTGCAAGATGAATTAGAACCACTTCCCGGTTTCCGATTGAGCTGAAATTTTGCATGTGTATGTAAGCGATATTATTGTGAAATGGAGCTGATTTGATGATGGAGCCGGAAGATGTCTAAAGGAACTCTACACTAAAAATACGTGTTTCACTCGGGGACTGCCGCGGTAAAGCTATTGCATAGCATTTTCTAGTCGCACGCACACAAACACCGTGCCGAAGTCTGCCGAACTGAAACGACGGTGTTAGGTTTATTTTCGTTACGGAATTTCTTGATTCGGTCGCCGCGCTCAAAGCCCGCGATAAAAGCTATGCAACAGCTTAAAAGGACGTAATTCATCGAATTTGGGCTCGTGTTGTTCGTCTTGAGAAGTAAATAAATAATAAAATGCTTTATTGTTAGATAGATACAAATTCATTAATACTAAGAACACATATCTAAATTAAATCTAACAATAAACAATCTCAGCATATCTGATACTCAGTACTCTGGTCCGATGAAATCCAGGGTCTGATGATGAAACCAGAAGATGATTTTGGGAACTTTATAATAGAATGACATAACCCCATCGAGTTTCGACCTGTTTGATTCATCTTGTATTGATAAGTACTATGATCCAAATTAAAATTAACTTAAAATGTATGATCCTAGATGATATTCAATGTCTGATGAATAGCCAGCTATTAAAAGCTCATTATAAAACAAGTGTAAATTAAAATTTTTATTTTTAAATGAAAGCTTTTAGTAGCTACATCATTAGACTCTGGATATCATCTAGGATCAGAGTACTTGTTATGGCGAATCAAACGAGCCCAAACTCGATGGGGTTACGTCGTTTTATTACAGAGTTATTTTATTAGAGTCGTTTTATTCGTTTTAGTAGTTTTATTCGAGTCGTCTCCATCATCAGATCAGATCCATGTCACAATAATATTGCATTGTCATCTTATTTACACATAAATGCAAAATTTCAGCTTGATTAGAAACCGGGAAGTGGGTCTAATTCTTTTTGCAAGATTTGACCCAAACAAACAAATAAATAAATAAACTGATCAAGCTAAATAAAAGCCTGTAAAAAAACATTTTAAAATAAAATCTTTAATTTACACTTGTTACAAGTGCGGTGACAGTAGGGATTGAGGAATTAGAAAAATTTCAGCAACCGGAACCGTACAAAATACTGAGTCCACACTCGTAGCCTTCTCGTAGCCGAGCGCCGCCAACAAAAGACTTCAACGCGCTACGCGCTCGTCAGCGTATGGAACATTTTACAATTTAAGAACATTCTGCTATCGCATATTAATAAAGATTGTACATTTTGCAAATAGAATACTCTGCGTGTAGACAATAGTAATTATTATAGTCGTAAATCGGAATAAATTAAAAAAAAAATAGATCAACAAACTGTAACGTGTTGCTACTAGATGTCGCTAGCAGTTGCTTAAATATATCACTAATTTCGATGCTGACGTAAGTTCGTTTGCGGCTGTGGTGTAAAGCCAACACACAGGCGCGATTCCCAATTTTTATATTATTTTTAGGGTTCCATACCAAAATGGTAAAAATGGAACCCTTATGGTGAGACTTTCTCCGTCCGTCTGTCCGTCCGTCTGTCACAGTCGATTATTTCAGTAACTATTAAAGCTATCGACATGAAATTTGGCATAGTTGTGTATAATAGTGGCCCAACATCATTGGAATAAAGAAAAATCAAAAACTATTTTTAGTTTAATTAAAAAAGGGGGGAAATCGGGAGTTTGAAATTTCAACGTAAGATAACTATACCGAGTGGTATATCATATTATGAAAGGCCTGTACATTCTAAAACAGATTTTTATTTATTTTTATATGTAATACTTTTTGATTAATCGGGCAAAATGTCGAGAAAATACCGTTCCTTCCCCATAACTCCGAAGTTTACCAATCGAAAAATTAGAAATAATTATGGTAAATAGAGGTTTATGTACATTTTACAGGAAAAATAAAACCAACGCTCTAACTAGCATATTTTTTTTATATTAACAACTAGCTGATGCCCGCGACTTCGTCCGCATGGATTTAGTTTTTAAAAATCCCGCGGGAACTCTTTCGTTATCCGAGATAAAAAGTAGCTCTCCCGGTCTGAGGAACCACTACTACATCCATTACTATACCCATGCAAAAAATCGCATCAATCCGCTGTTCTGTTGCGACGTGATTGAAGGACAAACCAACAAACAAACACACTTTCGCATTTATAATATCAGTAATGCTTTATTATAACATTTTTTATAATTGTCAAATTTTTTACCATACTTAACCAAAGACAAAATTACGTTTAGCTGTCATTTACGTTTTGTTATTCCACTGTCATTTGCGTTTTGTTATTCCATGTCAGATGCGTTTTTGTTATACCACGTTTTATAGTGACTTGACGGAAACGCGGTCGAACGGGATAAAAAGTATCCTATGTCCGTCTCCTGGTTCTAAGCTACCTCTCCACCAATTTTCAGCCAAACCGGTTCATCCGTTCTTGAGTTATAAATAGTGTAACTAACACCACTTTCTTTTATTTATATAGATAAACCTCTACAAACAAAGTTAACGATTAATAAGCAAACTAATATAATATTATCGTTTTACTTTTAGAGTACGGAACCCTCGGTGCGCGAGTCCGAACTATTACTGTCCGAAATAAACGACGTAACCCCATCGAGCTTGGGCTCTTTATGCTATTCAGGGTCTGATGATCTATCACTAAAAGCTTGTATTTTAAAAATTTTTTTTTTTATCTAAGCATTTGTTTCTCAATCAGTGCGCAGTTCCTCAGTAGAGGTCGGTTCTCTCAATGAAGGGTAGCGGCGCGCAGTTTTTGCGGTGCTCTAGAAGGCTCGGGGCGACATAGCTGCCCCATACGGAGCGCGCGCGCGGCGCGAGTGGCATGAATATGCATGCGGCGCCGCGCGCGTTCCCACGCTCCACGCTTCACACCACAACCAATGCAGGACAACGCGCCAAATAGCAATATGATTTGCAGAACACGTCTGCTTTACCGACACAATAAGGTACCACATTTATATCGGTGCTCTGTAGACAATTGTGCAAGTGCAAACACTCGCCTGATTGACTCTTGTCAGAAATTGCGGAAGCGAGTGATCATTTCACATTTATAAATAATCTTTACTAGTGTTAGCGAAAGTGTGCTCGTTTGTTGTTCTGTGGGTTTACCGTTCTTTCGCACTTAGAATATTAGTAAGGAAGAATTGATACTACAATACGAATGTAACCAAGCTTTATTTCTACCGACGATCAAATTAAATTTTTGAACACAAAAGCTACTGTTGAGACTTAACTATGATAGATATATTCCCTCGGGGACTTTTTTGTAGAGAATAATGAGTACTTTAATCATGTAGTACATAATTTTGATGAATCATCGATAGTTTTCAGCACACGCCAAATAATGAATTTTATAGGCAAAAGTTTGCTACTTTGGGTTACATTACTGCAATTTCCTTAAGGATCTCTAATTTATTTAAAAATAAATTATAGCCTGTGTTACTTCCTGATAATTTAGCTCTCTATTGGTGAAAAAATGGTTGAAATCCGTCCAGTAATTTCAGAGCGTATAAACAAACAAACAAAAAATCTTTCTTTATAATATTAAGTATAGATGAGTGATAATAATATGATATAGGTAATCATACAAACTAAGTATAATATTCTGAGCTGACTAAATAGTTGCATTGTTTATGGTCCGGAGCAGCGGCAGCACCGCGTCGACACTTTCATGCCGGGGCGGGCGGGTCACACGCATGCGACGAGAGCCTGGGAGCGGAAGCCGCGGCGCCCGGCGCGCCTCGGCGCCCGCGCCGCAACGCGCAGCGCAGCGCAGCCGAAGGAAGTCGTTTCACTCTCCGCAGACGAAGCCGGGCTCGTATATAGCCCGCGCCGCGACATCGCGGCCTTCATTTAAATACCTTCGCGACGTTTTGGGAAGAACCGCCAGCGAATGTAACACGTCCAGCGACAATTACAATAATTAACGGCGACGTGCGCGGTAATTAATCTTCATAGGAAGTTCTGATGGAGTTTTGCTTTCTAACATAACGAACACCAGTTGTGTCTAGACTAATGAAACGACTCAGCAGACAACTCTTAACAAATACCAAGCAGGACCTTTTTGCATACAAAGTAGACTTTGAATTTGGATGAATGATCATGTCTCGTAGAAAGCAATGACGAGGCGTGTAAAGCCTCAACAGCCCAACGGTTAAAGGTGCGGACTGAAAACTGAAAGGTCGCTGGTTGGAATCCCACCCGTTGCACTATTGTCGTACCCACTCCTAGCACAAGCTTTAGCTTAGTTGGAGGGGATAGGAAGAATATTAGTCAACTTCAATTCGACTAATATTCTTTTTTTTTAAAAAAAAAGGGCTCGCCAAGATTATACTTTTGCACCCTAGGCAAACAAAAAGTCCACAAAATTTTATCATCTGCACGTCGAGAAATTCGTATCCCACCAAATACAACAAACATCCTTGCAGATCAAATATCTCTGGCCACTGGACTGTGATCTCTGTGCACACTGGATTTCGCTCCGACACCGGAACATCCTGAGGAGACTTTGACTCCACAATGCAGAATTGCAATCTTACTAATCACGTCATGCTTTGTCGAAAACATTCATCGTATGCCCACATTTATACATACAGACTTCTGGCAAAGCAAGCAGGACTTTGTATTTAAAAAAAATGTTGTCTGTAAAGTCGGTTTATGGACGATAGTTTTACGTGATAACGTCATAAAGAGACATTGATGAAAAATTGCATACTTTTATGAATTGAATTGAATTATTATCACTGAATTATCATTATTTTGTATGATACAAAGAAGGAGTTAATTGAAAATTACAATTTTCTCTAGTCACAAGCCAACGCTTGGGCTGATCGTGCCTCTCTATCGCTTGTTCCGTGCTCTCGCTTGCACGCTCAGGCTAGGCGGAACGTGATACTTTTTCGTGTGTGCAGCCGGTACTATCTATACTTATAAAAAGACTTGTCCTGACTGACTGACTGACTGATCTATCAACGCACAGCCTAAACCACTGAAGCTAGAAACTTGAAATTTTGACAGTGGGTTTCTTTTATGACGTAGGCGAGCACTAAGAAAGGATTTTTTGAAATTCCACCCCCAAGGGGGTTAAATGGGGGGTTAAAGTTTGTATGAAAGTCCGTCATTTTTTAAGTTGTACCCATGAAACTAGGTATTTGGGCTTTAAATAAAAAATAAAAAATTACGGGTGTCAAAGTTTTTGAAAATTCTACCCCCAAAGGGGTTAAATAGGGGTTGAATATTTGTGTGATGGTTTTTCATTTATCAAGTTATTTTTCAAGTTGTATCCACGAAACTTGGTATTTTGGCTCTTTATTAAAAATAAAGAAGTACGTATTTTACATTTTTAGAAAATTATACCCCCGAAGGGGTAAAATAGGGGTTGTTAGTTTGTATGAAAGTCCGTCATTTTTCAAGTTATACCCATTAAACTAGGTATTTGGGCCTTATATTAAAAAAATAATAATTACGTATTTCACAGTTTTTTGAAAATTCTACCCCTAAAGGGGTTAAATAGGGGTTGAATATTTGTATGATAGTACTTCATTTTTAGGGTTCCGTACCCAAAGGGTACCAACGGGACCCTATTACTAAGCCTACGCTGTCCGTCCGTCCGTCCGTACGTCCGTCCGTCCGTCCGTCCGTCCGTCCGTCCGTCCGTCCGTCCGTCCGTCTGTCAGCGGGCTGTATCTCGTAAACCGTAATAGATAGACAGATGAAATTTTCACATATTATGTATTTCTATTGCCGCTATAACAACAAATAATAAAAAATAAATTTAATTATAAAAATCTTTCCATGGGTACATGGAAATATTTTTATTTAATTTTTTTAACGGAACCCTAAAAGAGCGAGGCCCGACTCGCACTTGGCCGATTTTTCAAGTAATGTTTATGAAACTTGGTATTTTTGCTCTTGATTAAATATAAAGAAGTACGTATTTTATATTTTTTGAAAATTCTACCCTCGAAGGGGTAAAATAGGGGTTGATAGTTTGTATGAACGTCCGTCATTTTTCAAGTTATGTTTATGAAACTTGGTATTTTGGCTCTTGATTAAAAATAAAAAAGTACTTATTTTACCTTTTTCGAAAATTCTACCCCCCGAAGGTGTAAAATAGGGGTTGATAGTTTGTATGAAGGTCCGCCATTTCTCAAGTTATGTATATAAAACTAGGTATTTTGGCTCTTGATTAAAAATAGAAAAGCACGTATTTCAGAATTTCTGAAAATTCTATCCTCAAATGCATAAAATAGGGGATGAAAATTTTTATGATAGTCTTTTTTTTTAAAGTTATTTTTCAAATTACGTATGAGAAACTTGGTATTTCAGCTCTTGAGCAAATGTTAAGAATTACCTACGTGTTTCACAGATTTTGTAAATTCTACCCCAAAGGGGTTGGAATAGGGGATGGAAGTTTGTATGAAAGTCCGTAATTTTTAAGTTATACCCACGAAACTTGATATTTTGGCTGCAGAGTGCAGTGTAAGCTGTAGCTTACTTTTATCTCGATAAAACCAGGAGTTCCCACGGGATTTTCAAAAAACCTAATTCCACGCGGACGAAGTCGTGAGGGCAACAGCTAGTCTATTTATAAGACGTTATTATCACGTCAAAAAATGTAGATCAGTGAAGTGTCGGTGAGGTTTTGGCGCGGTACGGTTCAGCTGAGCAGTAGCGAGCTAACGCATGGAAATGTATGCGGGGCGGCAGCACGGCCGCGTCGTTGACCCTCATTAGCATGCCTCTGCTCGCTGCGGCTGACGCTAAAGTAGCTCCGGAGCGAATCGCGAGCAAACGTACACGGAGTAACACTTCGTTGTGTCTATTCTCTTTCTACGATCGTTGTCACTTGAAGTTTTGGCTACAGCTAGACTAGATGGCGCTGCAGCTGATCAAAGACAGAAGTGTATTGATAAAAAAACTTGAGAGGTGCCAAGGGACCGGATGGAACGTAGTTCCTTTCGATTTCATTGTGTTCGGTATTTTCGCGGTACAACAATGAGTCTCCGTAGCCTAGTGGCTTCGGCAGTCGCCTAAAAGTTCAACGTCGATGGTTCGAATCCCAGCACGACAGACCGAATTTTTCATTTTCAATTTTATTATAAACAATTCTACAATTTGTACATGTGGAACCTTTCCCTAATTTTTTATAACTTATAAGTTACGCGGCATTTTGTATTGTTTTTTTTAGCATTTAAAACATTTATAATACAAAATGCCGCGAAATATTATCAACTAGCTGATGCCCGCGACTTTGTCCGCGTGGATTTAGTTTTTAAAGTCCCTCGGGAACTCCTTGATTTTCCGGGATAAAAAGTAGCCTAGATGTTGACCCGAGTAATAAGCTACCACGGTATAAAATTTTGTAGAAATCTGTGCGGTAGTTTTTACGTGAAAGAAGGACAAACAAACAGACAAAAATTAAATAAAAATCTGTTTTGGGCTCAGTATCGATAGTAAAGCATCCCCCAATTAAAATTTTCAAAATATATTAAATGTACAGAAATCTTCCAGTTACAGTTTTATTATACGTATAGATATACTTGTCTTTGATCAGCTGCAGCGCCATCTAGTCTAGCTCTAGCCAAAACTTCCTATCGTAGAAAGAGAATAGATACAACGAAGTGTTAAATGGCTACAGGGTCTGAGCGAGGACAAGTAAGACGCTTTCAAACGCCAGGACATGGTCAACTGACACTAAAATGGAAGTTGCGGCGGATACCTACACAAAGCTACTTAGAGCTTTTGTGTTTTACACTCGTCACAAATCGTTTCAAATGTAAATATTACCGTTAAGGTTTAATTCTTAACGTACGAGAATAGTTTCATTTGAAATAGAGATTTGCATTTCTCTTATTTTGGGACAGTACATTACTTCTATATATCTCTTACATTACCTACCTGCTCGTATAATTTTTTGCCACGTGTGCTTTTTATGTGCATTCTTTACATTTAAGAATTTTTAACGTGACAACGACTTATACACTTTGAACACCGGCTGCACCTGCGCGTGCAAACGAGAGCGCGGAACAAGCGATAGAAATGCACGATCGGCCCAAGCATTGACTTGTGACTAGTGAGCGCCCGTACGTTATCACGTAAAACTATCGTCCGTAAACCGACTTTATTTTAAAAGTAACGAGTGAAAAAGATTGATATTACAACCTTTTATTTAGCTTGACCAGTTTATTTATTTATTTGTTTGTTTGGGTCAAATCTTGCAAGATGAATTAGACCCACTTTCCGGTTTCTGATCGAGCTGAAATTTTGCATTTATGTGTAAATCGGATGACAATGCAATATTATTGTGACATGGAGCTGATCTGATGATGGAGACGGAAGATGGCTATCGGATCTCTGTAATCAAACGACGTAATCCCATCGAGTTTGGGCTCGTTTGATTCGTCATAACAAGTACTCTGATCCTAGATGATATCCAGAGTCTAATGATTTGGCTACTAAAAGCTTGCATTTAAAATTAAATTTTTAATTTACACTTGTTTTGATATACCTATAGTAAGTGACGTGGCGGCATGCTACGAGTGTGGTGATGTGGCAATGTCGGCGTCACATTCTCTGTGCTCGTTACTGTCGCGGCAGACATCGCGGCAAGTGCGCTGCCATTACTGTGACTGTTACTGTTCTGTCATTGTTTGCTGTTCATTTAATTTAACACGGTACGTGCAATGAAAAGATTATTACGAGGAAAGCTGAACTAAAATGTTAATAGAACCTTTCTTCACTCAAACATTTGCCTAATAGTGTTCTTCGTCTCACAATTTTGTACGCATGGTAATTCTGTTTTTCTGGATACAATTGAACGCAGTTTAGTGTTAACAAACACCACTTTGGCAATTATCATCAGGTGAGATCGCATTTAAGGGCTATATTGTTATCCATAATTTAATATAAAAAATTCTTTTTAAAAAACCGACTTCAAACTCCCGCGCCACTATACAAAATATATAATTTATTGTTGATATTTTAAAAACCGTTCGATCGATTTCGATGAAATTTATATGGGACCACCACCTGGGAAGTATACCCTTTCAAACAAAAACAGAATTTTCCAAATCGGTAATCGGTGGACATACATAAAAAAAAACAAAGATTCCGATGAATTGATAACCTCCTCCTTTTTTTTGAAGTCGGTTAAAAAATATAAAAACACCAAAATTAGGTAAAATGTGCCAAGTTAAAAATTTATATGGGACCACCTGGGAAGTAAGTATACCCTTTCAAACAAAAAAATAATTTTCCAAATCGGTAATCGGTGGACATACATTAAAAAAACAAAGATTCCGACGAATTGATAACAACCTCCTCTTTTTTTAAAGTCAGTTAAAAAATATAAAAATCACCAAAATTAGGTTATATAAATAGCCTTTAAAGGGTGCTACGCAGACCGTTCTTCTAGAGTTCTAGATTACCCAGGCTGGATAGACGTTTAATAGAGAATAATAAATACTTGTTTAAATATTGTCTTAGTGCTGCGCGCTGGCGGGACGCAATTATAAAGAAGTTGAGTACAAAAATAAGACTTATTTACTACCACTATCAAATCGTAATTAATTGTTTATTTAAAATTATCGAACACAGAAATAAACCTTAATTCCAATTTGAGTGAAGAGCTACGACGAGCTTAATCATAATAATCGATTAATTTCGGGTTTTCGTAATGGAATGAAATAACTCAAAAGGTATAAATTGCAACGTTGGATTCTGATGAAAAGTTAATTTATCAAACGGGTTTTTAATTTTCTGAACATAAATAAACTACTTATGATAAAATTGATGGAGGTCCGGCGTCGTTAGTTTCTAACATCGGGCGGGCAGCGGCTGCACAGGCTGCGTTACCACTGGGGACTGACACTTGAGGGTTGATTCCCAAATCTTTTCTCATACGAATCGTTTAAGAGAATGATATTTCGACTCTTAGGTTTAACAGTCATAGTCAGATGCTGGTGATAGTAACCGACGAGGAGCGACGGCTGAACGAGGTTTACGAAACACGGAGGAAACGAAAAGGCGCAATTCAGAATTCCAGAGCTGGTAACCCATCCAGTCAGTAAACATTGCTCAACCTGCGTCACCGCTTGATATGTGCTCGCTCGCTCAGGTGCTCGCTCGAGAATGCAAAGCAAAAGGATGAACTAAATTCAAAAAAATTCAAAATTCAAAATTAATTGTTTCACGTAAGCTAACCTTTGGCTGTTATGACACGTCATGACTCTGCCACCGGTTCGGAAAGCGGATTCTGCTGAGAAGAGCCGGCAAGAAACTCAGCAGTTGCTCTTTTCAAAATAATCATTTTACTATATTATTATGTAGCTATTACATTGTATTCAGTTTTTTATTATCTTGTGGGCAGCTGGATGCCAAGCCGATTTAACCCATGCAACTTTGTTAGAATAGAATATGATATTTCCACAATTAGGGGAAGTTCCAAAAATTGCCTGTATTGTGTGACCATTCCTATATCATCGCATGTATCGTCTCCTACACTGCATCACTTCGGTACACCACTGCGCTTTGGCTGAAAATTTCACATCGATGTGAAACTTGGCTTCCGAATTCGGGTTCTGGCGTGAGCTCGGCTGGCTGGAGGGATCCGGCGGGGGCTGTACCAGCGGTATTTCCCGTGATAAAGAGAAGAGAAGGAGCTCGGCTTCGCTGTCTCGCACTTCTCTGGTGGGAAAGCAGCCCGCGATGTGACGCGACGTCTCATTCATTAAGGTTGATTACACGGGTCTGCCCGCGAAATTCAAATTTAATTTGTTTTTTTTTGCAATTTGTAAACTAATACGACAAAGTAGGCTTATGGCATTCTAATTGCGCCAATGGCAGTGTCATCTTCAGAATTTTATATAAAAATCTTTACTTAAAAGTGCCCAGTTTAATAAAATTAGTCAGAATATCGAGTTGGATGTGAGTCGACTAACAAATTAGCCGATATTCTGACTGATTTCTTAAATTGGACACTTTCAAGTAAAGATTTTTATATAAACCTGTGAAAGTGATACTACCACTGGCGCAATTAGAATGCCATAAGCCTACTTTGTCGTATTAATTTACAAATTGCGAAAACCAAATTAAATTTGAATTTCGCGGACAGACCCGTACAATCCACCTTAATGAGGCACGGTGTGACATCGACGACGCAGCGCGTGGTTTGTATTCCACGAGTATATAACTGTTATTGATGACGGCGGAGAGTACGGGGTCACGTCGCGATAGAATTCATGTTGTTGTCGGAATGTTTAACTATTTGTTGATTCGAATGCGAACACAACTTAAAAGAACCTACTCATCGATAACAGCAATCAGAATTTTATTGTTTTTTATGACTATTGGGTTCCAAAACATTTGAATTTGAAATTAACCATAAAAATTTAACAGTGTTTGCATCGTTATTGAATCGTCAAATGGCATTGCAATTATAGAATTATACTTGTTCAAATCGAACACGACTTATCACGAGCCCAAATTACGGTTATACATATTATTTTAAAGCTTAGCAATACGAATTTTATAATTTCCTAAGCCTGGTAATTTATTAGCTTTCTAAATCTGAAGATCCATTTTAAATTTTTGGAAAGAATTCTAGCTCAAAAGTGTATTAATATACTCCAACTACTTTGTCAACTTTATCAAATTCCACCTCCTCTAGAACATGCTACATTACTGTATCTCTGAGTCGTCTCGTTCGTGTACAAAGTTGCAGAATACTATTTTACTTTTTTAGTAACTTTGAACTGGACAGACCCGTCTCCAAAACATGAATTAGTAAAATTGCGTTTTAGCTTTAGACTAAAAACTGAGGCACTCCATGAATGGACTGGAACCTTTTCAGCCTTTTGCAATGGTGGTCTCGATATTTCTGAGAATTTTTCAACACCATTAACCATTATGAAACGTGTACATTATATTATGTCTTTGCTACTATTAAATTCTAAGACGAGTGTCCCGTGCATGACGCACACGAGTAGGTACATCATCATCATCACTAGCAACCCATCAACGGCTCACTACTGAGCGCAGGTCTCCTCTCAGAGAAGGGTTATAGGCCATAGTCCACCACGTTGGCACAATGCGAATTGGCGGACTTCACACACCTTCAAGAACATTATGAAGAACTCTCAGGTGTGCAGGTTTCCTCACGATGTTTTCCTTCACCGTTGAAGCAAGTGATATTTAATTGCTTAAACGCACTCGACTCCGAAAAGTCAGAGGTGCGTGCCCGGGATCGAACCTGCGCCCCCCCGAATAGGAGACCACAGTGCTAACCACTAGGCTATCACTGCTAGGTACACGAGTAGGTACGAGATGATATGATTGTCTCCAATTAAGCGGGTTACGACGCTCGGCCGGGGCGTGCGACCGACCGACTCCCGCCGCACCTGTTGCGCGCCGCACTTTACACGCCTCACGAGCAATGTACACAAACTATTTCTTATGGACATCTGGTTGAGTTTGCGGAGAGATCTCAGACCAGGGCGTGTTAGAAAACCTCGTTGTATTCGTTCTTTTGTTACTATCAATATTTTATCATTTATCACCATCAATGAAACATCATCAACAAGCGTAAATTAAAAATTTAAAATACCCCCGACATATGAATCTATGGCCGGATTATGTATGATTCTGGTTGCAGCATCAGGTCGAAGTTATCAATTAATTGTCATTTAACGGTTATACTGGCATACGTGAAGCACTTAATCGAGTAATCATACGCCAAAAATGCCTTACATCATTTTGGAAAAGATCTGATACTCTTACACTGCTGGACCGATATTAACCAAACATAGCTACGAACTACCGCAAGGAAACTGGCTTTCAAATGAAAAAAATCGCATCGTAATCGGTCCATCCGTTTGAGAGCTACGATGACACAGACAGACAGACATCGACGTCAAACTTATAACACTCCTCTTTTTGACGTTTCTGAAGAAACGTGAAACGTTTCTGATTTCTCGTTTACTGACAATAATTATGTTATTACATATTGTAATATTGCCTTCGACTTAGCTCCTATACGTCTAACGTCACCGGTGATTATCAAGGATCTTAATATTCATAATCGATAAGCAAACTTAACCTAACCAAAAATCTAAAAATTTAAGAGGAGTGTCTAGTTGAAAATTTTTATACAAAAAGCATTAACGTTTTGCTACCCGTAAATGTTGTCCAATGTTCATAATTTTTTGAAATGTTGCAGATACAATGAAAAACTATGCCCGTACGTTTTAATTTTAAAGAAATATTGCTTATGTTAAAAGTTATTAGTGACTAAATATCCATATTTTTGACTAAAAAACTTCCTCGACTAATTTTATTTTTTTAAATTTAACTAAACTGAAATACTAAAAAAATGAAACGTACGAGCCTAGATTAAGGTGTACTGAATCTAATGAGACCAAAATTGACTAATTTTGTAAACGTTTAGGGGGGTAAAAACGTTATGACCCGAAACAATATTTCAAGAATAAAATTTAGGCAAATAACTCCTGGACTTGCAACTCTCTCTATCGCACGATGCGGGTCGGGCAGCGAAGCGTTGTGAAACATAGCATTTTGGAAAATACCTACTCGCGTCGCGTTTCGTCACTAGACACTACTCTTAATAGAAATAAGCTTGATTTTAATAAAATCAAGCTTATTTCTATTAAATCAAATTATCACCTTTTCAGCTTTAATTCCGATGTTCTATTTAAATGTAATGCCTGAAACAGTTTAAGCTCAATAACCTTGAGTATTTAACCAGAGTTTTACTTCTAATTATATCAATATTATACACGCCTCTTTTTCTTCTTGAAAACCGAATATGATCACTTTTCTTCCATCTGTGTTCTCTTTTATTTTATTTTCCGTTCCTAATTTTTAAAAAGATTCGCCATTTAAACATCCCGTACGAGTTAATATTTAAGAATTCATATTACATAAAGCATTATTCAAATTGAAATTCATTTATTTGCTCAGATTGAGTAATAACAAGATCTATAATAATATAATAAAACTGTAACAGGTCCAATTCTGTACATTGAAGATATTTTGAAAATTTTTGTTTGAGGGCACTCTATAATCGATACTGAAGCCAAAACAATTTTTTTTTAATTTTTTGTCTGTCTGTCTGTCTGTCTGTCTGTCTGTCTGTCTGTCTGTCTGTCTGTCTGTATCTTGGCCGCGCATCACGCCGAAACTACTGGACGGATTTAAATGAAACTTGGCACGATTTAAGTTTATACTACGAGGTATAATATAGGATACTTTTTATCCCGAAATTCAGCACCGTTCCCTTGGGAGAGGGGATGAAAGTCAAAATGTGTATTTCACTGTAATTCATTAAGGCGTATTCCGATTTAATCCATTCTTTTTTTGTTAGAAAGCAGGTTCTTTAGAGATTGTCCTGTAATTATTTCAAGGTCGTCAATTTCGTAGTTCAGAAATTATAGACATCACAATCTTCAGTATAGGTCCAAATAACTTGAACCCCGGAATCTACAGGATACTTTGAATGAACGGCTCATCTTAAGCTGGCATGCGTAACTTATCGTATATAGCCATCGTGGATACTATTTTGTCAAAGTCAAACTACTCCAAAGGCGTCAGATTTTGCCAAACGATCATTATACCTACATACTACATAGTAGGTATGGATGTAATACATCGTATGGATGTAATATTACAGTGTTTTCCTATGTAATTTAATATCCTAATCATAATTACTAATATTATAAATGCGAAAGTGTGTTTGTTTGTTGGTTTGTCCTTCAATCACGCCGCAACAGAGCCACGGATCTACGTGATTTTTTTACATGGGTATAATTGAGGACCTGGAGAGTGACATAGGCTACTTTTATCCCGGAAAATCAAAGTGTTCCCGAGGGATTTTAAAAACTAAATCCACGCGGACGAAGTCGCGGGCATCAGCTAGTCTTAAATAATAATTCATAGCGCTTCAAGCTGCCGCTGAGTAGCGTGCGAAAGAGAATATAAATATATTAACTTAATACTTATTTAATAAAACTGTATAAAACTAAAGTATCTAAAATAATTATATTTTGCATGTCAATTGACGAAACATACTGGACATTGAATATTATGTTAACATCTATTACGTACAATGTTTCTTGCAAATACATTTCATTTCATTTCATTTCATTTCATTTCATTAAATCACAATTTCTATATCGTCAATGCACATAACTATCAATCACATTGTTCCAACTTAGCAATCCTAAGATGTCAATACATTGTGTAATTCTATGGTTATTTATTATAGTCAAATATTTGTCCGTCCGTCCGTCCGTCCGTCCGTCCGTCTGTCAGAGCCTTATAACTTTTGAATTACTGAACGTAATTACTTCAAATTTAGATATAATATGTAAACCGATGGCCTCCAGCCGAAAATGGCTTAAAAAGTTATAAAAATCTTTATTTCAGGGGGGCTCTCATAGAAGCGAATGCGAAGTAAAAAAAAAAATATCGCGTTACATAAAATTGTTACGTATCATTTTAAAGATAATTTTGAACTGAGTACAAAAATAATTTTTTTTTAATTTTTCCCTTAAAATTGACGAAATGGGGGGCTTTCAAAGTGGCGATTTTATACGCTCGCTTGAAGACGCTCTCTAGAAAAATCCGCTATGGATTTTCAAACTGATTTTATGTTTTTAGGTCACTTATATCCTGTACTTGAACAACAAATACTAAAATTATATGAATATTATAAAGAAACGAGATTATTTAATTTTTAATGGGCGTCAGTAATTCATATAGCATCAACATAGCTTCACAATAATGCTAATAGATGGCGCAGTCAGTAACTATTCCCATGGAACTACGAGTTAAATTCAATGTTTGATAAATAATTCAATGTTTTCACTAACGTTCCCTAACCTTTACGGGCTACCTATAAGTTAGGTGATTGATGTTTTCTGTCAACTTATTTATCACGATCCTGTACGGGACACCTAAAAGGATATTGGGACGGATGTTAGGACTTAGGATTGTATTTAGGAGCTACCTACGTTAAGAGACTCCTACTTAGGGGATGATTTAGGTATGTTTGGTGAAAACGGGCATAATAATAATGTCAGTTTTGGTTATCATGTATCGATTGAATGAATAATCATGGGATACCGTTACCGCGAGGTCTCAGTTCGGGGCGAACCACTAGTATATATAGATTTGTTCATAGAAATTACAGATAAACGAGAAATATCCTCGAATTGCACTTGATGGAAAAATCCTTACAAGGTATTTTACGACTCCACTATCAATTTTGTTATTAATGGGTTCTGGTGGTAGAATCAGGATTTATTGTAATTTGTACAGGACCCAATACATACTAACTAGTGGTTCGCCCCGAACTAAGACCTCGTCTTAGAAGTTCGTACATAGGTAGGAGCTTGAATTTACATAGTGTGCACGTTTTGACATAGAGAAATTTTTAACCGAGAAATAATATGTCTGAAATTATTCTTAAATTATAGCTTAAAGGCTTTGAAATGTTAAGCCATTTATGAGATGAACCCTGGGACAAAAGAGGTCTAAAAATGGCAAGTTTGATAACTCCCACAATTATAAGTTTTGGTAGATAGATAGTAAGAAATAGATACATAAATGGATTTATTTACCAAAATGAGATGGTATATAGAAAATCGAGTCTAATACATTTAACCAGGGCTAGTGTGTGTAATATTCATATACACAGTAAGTACTACAACAAAATGTTAATAAGTATTAAAAATTGATGATAATTTTAAAACTCTATACAAAAGTATAGTTTTATGTAGAGTTTTTGCTCTTGTTCCTCAAATAATTTTTTAGTAGGTAACTATTTTATGTTATTTGCGAATTTTTTATAGGCACAATTTTGTCTGCTCTGACTGACCAGTCTTGTCCGTTTGTCAATTGCCTTGCGTCACTTTTACCCGTGTAGTAGTAGTGTAGAGAACTTTCGCTCGGAAAAATGTAAGGATCTCTCCTTATTTTTTAGTTACACTACAGGCCATTTATTCAAAATTCAAAATTATTTATTTCATGTAGGCCAACCTGTGGCTCTTATGACACGTCAAGATTCTACCTAGCACCCAAAATCGTTGGTCCCTACGCAACAACTGTAACTAAAGCGTAACCAGCCTGAGGATTCAACAGTCTGAGAGTGTTTACAGATTTTACATTGAAAATTAATCATAAGTTTATGTGCACCTGAAAAAGCACTTTAACTGAAAGCTAGGTAGAGATCACAATTTCCAGAGCACGTGCAGGTGTAGGCTATTCTGTGTGGTGTGGGGGTGTGGGGGTGTGGGGGTGTAGCCCGTGTAGCCAGGGGAAGGACCGTGACGTACTTGCAGAGTTAGGACGAGGGCGAGGGCGAGGGCGAGGGCGAGCGGCAGCGGCGGCCGCGGCGCGCGCGCGCGCATGGGGTCAGCGAGGGTCGGGCGCGGCGCGCGCGCTCGCTCGCCCGCGGCCCGCCATGCCAGCGGCGCACTGCACTCAACACACCACACCACTGTACCGAAGCCTGGGCGCCACAGACTGCGCCGTCGCACTGCACTGTGTCGTAGTATCGTGTCGTGTCGCGTCGTGTCGCACTGCGCTGGAGACGTGTGCGCAGCGCGGGGTTCGGGCCGGTACTGCAGCGCCGGCGGGCGCAGGGCCGCCACCGCCGCCTGCGCTGCGCCCCGCCGCGCGCCGCGCGCCGGCCGCAGGCCGCAGCCCCGCGAGCGCAGCGCCGCGATGCCCGATTACATTTCACGACTCTAATGCCATTTCGAGATAACTATCGCTTTGTGGGACTCGTACTTTGTCCGGTGATTTATTCTCATAAGGATTCATTTGTCATGAAGAGGTCCACGAATTTTATCACACGACTCAAGCGGACAATATCGTTTCGATTGTAGATTATATTACTTAACATTTGATATATTACTTAATTAAGCAGATAAAAATTGCAAACGCGATGTAACATAATTCTGGTGACAAAAATAACAAAATTAAAAGTGCCTGCTGGACGTTGGTCTCTTACAAGAATATAAACGATTTCGTTTGGAAATCAAGACAAATTACCTACTTAAGTAGGTAACTACAACTATTTCACCTTATATTATTAATACTAGCTGATGCCCGCGACTTCGTCCGCATGGATTTAGTTTTTAAAAATTCCGCGGGAACTCTTTCATTATCTGAGATAAAAAGTAGCTCTCCCGGTCTGAGGAACCACTACTACATCCATTACTATACCCATGCAAAAAATCGCATCAATCCGCTGTTCTGTTGCGACGTGATTGAAGGACAAACCAACAAACAAACACACTTTCGCATTTATAATATCAGTAATGCTTTATTATAACACTTTTTATTATTGTCAATTTTTTTACCATACCTATCCAAAGACAAAATTACGTTTAGCTGTCATTTACGTTTTGTTATTCAACTGTCATTTGCGTTTTGTTATTCCATGTCAGATGCGTTTTTCTTATACCACGTTTTATAGTGACATGACGGAAACGCGGTCGAACGGGATAAAAAGTATCCTATGTCCGTCTCCTGGTTCTAAGCTACCTCTCCACCAATTTTCATCCAAATCGGTTCATCCGTTCATGAGTTATAAATAGTGTAACTAACACCATTTTCTTTTATTTATATAGATTATGTGGAAGCGTTTAATACAATATTTAAGACATATCTACAAAATTAATAAAAATTTTAGGCTGTTCTTGATAAATCAAACAAAATAAATAGTGGTTCGTAAAACACAGCGTCCGATGAGTGGGGAGTTGAAGAGCAGCGCGGGTGATAATAGGCGCAGCACAATAGGTGTCAATTGCTTACCTGCGCTGCGCAGCGCAGCGCAGCACCTGCCCGGGCGCAGGAATGTGGAGTCACATTAGATAATTATATTAAGTACAGTGTCCATAATATGTAGATTATTATTTTTATTGATTATTTTTGACAATTTAATGGACATAAATACATTCAAAATTATGGAATAACTTTTAAAATTATGTATTAGTTTTTAATATTGACATTTTGTTTATACTTAAATTGACATTATAAATATTCACACACCAGTACTGGTTAAATGTATTAGGCTCGATTTCCTGTTTACAATCATGTTGTACCTGCATTTTTGTGCATAAAATTTCATTAATTAATTAATTAATTCATTCATTCATTCACAGCAAATATGTACTTCATTCCAAATTAGCTAACGCGGGTGTCATCAGCGATGCTTGCTATTCAAATCAATATAAATCAAGCTGTATGGAATCTTTGAGTTAGTTTATGTGACTCTTGTCTCTACAATCCTCAATTGTAATTCTTATTCTGACAATTGATGATGTTGAGAAAAAATATGGAGACAGCTGATGATCGAGGGTTTTGAAGACGGGTAAAGAGCACGGCCAGGTTATTGAATAGATGTGGGATGTGCTCGAACATACGTCACTCATCCAAGTGGCAGTGAACTGAAAAAAATTCCAAAATGGCGGATTCAAGATGGCGGCCATACTTTCACTATATAAAATCAGTGATACGCCGTTATTGGATAGGATTTCTGAATGGATTCAGTGTACAAAATCCAGCAGTTGATTCAATATTTTAATTTGTTTATTTTCGTAGGATGTCATTTCACGCAGGTTACGTAGGTATATTCCCGTGCAAAAGCTAGTTCGCTCTACGACCAACAGTAAACTTCACAATGTTTATCAGGATGAACTACGAGGTTAAAGCGACCCTTTACCTCCGTACGCATGTGTGTCGAGCGGCGGAGCGCACGCCTGCTCCCGCTGAAGGCGCCGCAGCGACGCCGCGGGACCATCAGAGCATTGTGGCAACAATCAGCCGACGTGCGGGCCCTCGGCGCGCGAATAACAGTTAGGGTTCCCAACCGTACTGTTAAAAACAGTGTCATACTTTTTGGAAAGTAGTTCCTTATCGCGCGGTACGGAAGGGGGCTAGACGGAAAAAATTAAGGAAACCGACCTTCGACACATTTTTGAAACCGACACTTTTTTGTTGAATGTGAATTTTGCATTGTGTTCGGTATATTCGCCTTAGCACAAGGCGTCTGCATGGCCTATTTTTCCCTAATTTTTTATTGTATAAATTGGATAACGCCATCTGTGAAAAAACAGTAACTCCACCAGAGCAGCTCTTTGGTTTTGTAACAGTGCAATAGAAATAAACTAAAAATAATTCATCGTAGTTAATCAATTTAATACTAGATGACACCACTAGTCGACCGAGCGAAGCGAAGGTCTTTGAGTTAACTAGGGCGATTTGCACTTGTCCGTCCGTCCGTCCGTCCGTCCGTCCGTCTGTCAGAGCCTTATAACTTTTGAATTACTGAACGTAATTACTTCAAATTTAGATATAATATGTAAACCGATGGCCTCCAGCCGAAAATGGCTTAAAAAGTTATAAAAATCTTTATTTCAGGGGGGCTCTCATAGAAGCGAATGCGAAGTAAAAAAAAAAAAATCGCGTTACATAAAATTGTTACGTATCATTTTAAAGATAATTTTGAACTGAGTACAAAAATATTTTTTTTTTAATTTTTCCCTTAAAATTGACGAAATGGGGGGCTTTCAAAGTGGCGATTTTATACGCTCGCTTGAAGACGCTCTCTAGAAAAATCCGCTATGGATTTTCAAACTGATTTTATGTTTTTAGGTCACTTATATCCTGTACTTGAACAACAAATACTAAAATTATATGAATATTATAAAGAAACGAGATTATTTAATTTTTAATGGGCGTCAGTAATTCATATAGCATCAACATAGCTTCACAATAATGCTAATAGATGGCGCAGTCAGTAACTATTCCCATGGAACTACGAGTTAAATTCAATGTTTGATAAATAATTCAATGTTTTCACTAACGTTCCCTAACCTTTACGGGCTACCTATAAGTTAGGTGATTGATGTTTTCTGTCAACTTATTTATCACGATCCTGTACGGGACACCTAAAAGGATATTGGGACGGATGTTAGGACTTAGGATTGTATTTAGGAGCTACCTACGTTAAGAGACTCCTACTTAGGGGATGATTTAGGTATGTTTGGTGAAAACGGGCATAATAATAATGTCAGTTTTGGTTATCATGTATCGATTGAATGAATAATCATGGGATACCGTTACCGCGAGGTCTCAGTTCGGGGCGAACCACTAGTTTATTACAATTCCTTCACTAAAATTAATCGAAAGGAACTACGTTCAATCCGGGTGTCCCTAGACACCTCTCAAGTTTTTTTCGCTCGTTAATAATAATTTTTAATGTTCCACGAAGAAAAAGTATTGTATACTTTTTCTACTGTTTTTATAACCGCTGGTATTCGGAGCCATACAGAAAAATTATAATAAATTGATAAATTGTGCAAGAAGTTCCAAAAAATATGTTTTTAAAACGGAGAAAAAATAATGTGTTCTTGTCTAAAATACTGTTCATTTTATTTCTCTGACTTTAATATACCTACTTTATTTCTGGAATAAAAAGGTTGGGAACCCTAACAACAATCTATTTAATGCACCATTAGAATGAAAGTGATCTAACTCGAAAATTGCAATTTGTGGGAACTGAGCAAATAAACACAGAAAGAAAGCGCGATCAAGTAAAGTGACCGATGTGTCCTTTTTTAAGGTTCCGTACCCAAAGGGTACCAACGGGACCCTATTACTAAGCCTACGCTGTCCGTCCGTCCGTCCGTCCGTCTGTCAGCGGGCTGTATCTCGTAAACCATAATAGATAGACAGATGAAATTTTCACATATTATGTATTTCTATTGCCGCTATAACAACAAATAATAAAAATTAAATTAAATTAAAAAAAATAAATTAAAATATTTCTATGGGTACATGGAAATATTTTTATTTAATTTTTTTTAACGGAACCCTAAAAGAGCGAGGCCCGACTCGCACTTGGCCGATTTTTAACTAACTTCAAAAAAGTAACCTTACTAGGTCTCTCTCCAACAAACGATATACCTATGAAAAAAATCGCGCTGTACCGTTGCTCTGGTGCTGCGTGATTGAAGGATAAATAAAAAATTAAGTGGCACCGGGGACTGCCGCGGTGAAGCTATTGCATAGCATTTTTTATCAACTTATGCAATTATAATATTTATGCAATATAATTAAAAAACAAACAAACAAGAAAAGCGAACTGGATCACTACTTCGCGAGTGAGATTCGAACCTGCGCCATCGGCGCTCGAAATCGGTTGCTCGCCCACTGCGCCAAATAGAGCTACTTGAGAACCTCTAAAATGTTGAACCCTTACTGAACGACGCTGTTAGGTTTATTTTCGTTACGGAATTTCTTGATTCGGTCGCCGCGCTCAAACTGTTTGTCCTAGTTCAAAGCCCGCGATAAAAGCTACGCAATAGCTTAAAAACAATTATAATATTAGTAAGGAAGTAAGTTTAACTGCTACTGGTGTGGTGTGGTGGAGCGCGGCGTTGCGAGTTGTGATACATATCTCAGATCAAACCCAAATGACTCATATTCTCATCTCGTATAATATTTAGGTACCTGCGGCGTCTCTGCGGCGTCATGCGGCGGCCGCGGGCAGCGAGGCCGAAGCGCGCTGATGTGATTCGCTGCAACAGTCACTTTTGCGCCTCATTTAATGAATGAATGAATGAATGAATGAATGAATGTATGAATGAATGAAATTTTATTCACAAAATGCAGGTACAACATGATTGTAAACAGGAAATCGAGCCTAATACATTTAACCAGTACTGCTGTGTGAATATTTATAATGTCAATTTAAGTATAAACAAAATGTCAATATTTAAACACTACACTAGCGGCACGCTATGATGGCCGGTTTGACGTTTGTCCGCTCATGAAGTTCCGTATTAATTGATAACGACTTTGAAGGAAATAATTGTATTACTTTATTGACGATAGTGATGTGCAGAGATTCATAAATTTTATCGAATGTAGTTTTAGGTTTAGGACTCAAAATTTATTTATTAAATTGATTTCTAAAATGTATACAAGTGTAGAAAAATCAGTTTGCACCATTTAAGGGGTGAATGTACTTGTGAATATGAACAATTTTCACTATGTGGACAAACCTCTGAAATCGCAAAAAAATATCAGCTGTTTCATACAAAAGGTAAAATTTTTATTTTTATATGATATATACCACAACTCGGCATTTGGTTTTCTAAATTGAAAATTTTTAAAAATGGAATCTAATACGATCGTCACATAGGATCGCTGGCTAGCACAACTACTACCTCCGGCAAACTCGCGTCAATGCTCAATGCAAAACCAAGCAGTTTCGAATTGACGTTGCTTCGAAAAGTATAAACTGTCAGTGCAATGCGATTGTGATATAGTTTTGACCTGGCTTTGGATTTCAAATATTGATACTGCATTACTGTTGACCCTTGCTCGTTAATTTGGACTCTGTTCAAGCCCTTTGTTGTGGATTTCGTCGATATGACCGAACGTACGCAGAGAACTGTTCTAAATAGTCAGACACGTGAGTTCGTAATACGCCTTCGTAACTATTTCGATCGTGAAGCTCAAAATGGAGGGCCAATTTTACCTATAACGTCAGTGGTTGAACGCGTAGCTGATGCGCTTAATATTGGACAACGAACTGTTAGACGGATAACTAAAAAAAATATGGCGAGACTGGCACAGAAGAAAATAAACTTCACACACCAAAAAAGAGAAAACGAGCAAAACCAGTCGTAGGCATCGATAGCTTTGATGCCGATGCTATCCGAAGACATGTTTACGGCTACTATTTACAGAAGGAGTATCCAACAAGAAAAAAGTTGGTGCATTCACTGAAGGAAGCTGGATTATTCTTCGGTGGGGAAAGTTCTTTAACGAAGATTTTGAAGACCATTGGATTTCGATACAAAAAATGTAACAAACGCAAAATATTGATGGAAAGATTTGATATAGCGATGGCAAGGTATACTTTTTTACGGCAAGTGAAAGAAATCAAAAATTGGCAAAATGTTGTGTTCTTGGATGAAACATGGCTTAATGCTAACCATACTGTAGGCCGTTCTTGGAACGATGACACAGCAGCATCTACTTCCAAAGTTCCTGTAGGAAAAGGATCGCGACTTATAATTTGTCACGCCGGAACCATCAACGGGTTTGTCGAAGGTTCTCTCATGGCTTTTGCGTCAAAAACCACTGGAGACTATCATGAAGACATGAATGGAGAAAAGTTTACTGAATGGTTTACCTCAATGTTGTGTAGCCTCCCTGAACCATCTATTATAATTATGGACAACGCCCCATACCACTCGATGCAAATTGACAAGCCACCTGCCCAATCCCAAAAGAAAGCTGATATCGTCGCATGGCTTCGTAAAAATGGCGTAGATGCAAACATGAATATGTTAAAAGCGGAATTAGTACGTCTTTTAAAAGAAAACAAACCAACCAAGATCCGATACGTCATTGACGAAATAGCATTAGAACATGGGCACAGAGTTATACGGTTACCGCCTTACCATTGTGAGTATAATGCGATTGAGTTGGTGTGGGCTCAAATTAAGGGATATGCTGCAAGACACAATACAGAACCCCCATTTACCACAAAAAAAATGCTAAAATTATTAGAAGAAGCTTGTGAACATGTGACTAAAGGAGACTGGGAAAAGGTTGTGAATAGAACTGTTAAATTAATAAGGGAAGATTATGAAAGAGATGTGAAAATAGATAATATTATAGAAAACGAACATATAATTATTAATGTAGGTGATGATAGCAGTGACGACAGTGAAAATAGTAGTATGGACGAATCTGATTAATTATGGCCTTTTGTGGCACCTTTTTTGGTATCTTTTGTATTCATATGTTTCTTGTGTGCATATAAAGTATGTATATTCATTTTCATTCAAATATTCAGTTCGTTCAAATAAATTAAATAAACATATACATTTTTGTTTTATTAAACCTATTTAATCAGGTACAAAAACAAAACTTAATTGTTTTTTGTTCGAGAATAAATTGACATTCCACATCACTATTGTAATGTGTCAAACCGGCCATCATAGCGTGCCGCTAGTTTAATACATAATTTTAAAAGTTATTCCATAATTTAGAATGTATTTATTTTTCCGTGTTCGAATATAGCTGAGCTGATACGTAGTCGTGATAACCGGAGGTGTGTGAGAGATGACTCATAAGATTCCCCTCGCGACACAACGAGCGAGCAATTTGCGTTGTCTGTTAGTTGGGTCTTTGTCCCTAGTTTGTTGGCCAACAGTAAGAGTTATTGGAACGTAGTTCCTTATCATGCGGTGCGGAACTCGGAAGGGGGCTAGACGGATCGACACTTTTTTGAAACCGACACTTTTTGAAGGCATTGTGTTCGGTATTTTCGCGGTACAATATTGGTTCTCCGTAGCCTTGTGGCTACTGCAGTCGCCTAACAGGTAAAAGTCGATGGTTCGAATCCCAGCTCGACAGACTGAATTTTCTATTTTCAATTTTATTTTAAATAATTTCTACATGTGGAATTTTTCCCTAATTTTTTATAACTTATAAGTTCATCCATCGACCATCGACCTTTGGCTGTTAGGCGACTGTAGAAGCCACAAGGCTACGGAGACCCATTATTGTACCGCGAGAATACCGAACACAGTGCCAAATTAATTAATCGAAAGGAACTACGTTCCATCCGGGTGTCCCTTGACATCTCTCAAGTTTTTTGTCCCTAGTTTGGTTGGCCAACAGTAAGACTTGTCATCCCTAAAAATCGTGGGGCCAAACGTAGAAAAGCGGGGTGTGGTTGGCCTTACGAAGGGACTTAGTCGGCATCACCACTAGTCCATTACCATTGCTTACCGTTGGCTACAAAAACCCTACGGTCGCCAAATGTAAAGACATTATGGATTTCACTTCAATATATCTTATACTCCCAAGACACCATTTCTGCGTTCTAACTTCTTAGATCTCAGATCTACTTTACAGGTTTATAGAAAACTAGCTATTGCCCGTGGCTTTGCTCACCTTAAGTTCGATTTTTCAAAGCCCTATTTTACCCACCAAAGGGGTTGAATTTCAAAAATCCTTTCTCAGCGGATACCTACGTCATAATAGCTATCTGTACCTATGCTAAATTTCAGCCCGATCCGTCCAGTGGTTTGAGCTATGCGTTGATAGATCAGTCAGTCAGTCAGTCACCTTTTCCTTTTATCTATTATAGAAAACTAGCTTATGCCTGCGACTTTGGGTTTCGTGTGGATTAACCTTCTTAAGTCTCCTGTCCTTCCTTATGATGCTTTAAGCTATCTCCTTACTTTGTTCGAAATTGTTCCCAAACCGGTCAAAATATTTAACAGACGAAATTACTTTCAAGATATTTTTCTCCACTAAATGTTTGGATTCACATTCCACCAAGACATGATGGAGTTGAAGGTAGTAAGAGTTGGCAGGGCTGAGGAGGCAACTCTCCCTCTATTCTGATTTCTGACGCTGAGCAGCATTTCTTTCTAAATCGAACTTGACAATTTTTAACTGGTTTTTTCAAACAGGAAGAGGTTATCAATTCGTCGGAATCTTCTTTTTTATGTATGTTCACCGATTACTCGAAAACGCCTGAACTGATTTGGAAAATTCTTTTTGGAACGTAAGTTCCTTATCGCGCGGTACAGAAGGGGGCTAGACGGAAAAAATTAAGGAACCGACACTCGACATATTTTTGAAACCGACACTTTTTTGTTGAATGTGAATTTTGCATTGTGTTCGATATTTTCGCAATACAACATTGGGTTTCCGTAGCCTAGTAGCTCCGGCACCTAGTGGTTTCCCTAATTTTTATAACTTATAAGTTATAAAAAATTAGGGAAAAATTCCACATGTAGAAATTATTTAAAATAAAATTGAAAATAGAAAATTCAGTCTGTCGAGCTGGGATTCGAACCATCGACTTTGAACTGTTATGCGACTGCCGGAGCCACTAGGCTACGGAGACCCAATGTTGTATCGCGAAAATACCGAACACAATGTAATCGAAAGGAACTACGTTCCATCCGGGTGTCCCTTGACACCTCTCAAGTTTTTTTTTGCTTGAATGGGTATACTTCCCAGGTACCATTTAAACATTATCGAAATCGGTCAAGCGGTTTAAAAAAAATAAAATTATATATTTTGTAGTGGCGCGGGTGTTCTCAAATAAAAGTTATCATTACTTGTAAGCCGCTCGCTCCTCCGACTTCATGACAATAAATAACGCCCCAAACGAGACAACTTCACAAGTTGTCAAGGCCCTCCGCTCCTACCATGAATTTGGAATTTTTTGATTTTTAAGGGAGCATTCACACATAATCGAACATTACGCTACTAGACTGTAATCTATCAAAATGTTATAGCTTAGGCTACGAAAATATTTTTAACTAGATTATGCCCGTAACTTCGTCCGCGTGGATTCATCATCATCATCATTATCAACCCATCATCGGCTCACTACTGAGCGAGGTCTCCTCTCAGAGAAGGATTATAGGCCATAGTCCACCACGCTGGCCCAATGTGAATTGGCGGACTTCACACACCTTCGAGAACATTGTGGAGAACTCTCAGGTGTGCAGGTTTTCTCACGATGTTTTCCTTCACCGTTAAAGCATGTGATATTTAATTTCTTAAGCAGTCTTAAACGCACTTAACTTCGAAAAGTCAGAGGTGCGTACCCGGAATCGAACCTGCGACCCCCTGAATAGGAGACCACAGTCGTAACCACTAGGCTATCACTGCTTCTTAATCAATTCTTCGTGGATTAAGGTATTTATTTTTAATTCCCGCGAGAACTCTTTAATTTTCAGGGATAAAATGTAGCCTATGTGTTAATCCTGGGTACCTATGATCAATCACTATTCCAATTTCCAGACGAAGGCGCAGCACTGACATTTGTTCACAGACTGCGCGACGACTGATGCCATAATATAAAGCAGAAGATACGAGTCGGTGCCGCGTCTCCACTTCTGTATAAAACGTGTCTTAATGACTCCTACGATCTTGAAGTGGGCGGGCGTATTTTTGTATCCTTGTAACACCACCGTGTCAAATTCAAATTCAAAATTATTTATTTCAAGTAGGCCATCCTGTGGCTCTTATGACACGTCATGACTCTACCACCGGTTCGGAAAGCGGATTCTGCTGAGAAGAGCCGGCAAGAAACTCAGCAGTTGCTCTTTTCAAAATAATCATTTTACAATATTGTTATGACTTATGAAGCTATTACATTGTAATAAGTTTTTTTATACTATCTTGTGGGCAGCTGGATGCAAAGCCGATTTAACCTATGCTACTTTGTTAGAATAATATTTACACAATGAAGTTCCAAAAAATAAAAAACGGCCAAGTGCGAGTCAGGCCTCGCTCTTTTAGGGTTCCGTTAAAAAAAAATTAAAATATTTTTTATCTACCCATGGAAATATTTTAATTTAATTTTTTTAATTTAATTTAATTTTTATTATTTGTTGTTATAGCGGCAATAGAAATACATAATATGTGAAAATTTCATCTGTCTATCTATTACGGTTTACGAGATACATCCCGCTGACAGACGGACGGACGGACGGACGGACGGACGGACAGCGTAGGCTTAGTAATAGGGTCCCGTTGGTACCCTTTGGGTACGGAACCCTAAAAAAGTACTACAATTCAATTCATGTTAAGTTGTCGCAGCATTATGTGGAACCGAGCATCATGCTCGGATCGAACGGTATGTTGTCTGTTATCGTCGGAGTCGACACTTCTACCGACATTTAATAAAATCACCCTTTTACGATCGCGGTGATTTTCGATGTTCGAATACACATGCCGTTTAGGATCGGTTGATTCGAACCATTGATTACCGTAATTCTACGGTTGGTCCAAAAAAACTTTAAGTGCTATAGTTTGGTGAAGCTTTCATCAGTAAATAAACTTTAAGTGCTATAGTTTGGTGAAGCTTTCATCAGTAAATAAACTTTAAGTGCTATAGTTTGGTGAAGCTTTCATCAGTAAATAAACTTTAAGTGTTATAGTTTGGTGAAGCTTTCATCAGTAAATAAACTTTAAGTGCTATAGTTTGGTGAAGCTTTCATCAGTAAATAAACTTCGGTACTTAGTCCCTAAAACAAGTGTAAATTAAAAATTTTATTTTTAAATACAAGCTTTTAGTAGCTACATCATTAGACTCTAGATATCATCTAGGATCAGAGTTCTTGTCATGACGAATCAAACGAGCTCAAACTCGATGGGGTTACATCGTTTTATTAGAGAGTTCCGTTAGCCATCTTCCGTCTCCATCATCAGATCAGCTCCATGTCACAATAATATTGCATTGTCATCCGATTTACACATACATGCAAAATTTCAGCTCGATCGGAAACCGGGAAATGGTTTTAATTCATCTTGCGAGATTTGACCCAAACAAACAAATAAATAAACTGGTCAAGCTCAATAAAAGCTTGTATGTAATAATTAAAAGATCGTTGGTGAAAATGGGCACGTATCTTTAGTATCTACCCTATATAATACATTGACAGGTATGTATTACGTACGTATAAATAGTACGGTTGACTGCCTCGTTGGTGTAGTGGTTAGCATGTTCGACTACAGATTACGAGGTCCCAGTTTCGATTCCCGAGTCGGATCAATAAATGTATTGGGTTTTTCTGTCCAGAAATTTGCGGTAAGTCGGCGGTAAGTCACCCCCGTGCCTCAGAGAGCACGTAAAGCCGTCGGTCCTGCACTTGATCTCTCTCCGGTCTCCGGACTATGAGAGTGAGGGAATAGAAAGTGCACCTATGTATGCGCACGACCTTGTCCCGCACAGACGGCTAATCTCGGAGTTTGGCCACCCTGATCGGATTCGGTCGGGAGGACATTATATGTTTTTTGACGTGATAACGTCTTATAAATCGATGAACACCGGCTGCACGCACGAAAAAGTGTCACGTTCCGCCTGAGCCTGTGTGTGCAAGTGAGAGCGCGGAACAAGCGATAGAGAGGCACGATCGGGCCAAGCGTTGGCTTGTGACCGCGCCGCCGCCAGTCATCGTCAATTTTTCTTTATGACGTTATCACGTAAAACTATCGTCTCTAAACGGACTTTGCAGACAACCAATATTTTGGAACGTAAGTTCCTTATCGCGCGGTACGGAAGGGGGCTAGACGAAAAAAATTAAGGAACCGACACTCGACATATTTTTGAAACCGACACTTATTTGTTGAATGTGAATTTTGCATTGTGTTCGGTATTTTAGCGATACAACATTAAGTCTCCGTAGCCTAGTGGCTCCGGCAGTCGCCTAAAAGTTCAACGTCGGTGGTTCGAATCCCAGCTCGACAGACTGAATTTTCTATTTTCAATTTTATTTTAAATAATTTCTACATGTGGAATTTTTCCCTAATTTTTTATAACTTTGAACATCGACGTTGAACTTTTAGGCGACTGCCGGAGCCACTAGGCTACGGAGACTCAATGTTGTACCGCGAAAATACCGAACACAATGTAATCGAAAGGAACTACGTTCCATCCGGGTGTCCCTTGACACCTCTCAAGTTTTTTTAAAATAAATAACACGTTGATGACGTAAGATGAAGCGTATCTTTTACGAGTACGACACACATGACTGAGCCGTGGGCGCGGCGCGCGGTGACACTGTTCTCACGCCAATAGACGAGGCTCAATTATCACACTTGAGCGGAGATGCGAATCAAATGGAAGGAGGAGGGAACAATTAACGCAGTGGTCTTATTAATTGAGGGTATTGTTTCTACGGCCAAGTATTGAAACATATAGCAACTAAGAGAGCCCCAGTTGTCTGATTTTTAGGGTTCCGTAGTAAACAAGGAACCCCTATAGTTTTGCCATGTCGGTCCGTCTGTCTGTCTGTCTATCTGTCTGTCCGTCCCTGTTTAGCTCAAAGACTATTGGTACTAGAAATCTGTAATTTGACAAGGGTATAAATATTAATCACGCCAACAAAGTGGGGAAAAAAAAGTGTGTGTCAGCTCCGGCCTCCGACGCACGACTGGAGTTTACGCGCGACGCTATATCCTTCTCTATGCGCGCGACTCGGGTCCGAGCGCGCCCCGACCGACTTTCGCTTCGGGGACCCGTCGCTACGCGCTCGGCTACCCGAAGCGAAAGCTCTTTCGCACGAAAACCAACCTTATTTACTCAACGTTAGGGTAGAAATTTCAACGTTGTGAAAAACATAACGAAGTCATTGATACATTGATTTTACTGCCCGGATTTTTCTCATACCGGGCTGCTAAAATCGATTCTTAAGGAGTAAACTCCAATAAAATTGTGAAAAATAATTTTTTTAGGGTACCTCCCCTACATGTAAAGTGGGGATGAAATCGATAAATCATAATTGGTAATTTCGTATATTTTGTAGATGGCGGGAGCGAAGCCGCGGGTGAAAGCTAGTCATTAATATAAACAATGCCATAGAAAATAACTTCGAAATGGAAATTAATCGATTCAACGCGACGGTAGCAAAACAATCTGCCCAGTCGGCGCTACTAAAAGCCGCTATATTTTGGGAATCGAGTTAAAATTAATCGAAGAAAGGCATTAGGCTAAATTATTTGTATCAGATTCATCATCATCTTTCAGCAATCCATCAACGGCTCACTACTGAGCGTAAGTCTGCTCTCAAAGAAGGGTTATAGGTCATAGTCTGGCCCCATGCGATTTGGCGGACTTCACACAAACTTCTGAGGCGTGCAGGTTTTCTCAGAATGTTTTCCTTCACCGTTGTATAAATTTTTTATTTGTATAGATTAATATAGATGAAAATAATAAACGTGTATCACGTATATTAATGAAAGCGAAACCCCGCAGTAGCAAAAGGGCAACGTGAGAAAATACCGCCAAATATGGCAACCGGCTTCCCACCTTCTGTGCCTTACATCCATATACTTGGGATTCGAAAAGAGTACCTAGTGTACCAATTTAGAAAAATATTTATAAATCTGAATCTATGCTAAGACAGAAACGTCTGTGTTTATTCTCTCTTTAAACTAAGTAAGAGTGAATAATCAATCATCTTCCTTAATTTAAAAAAAAAAACTAAATTCAAAATTCAAAATTATTTATTTCACGTAGGCCAACCTGTGGCTCTTATGACACGTCATGACTCTACCACCGGTTCGGAAAAGCGGATTCTGCTGAGAAGAGCCGGCAAGAAACTCAGCAGTTGCTCTTTTCAAAATAATCATTTTACAATATTAATAAGTAGCTATTACATTGTAACTAGTGGTTCGCCCCGAACTGAGACCTCGCGGTAACGGTATCCCATGATTATTCATTCAATCGATACATGATAACCAAAACTGACATTATTATTATGCCCGTTTTCACCAAACATACCTAAATCATCCCCTAAGTAGGAGTCTCTGAACGTAGGTAGCTCCTAAATACAATCCTAAGTCCTAACATCCGTCCCAATATCCTTTTTATATTTTAGGTGTCCCGTACAGGATCGTGATAAATAAGTTGACAGAAAACATCAATCACCTAACTTATAGGTAGCCCGTAAAGGTTAGGGAACGTTAGTGAAAACATTGAATTATTTATCAAACATTGAATTTAACTCGTAGTTCCATGGGAATAGTTACTGACTGCGCCATCTATTAGCATTATTGTGAAGCTATGTTGATGCTATATGAATTACTGACGCCCATTAAAAATTAAATAATCTCGTTTCTTTATAATATTCATATAATTTTAGTATTTGTTGTTCAAGTACAGGATATAAGTGACCTAAAAACATAAAATCAGTTTGAAAATCCATAGCGGATTTTTCTAGAGAGCGTCTTCAAGCGAGCGTATAAAATCGCCACTTTGAAAGCCCCCCATTTCGTCAATTTTAAGGGAAAAATTAAAAAAAAAATATTTTTGTACTCAGTTCAAAATTATCTTTAAAATGATACGTAACAATTTTATGTAACGCGATTTTTTTTTTTTTACTTCGCATTCGCTTCTATGAGAGCCCCCCTGAAATAAAGATTTTTATAACTTTTTAAGCCATTTTCGGCTGGAGGCCATCGGTTTACATATTATATCTAAATTTGAAGTAATTACGTTCAGTAATTCAAAAGTTATAAGGCTCTGACAGACGGACGGACGGACGGACGGACGGACGGACAAGTGCAAATCGCCCTAGTTAACTCAAAGACCTTCGCTTCGCTCGGTCGAATAAGTTTTTATACTATCTTGTGGGCAGCTGGATGCCAAGCTGATTTAACCCGTGCATCTTTGTTAGAATAGAATTTAATGTTTCCACAATGAGGGGGAGTTCCAAGAAAAAAACGTACTACAATTCAATTCATGCTAAGACGGGCAGACAGAAAGTAGCCCCATTCACGCCGACGCGAAATTTCATCATAACCTACGTACTCTCCTTGAGTGTCCCTGAAATGACGCCTTTTTCCAACGTCGAAGCAGAAACGACAAGACACGGGGCAGCACCCGGTATACGTAAAATTCGCCACAGCATTTAGCGCTGAGGGAAATGACGCTGCAGAGTTTTCCCTGTTTGTGGGCAGGGGCGTGCAGTGTGCAGTCAGGTCGCGCGGGTCGCCGCGTGTCGTTCACTCGCCAGCACTCGGCGCAGGTTCTCAGGCTGCGGCGCGCGTGTGTGCGTGTGCGTATGTGTTTGTCACGTGTGTGTGCGTGCGCGAGCGCAGAGCAGGCTTAATTAAAATACCGGCGCAGGACGAGGCGCGGGGTGACCGGGGAAGGGGGGGGGCACAGTGCTCGCTCTAAGATACGGCTGCGGCTGACAATTTTAATTAAATTAGATGGCTGCCATGAAGTGTAATAGATTCGGGACGCCTCCCTATCAGTGATTTAGATTACGACGCCGAAGGACGTGCCCAAAACAAAACAAATAAGTACTCCAGCAATGATGGAGTTATGTGAAGATAGCACTTTTAGTGAAGTCCTTTTTTTATTGAGAACTACCAAATATCAAGAATTTCCCTTGGGAACTTCATCATCATCGTAAGCAACCCATCAACGGCTCACTACTGAGCGCAGGTCTCCTCTCAGAGAAGGGTTATAGGCCATAGTCCACCACGCTGGCCCAATGCGAACTGGCGGACTTCACACACCTTCAAGAACATTATGAAGAACTCTCAGGTGTACAGGTTTCCTTCACCGTTGAAGCAAGTGATATTTAACTGCTTAAACGCACTCGACTCCGAAAAGTTAGAGGTGCGTACCCGGGATCGAACCTGCGACCCCCCGAATAGGAGACCACAGTCCTAACCACTAGGCTTTCACTGCTTTTTGGAACTTTTTTTGGGAACTTTAATAAACTGCGGAAAAATTTCGAGGACATTTTGTTTTTAACCCGGTGGAACCCGAATGAACATGGATCCAAGGCTATATGGAACGATCATGTTTTGTATTTTGCCTTTAGAACACAGATGTTTTGCCATGACCCCATTGTACTCATTGAACAATACCCGTACCACTTACCAGTACCCGTACATCACAACACCTGGAGACGACCCCTCAATATTAGCAAGTCGTTATAGAGTAGCACTGTTATCACCGGCCCGCTCCGGTCCCGCTGGCCCACAGCCCGCGGCGCCCACGCCCGCGACCCACCTGGCCGCCGCGCACGCCGCGCCGCGGGGCGACGCGCGGGCCTGGCTAGCGGTGCGGTGCTGATCCGTTCCCCAAATATTGGAACTTAGTACAATGTAATAGCTACATAATAATATTGTAAAATGATTATTTTGAAAAGAGCAACTGCTGAGTTTCTTGCCGGCTCTTCTCAGCAGAATCCGCTTTCCGAACCGGGTGGTAGAGTCATGACGTGTCATAAGAGCCACAGGTTGGCCTACGTGAAATAAATAATTCTCAATTTTTTTTCGAATTGTCATCAGGAGATGGAACACTACATTTATTTATTTATTTATTTATTTATTCATTTTAGTTGCAGATAGTTTACACATACCCCGTTAGGGTGTAGCAACTTGGTCTGAAATCGACCGTAGTAGAGAGACCGATTTTATTTATTAATATTATTTGTATCGTCAAAATAATCATTTATTTTGTAGTAACATTTTTCCAATAAAAAGTTTTTTAATATTTTATAAAATTTGTTATCTTTTTCTATGTTTCGAATGCTGTCTGGCAAATTATTATATATTTTTATGGACATTACGAAGGGACTCGAGGTGTAAAGTTTTAGTTTTGATGGTGGTAGGGTTAGTTTATTTTCATGTCTTTCGGGAAATCGACGAGGTTTGTCTTCTTTTTTTTTATAACAGTGTAGATTTTTTCTAACAAATTTACATATTTCATAGATATAGATGGAAGGTAGTGTTAAAATTTTTAATTCTTTAAAATGAGGTAGACATGAGTCTGTAGTTCTTATGTTTGCTAATATGCGTATGCACTTTTTTTGTTGTCTGAAAAGGTCCAGGGCATCGGTGCTATTGCCCCAGAGAATAACACCATATTTCAAAAATGCGTACCAATTTACCAAATTAAGTTGGTGGTTCGTTTTAATTGTCTGAGTCCGTAAATAAATTTACTTAATTTAGTTTTTGTTTTTTCGATATGGTCCTTCCAATTTAAATTTGTGTCGATTTCAATGCCTAAAAACGTTAGGCTGTCGGCGCATTCAATGTCTGTTTTATTATAAGTATATTTAATATGTAATTGTTTTTTTTGGTGAGGTCGAAATTGGATTATTTTGGTTTTATTGTAATTTATTTCTAATTTATGGTCATTCATCCAGTCAGTAATGTTGTTTAACAGTCGAGTCATCGTATCATGGAGGTTATCATTATTTGATAGAGGAAATAATAAAGAAATGTCATCCGCAAATAATATACAATATTCGTCAAAAATTTTTGGTAGGTCATTTATATAAATTAAAAACAAAATACACCCAAGGACACTTCCTTGGGGTATTGAGTTAGTCATGATTGTTACGTCCGATCTGATAAAGTTTACTAGTCCTGTTTCTTGGTCACAATTTTCAATGTCAACATATTGTTCGCGGTTTCCTAAATACGATTTGAACCATTCGTGTGGTGTACCTCGTATGCCTATGCCGTATAATTTATTTAATAGAATGTCATATTGGACTTTGTCATACGCCTTCGACATGTCTAACATGATCCCAATTGCATATTTTTTGTCATTTAGAATGTTGTATACTTCTTGAATGTATTTGTATACTGCCAATGTTGTACTGCGATTTTTTCGAAAGCCGTGTTGGCTTTCATCAAAGATTTTAAACTTTTCACAAAACGAATTTAATTGCCGACACATAGCTGTTTCAAAGATTTTTACATTTTCACATTTAATCATAATACACACTAATACATACGGATTTTCTTGGCTATTTTACTTTTAATAATAGATACATTTAGAACGAAGTAAACCTTGTTAATTAAATAGCGTGTCTAGGAATTGAATTGAATCCCATTCCATTCCAATCATTCGATGGTGTGCAAAATATAGAATGAATTCTGCCGAGTTTCTTACTGGTTCTTCTCGGCAGGAACGGCATTCCGAAACAGTGGTAGACTCATTGACGATTCAAAAGTACTTGTAAAAGTTTATTTGAATAATAGTAGATTATTAACCAAGGGGATAAAGCAGTGTCTTCTGTCGCGGGTGACGATTTAAATCGCGAACGTAACGAAGGACTCGAGGTTTACTCCCGAGCGTAGCGAGGGTGTTAAAAACTTAAATCACGAGCGAAGCGAGGGATTTAAGACGAGTCCTGAGTGTAGCGAGGGATTTAAGTTCACCCAAGACTAAGACAGCTTTATCACCGAGGAAAATACTCTACTTTTCGTATCATTTGCGAAAAAATTAACACAATAATAATATGAGATAAGCATTTATTAAAAATAATGACAATTAAAAGTAAAAGTTAACATTCGAAACATTGTTCCAATTATTGACAGAGAGAGTTACATTTTTATTTGGTACATTTATTGTTGACTAGCTGATGCCCGCGACTTTGTCCGCTTGGATTTAGTTTTTAAAATCCCTCGTGAACACTTTGATTTTCCGGGATAAAAAGTAGCCTATGACCTCAACTATAGTACCCATGCAAAAAATCACGTCGATCCGTGGCTCTGTTGTGGCGTGATTGAAGGACAAACTAACAAACAAACACACTTTCGCATTTATAATATTAGTATGATTAGAATATTAAATTGCATAGGAAAACACTGTAGCATTAAGTCCATACGATGTATTACATCCATACCTACTATGTAGCATGTAGGTATAATGATCGTTTGGCAAAATCTGACGCCTTTGGAGTAGTTTGACTTTGACAAAATAGGGCTATCCACGATGGCTATATACGATAAAGTACGCTTGCCAGCTTAAGATGAGCCGTTCATTCAAAGTATCTTGTAGATTCCGGGGTTCAAGTTATTTGGACCTTATACTGAAGACCGTGATGTCTATAATTTCTGAATTACGAAATTGACGACCTTGAAATAATTACAGGACAATCTATAAAGAACCTGCTTTCTAACAAAAAAAGAATGGATTAAATCGGAATACGCCTTAATGAATTACACTGAAATACACATTTTGACTTTCATCCCCTCTCCCAAGGGAACTGTGCTGAATTTCGGGATAAAAAGTATCCTATATTATACATCGTAGTATAAACTTAAATCGTGCCAAGTTTCATTTAAATCCGTCCAGTAGTTTCGGCGTGATGCGCGGCCAAGATACAGACAGACAGACAGACAGACAGACAGACAGACAGACAGACAGACAGACAGACAAAAAATTAAAAAAAAATTGTTTTGGCTTCAGTATCGATTATAGAGTGCCCTCAAACAAAAATTTTCAAAATATCTTCAATGTACAGAATTGGACCTGTTACAGTTTTATTATATTATAGATAGATGAGTTGATTTGAGTATTTCTCTGTTCTTGCGTCTGAGCATTTGCACTGATGGAATCCAACAATTTACTGTCACTGTCGCTTTGATTTAACATCGTAACGTATTTTTAGAACATTAACTTATTTATAAAAATAAATTAAAATAAACTTAACGTTTATCATGTATTTGAAGAAAACAAAAACGCGGCAAATTCCTAGACTGATATTTTTTTGTCGGAAAAGCAAAGGCATCAAGCTCATACGGCCTCGTCGGTTTTCGTAATTTTATTTAATAATCATAACTGCATAATAAATGCGTATTCCTTTTTCAAAAAGATGTATAATGCTTTTCGTACCACTTGCTCAAAAAAGTGACATTCTGTGCCACAAAAAGCGAACATAACAATAGTCATTTTTAATCTGTTAAAAACAGGGAAAGAAAATTGTACTGAATTTTATTCATCCTCTAGGGGGAGAATGTGATTTAAATTTGGAATACTTACCGAAATTTATACTGAACTACATCTGTATTTACACCATTGAGTTTGTATATAAAGCATTATATACATCTTTTTGAAAAAGGAATACGCATTTATTATGCAGTTATGATTATTAAATAAAATTACGAAAACCGACGAGGCCATATGAGCTTGATGCCTTTGCTTTTCCGACAAAAAAATATTAGTCTAGGAATTTGCCGCGTTTTTGTTTTCTTCAAATACATAAACGTTAAGTTTATTTTAATTTATTTTTATAAATAAGTTAATGTTCTAAAAATACGTTACGATTTTAAATCAAAGCGACAGTGACAGTGAATTGTCGGATTCCATCAGTGCAAATGCTGCCGCAATTATCAATGATTGGACCAATGTTTCGAATGTTAACTTTTACTTTTAATTGTCATTATTTTTAATAAATGCTTATCTCATATTATTATTGTGTTAATTTTTTCGCAAATAGTATGAAAAGTAGAGTATTTTCCTCGGTGATAAAGCTGTCATAGTCTTGGGTGAACTTAAATCCCTCGCTACACTCAGGACTCGTCTTAAATCCCTCGCTTCGCTCGTGATTTAAGTTTTTAACACCCTCGCTACGCTCGGGAGTAAACCTCGCCTCCTTCGTTACGCTCGAAATCGTCACCCGCGACAGAAGACACTGCTTTATCCCCTTGGTTAATAATCTACTATTATATACAAACTCAATGGTGTAAACACAGATGTAGTTCAGTATAGATTTCGGTAAGTATTCCAAATTTAAATCACATTCTCCCCCTAGAGGATGAATAAAATTCAGTACAATTTTCTTTCCCTGTTTTATACAGATTATAAATGACTATTGTTATGTTCGCTTTTTGTGGCACATAATGTTACTTTTCTGAGCAAGTGGTACGAAAAAAACATTTCTATTCTATTCTATTTATTCTATTCTAATGTATCTGAACGCTTACCAGAATAGGTAGAATTTGTCAATAATGGTCATCATACTCATACGTTGGTCTCGATCGCGATGAGGCCGGGGCAGAAGTCGTGATGGATGATAAACATTGCATTGTACGCCGTGTCGGACAAATTGAATGGACGGACCGGTCCCGACAAGTGCGGCACGCACACGCGCACGCACGCACACGCACACGCACGCACACGCACTCGCGTACGCACATGCACGCACACACGCACACACACGCGCACGGGCATGCACACGCGCACGTACACGCACACGCACGCACGCGCACGCACACGGGCTGCGCTTTTCCGTTGCAGTTCGCCTCCCTGCGCTCTCGAATTTAAATCGCAGGAAACAGGATACCTTATTAACATTATCCTTCGCTATTCTCATTCGTTTGTTCCTAACAACAGACGAGGGAACACAATTTTTGGAACGTAGTTCCTTATCGAGCGGTGCGGAAGGGGGCTAGACGGAAAAAATTAAGGAACCGACACTCGACACTTTTTTGAAACCGACACTTTTTTGTTGAATGTGAATGTTGCATTGTGTTCGATATTTTCGCGGTACAATATTGGATCTCCGTAGCCTTGTGGCTTCGGCAGTCGCTTAACAGTTAAAAGTCGATGGTTCGAATCCCAGCTCGACAGACTGAATTTTTTATTTTCCATTTTCTATTTTCTAAGAGCCATTAGGCTACGGAGACCTAATTAACACAATGTAATCGAAAGGAACTACGTTCCATCCGGGTGTCCCTTGACACCTCTCAAGTTTTTTATCGCTAAATCGCTCAAGAATTTCGTGGTCGGCAAAACGACCGCAACGCGGACTGATCTCGTTTATTGGATGGAGATGATCTTTTTATTGATTATTTCCAAATTAAAAGAATTAAACGCGGGCGGTTGGATCGGCGGCGCGGGCCCGGACCGGTTCGTCGGCAGCGGTGCCCCCCCCCCTTCCCCCCTGCCCCCCTACCCCCCACACCCGGCGCAATCTGTGCGCGGGAACACTCGCTGCACCGCGTTTATTTTTAGCCGACTGGTTAAATCTACGTCATTTCTACCTGTATACCCGCGAGCTGGAGATCGCTCCGGCTGCAACCTGCGAGCCCGGTAATAGCCCGTAGGAACCTACTCGCGACTATCTCCCGAACAAGCCGTTAATTAATATATATATAGCTGCTGGGGCTGATTCACTGACTGATTCACTGATTCATTCACTCACTCATTGATCACCTCTCCTGTAAAATTTTGTATGAAAAAATTTTTTTTCACTGATGGTTTCGTATAGAGGAAAAAAATTCATTCGGAGGAAAAATATGGAGAGAGCTGATGATTGAGGATTTCGGAGACGGGTGAAGAGCACGGCCAGGGTATCGAAGATAGGTGGGGGGTGCTCGAACAAATGTCATTCGAAACCTCATCCAATTCGCAGTGAGCTGAAAAAAAATTCAAAATGGCGGAAAAAAGATGGCCGCCATACAAATTTCGTCGGTGTCTATCTCGGGGAGTATAAAACATGGAAGAATGGTTTCTTGGCAAAAGATGATCAGGACCCAAAGGTCTATTTGATGAATAGAAAAAAATCCAAGATGGCGGATTTTTTTTTCTTCATACAAAATATATGGCGAATATTGAAGGGACTAGAAGCTGAGAACTATGCAACACTTTGATACGGTTCCTTTTCAAAATTTGTTTTTATAGAAGAATTCTCATTCTGACAAATGATGAGATATGCTGATCGAGGATTTGGAAGGTGGGTGAGGAGCACGGCCAGGGTATTGAAGATAGGTGGGGTGTGCTCGAACAAATGTCACTCGAAACCCCATCCAATTCGCAGTGAGCTGAAAAAAAATTCAAAATGGCGGAAAAAAGATGGCCGCCATACAAATTTCGTCGGTGTCTATTTCGGGGAGTATAAAAGATGGAAGAGTGGTTATTTGATAGAAAATGATCAGGACCCGAAGATCTACTTGATGAGTAGAAAAACCGCGGTCCGCTTGCGGGCCGCGCACCCACGCGCCCTACTAGTTAATATATATATAGCTGCTCGTGCTGATTCACTGATTCACTGACTGATTGATCACCTCTCCTGTAAAATTTTGTATGAAAAATTTTTTTTCCACCGATGGTTTCGTATAGAGGACAAAAATTCATTCGGAGGAAAATTATGGAGAGAGCTGATGATTGAGGATTTCGGAGACGGATGAGGAGCACGGCCAGGGTATTGAAGATAGGTGGGGGGTGCTCGAACAAATGTCACTCGAAACCTCATCCAATTCGCAGTGAGCTGAAAAAAAATTCAAAATGGCGGAAAAAAGATGGCGGCCATACAAATTTCGTCGGTGTCTATCTCGGAGAGTATAAAAGATAGAAGAGTGGTTTCCTGGCAAAAGCTGATCAAGACCCTAAGGTCTATTTGATGAATAGAAAAAAAATCCAAGATGGCGGAATTTTTTTTTCTTCATACAAAATATATGGCGAATATTGATGAGACTAGAAGCCGGGAGGCGGGATTCATGCAAGACTTTGATACGGTTCCTTTTCAAGATTTGTTTTTATTGAAGAATTTTCATTATGACAAATGATGACATATGATGATCGAGGGTTTGGAAGGTGGGTGAGGAGCACGGCCATGGTAATAAAGATAGGGTGCTCGAACAAGTCACTCGAAACCTCATCCAATTGGCAGTGAGCTGAAAAAAAATCCAAAATGGCGGATTCAAGATGGCGGCCATACAAACTTCAACGGTGTCTATCTCGGAGAGTATAAAAGATGGAAGAGTGGTTTTTTGATAGACAATGATCAAGACCTAAAAGTCTACTTGCCGAGTAGAAAAACCGCGGTCCGCTTGCGGGCCGCGCACCCACGCGCCCTACTAGTTTTATGAGTACCGGTAAGGAAAATACTCATAACAATATTGTTTACTGAATAGAACCTGATTATCGTCTTTCAAGCACTGTTCATAAGCATTTCTGGACTAAAAATCAGAGATTATCAACCTGTTCACATGATTTCGTAAAAAAGAGAACGACGTTCATCTATCTCTGTCATTTTTGTCGTAAAGTTTTGGCTGTTGGATTGAACGTATTCCTCTCGCAAAGTTAATTCGCTTTATGGTTAAAACTCGTAACATGTAAATTTTGAATTAATTCGTTATTTGAATGAAGGTGCGATATGTCTATTAAGTACTCTCTGTTAGAAACTATTTGTAAACAATTGTTATGTGTCAAGGCTAATGGTATTATTAATAATGCTATGTATAAATTATGGTATGCATCTCCCGAGATACTTGGGTATTTTGTCTGCTTGCATCAGAGATGGTTGTCTCTGGGTTGCATTATACTTATCTGTATCTCCCCGAGGTTCGCAGGTAATGTCGAACCAATATCGTCGATTTAATCGAGTCAGTTTCTGGAAATGATAACTTATGAATTATGACGTTGGAATTGACGAGCGGAAGGTACGCAGCCAACGACAGCGAGCTGCCTCTATTGTCGCGACTTCCAGTTTTTGCGAGTGTATATTATTCTCAAAACTGGGATACTGAGGGACAATGATACTTTAGTGTGTGTTTTTGTCGCCGATAGTCGCTCGGGGCCCGCTGAGATGAGGCCGGGCGGCGTGCCCTCACGCGTCCTCACGCGGGCGCGTGATGAGACTGCCAACAGCGTCCACTCCCGCACTGAGCTTAGCTCTCGCTAGCCATATTACACGCACAGATTTGTCACACAGATTTGCCAAATAATTTAATATAAGAAATTCTTTTAAAAAAAAACCGGCCATGTGCGTGTCGGGCCACGCGCAGTGTAGGGTTCCGTAGTTGAAATGAAAGTCTCAAATATTATTGCTGACCTAGGATAGTGCTTTTATTTTATTTATGAATATTGAATATATTTTGAGTTCCATGGCTTAAATACTATAATAAACTACAAAATATGCAACTTACACTACGTGTAATATCTAACTTAGAAAAACCGATATAACTCCTTCACTAATGAACCCTACTTAGCCGTGATAGTTTTCCTTTAAAGCTCATTATATATACTACTGCTGTGAATTTTTTCTTGTATCCTATATACAACCATTTAGCTGGCAGAGGGGGGGGGGACACTTGACTCTAATAAAATTTAGCATTTTAAAATATCATATTTCACAAACGAATCCCTGAATTGGAAAATGGTGTTCCCACACCCACAATATTTTTGAAAGACCTATTCAACGACACCCCACACTATGGGATAGACGAGAAAAAAAAATCATCCCCACTTTACATGTGGGGGAGGTACCCTAAAAAAATTATTGGAGTTTACTCCTTAAGAATCGATTTTAGCAGCCCGGTATGAGAAAAATCCGGGCAGTAAAATCAATTTATCAATGACCTCGTTACGTTTTTCACAACGTTGAAATTTCTACCCTAACGTTAAGTAAATAAGGTTGGTTTTCGTGCGAAAGAGCTTTCGCTTCGGGTAGCCGAGCGCGTAGCGACGGGTCCCCGAAGCGAAAGTCGGTCGGGGCGCGCTCGGACCCGAGTCGCGCGCATAGAGAAGGATATAGCGTCGCGCGTAAACTCCAGTCGTTCGTCGGAGCTGACACACACTTTTTTTCACAATTTTATTTCATCACTTTGTCGGCGTGATTGATATTTATACCCTTGTCAAATTACAGATTTCTAGTACCAATAGTCTCTGAGCTAAACCGCGGACAGACAGACAGACAGACGGACGGACATGGCGAAACTATAAGGGTTCCTTGTTTACTACGGAACCCTAAAAACCGATTTCAAACACCCACGCTACTACAAAGTATGTAATTTATTGTTGATTTTTTAAAAACAAAAAAGTCTTTCCTCTTTATAATACTAGTGGTTCGCCCCGAACTGAGACCTCGCGGTAACGGTTTCCCATAATTACTTATTCATTCAATAGATACATGACGATCAAAATTGACATTATTATTACGCCCGTTTTCACCAACCATACCTAAATCATCCCCTTTGTAGAAGTCTCTTTACGTAGTTAGCCCCTAAATACAATCCTAACATCCCAATGTCATTTTCACCTTTAGTTGTCCCGTAGAGGTTTGTAATAACAAAGTTGACAGAAAGTGTCAATTAACTTAACATATGTAGCCCGTAAAGGTTAGGGAACTGTTATAGTGAAATTCTCAAGGCCTCAATCAAACTTAGGTATAGTTTATTGGAACATTCAAATTAAATTAGTTGTACACAGCGTCAACTATCGACACGATCAGAAAACATGTAAAAACAAACTGCAACGTGAAGTTTTATTGATGTTTGCTAAATGACTAAATAATAATTTTAATTGAATATATGTTACATAATATAGCTGCATTTGCTATATGAGATGAGAGCGCCATCTATTGACATCATTGTGAAGTTCTGTTGTTGCTGCTCATTAAAAGTTAAATAATTTAGTTTCCTTATTACATTTATCTAATTTTAGTATTTGTTGTTCAAGTACATGATATTACGCTAAAATTATAAAACTTTCAAGCCCCAGCTTTCAATGGTTATTCCGTTGTGAGGTCAAATATAATCTCCACTTTGAAAGCCCCCCATTTCGTCAATTTTAGGAAAAAAATTAAAAAAAAAATACTTTTGTACTCTGTTCCAAATTATCTTTAAAATAACGTACTGTAACCCCAAAAAAATTTTTTTTTCTTCGCATTCGCTTCTATGAGAGCCCCCCTGAAATAAAGATTTTTATAACTTTTTAAGCCATTTTCGGCTGGAGGCCATCGGTTTACATATTTTATCTACAATTGAAGTAATTACGTTCAGTAATTCAGAAGTTATAAGGCTCTGACAGACGGACGGACGGACGGACGGACGGACGGGCGGACAAGTGCAAATTCACTCAAGTAGACTCAAAGACCTTCGCTTCGCTCGGTCGATTATAGATATAGATTGGGCCCATTTTGCTTCACGACCAAGTTAAATATTTAGCATGCAATAAAACCTGCTAGTAGTGATATCTTCTCACACGGAACGTTTATTGTTCAATTGAACTCCATAAGTACCGCCAACTGCGGCATGATTCGATAAACCGCAAACGTCTATTAATTACGCCTGTACCTGTGCCGAAGCCCGACTCCGGCCTAGCAACTTTATCATGCTGTAACTTATTTATCTGCGGTTAAAATTGTCACGAGAAAACCGCATCATAAACTGTTGTATCATTATTGTTATTTGAATTAAGTACTTAGATTTAAAGTTATTTAAATGTGAAGTAATTTAATTTATTGTAGATTTACTCTGATGATGCCCGCGACTTCGACCGCGTGAATTAAGATTTTTTGATTCCGCGGGAACCCTTTAATTATCCGGGATAAAATGTAGCCTTTGTATTAATCCAGGGTAAAATTTATCTCCATTCCAAATTTCAGCCAAATCAGTTCAGTAGTTTTTGCGTGAAGCAGTAACAATCATACACACACACATACATACAAATTAACTTGCCTTTATAATATAGTGTGATGTGATGTGATTAGTGTAATAGTGTGATTAGTGTGATAAATAGTGGGTTTACACAATGTCAAGAACCTGCATTTTCGTCACTATTATTGCAATAATATGTGTCTATTGCCAATGAAATTGAATGTGAAGGATATTATCATTTAAGCTTTCTTGAAATGATCAGGTAGTTCATTTTTGTTAGTTCTTTGATTCTTCTCTCCTATGCACCTTTCGTCTTACTTTATCTATTTATCAATAAATTTCTTGTTGATTCTTCTTGCTTGGATTGGCATTCCGAACCAACGGTAGGTTCATTTGACCACACAAAGGCACTTTGTAAAAGTTCAATTAGTTTTCTGTTTCTACTAGAATTTAATCTAAGTACAGCTTGACCCATATTAATTACGGAAAATTATTAAGGCCCGCTTGCAGAAAAGCTGGGTTATCTTTATCGTTATAAAGATAACCCAGCTTTTTTAGAGTTCGCTGCTGCTTTGGCAGATTTCGTATAAAGCTTCTGTCAAAATTACAAATTTATTCCTGGGTTAAGCGTAACCCAGCGTCTCTGCAAGCGGGCCTAAATAGTATAATCAACCAATCAATCAATCAATTCTTTATTTGCATATATGCAGGTACAGACAAGATGTTATACATAATTATATGGGTTCATTTCACCACATATGGCCATAGAAATAGCGTGAAAAGTTTTTGTAAATATAAGGTAGGTACGTTAATATTTACAATACTTAAAATAGTTACAAAAATAAAGTAGTAAAGTTCAATCTGATAATCTGGTCCACCAGCAAGTACATCGTCTGGGCTCGTCCTGTCTCGCTGTAATGTGATTCACGGATTATCCTAATCGCATCAGAGCCGGCCGAGCCTGGCCGATGCTTCATTGCTGTGAAACGACCAACTAAAATAATATTTAAATCCATTTGATCGGCCACAGACGGCCGGCGACGATTGTTCTCAATTTGATTGCGTTACATTGAATTGCTGTTATATAGTTCCTAATTCTTACAGATAAATTATTTTTGACGTGATAACGTCTTATAAATCGATGAACACCTGCTGCATTCACGAAAAAGTGTCACGTTCCGCCTGAGCCTGCGCGTGCAAGCGAGGGCGCGGTCCAAGCGATAGAGGCACGATCGGCCCAAGCAAGCGTTGGCTTGTGCCGCTCGCCAGTCATCGTCAATGTTTCTTTATGACGTTATCACGTAAAAATATCGTCCGTAAACCGACTTTACAGACAACGAATATTTTTTTTTGCATAGAACTAACCACACCATACTATTTTTACAAGCTTTTATTTAACTTGCAATGTTTGTTTGGGTCAAATCTTGCAAAATGAATAAGACCCACTTCCCGGTTTGTGATCGAGCTGTGCATGTATGTGTAAATCGGATGACAATGCAATATTATTGTGACATGGAGCTGATCTGATGATGGAGACGGAAGATGGCTATTGGAACTCTGAAATAAAACGACGTAACCCCATCGAGTTTGGGCTCGTTTGATTCGTCATAACAAGTACTCTGATCCTAGATGATATCCAGAGTCTAATGATGTAGCTACTAAAAGCTTGCATTTAAATTTTTTTTTTAAATTTACACTTGCGTTTCGAGTAAGTCAGTGTTCGTATTTTTTTTACCAGATCTTCAACTGTACTTTGGATGGAAGAATACTTACTGACTTATGCAACCCGCTTTGCTCATTTCTTGATGGGCGAGTGTAACCTTAGCGGTGACGGTGAGTGGACTCTACCGCTGACGGGCGCTGACAGTTGACACTCGCCACATCAGCAGCGATGCTCAATTAGCGGCAATTACCGCTCGAGAAATGCGCGTCGCTCGGTTTACCGACGTCATATTCATTTGGCTAATTATTCCTTTGGTTTTGATTAGTCCAATACAGTGCAACCTCGATATAACAGATCGGAAGGGAACAAGAAAATATTCGTTATACCAAGTAATTCGTTAAACTGAGGTATGTTATGTTGAGGTTAGGTTTCTAAAATTGTTATATAGATGTAAAGGCGTGTCGAAACCTGTCGCGACAAGAATCACATACTATTGGGAACGTTATATAAAGGTTTTGGTTTCACAAAATTCGTTAATTAGAGGTATTTACACTTTTCTTGATAGTTGAAAATTCGTTATAAAGAGGTTGTTCGCAAAAAATATTCGCAATGTAGAGGTATATTTTACATTGACTCTTATGGACAATTCAAGGGGCATACGAAAAATTTTTTAAGTCGTTATATTGAGATTCGTTATCATCGACCGAGCGAAGCGAAGGTCTTTGAGTCTACTTGAGTGAATTTGCACTTGTCCGTCCGTCCGTCCGTCCGTCCGTCCGTCTGTCAGAGCCTTATAACTTCTGTATTACTGAACGTAATTACTTCAATTTTAGATATAATATGTAAACCGATGGCCTCCAGCCGAAAATGGCTTAAAAAGTTATAAAAATCTTTATTTCAGGGGGGCTCTCATAGAAGCGAAAGCGAAGAAAAAAAAAATTTTTTGCTTTTCATAGGTTTACAGTACGTCATTTTAAAGATAATGTGGAACAGAGTACAAAAGTATTTTTTTTTTAATTTTTTTCCTAAAATTGACGAAATGGGGGGCTTTCAAAGTGGAGATTATATTTGACCTCACAACGGAATAACCATTGAGAGCTGGGGCTTGAAAGTTTTATAATTTTAGCGTAATATCATGTACTTGAACAACAAATACTAAAATTAGATAAATGTAATAAGGAAACTAAATTATTTAACTTTTAATGAGCAGCAACAACAGAACTTCACAATGATGTCAATAGATGGCGCTCTCATCTCATACTATAGCAAATGCAGCTTATATTATGTAACATAATAATATTCAATTAAAATTATTATTTAGTCATTTAGCAAACATCAATAAAACTTCACGTTGCAGTTTGTTTTTACATGTTTTCTGATCGTGTCGATAGTTGACGCTGTGTACAAGTAATTTAATTTGAATGTTCCAAAAAACTATACCTAAGTTTGATGGAGGCCTTGAGGATTTCACTTTAACAGTTCCCTAACCTTTACGGGCTACATAATATGTTAAGTTAGTTGACACTTTCTGTCAACTTTGTTATTACAAACCTCTACGGGACAACTAAAGGTGAAAATGACATATGGGATGTTAGGATTGTATTTAGGGGCTACCTACGTAAAGAGACTTCTACAAAGGGGATGATTTAGGTATGGTTGGTGAAAACGGGCATAATAATAATGTCAATTTTGATCGTCATGTATCTATTGAATGAATAAGTAATTATGGGAAACCGTTACCGCGAGGTCTCAGTTCGGGGCGAACCACTAGTATTAGTATATTTCGTAAGGTTGCACTGTATTAAGAATTATTTATTTCAAACTGAAGTGGAAATGGGCGGAGCACATAGTTCGAAGAGCTGATGGTCGTTGGTGTCCCAAGGTGCTGGAGTGGCGACCCCGCACCGGGAAGCGCAGTGTTGGCAGACCCCCCACCATGTGGACCGACGACATCAAACGAGTCGCAGACAGCCGCTGGATCCAGGCGGCGCAAGATCGAGGCCTGTGGAAGTCCATGCAAGAGACCTTTGTCCAGCAGTGGACGTCTATTGGTTGATAAAGAAGAAGAAGAAGAAGAAGATTTATTTCATTAATTTTGATGTTAAGTTAAGGTTCTTCTTCTGCTTTATCAACCGATAGACTTTTACAATGCAACATCAGTTTACGACCCATACTAGAAAGACTTCCCTTCCCTTCGACAGAAAGCTTCATAAAATCTCATAGCCCAATAGTTAAAGGTGCGGACTGAAAACTGAAAGGTCGCAGGTTCGAATCTCACCCATTGCACTATTGTCGTACCCACTCCTGGCACAAGCTTTCCGCTTATTTGGAGGGGAGAGGAGAATATTAGTCAACTTCAACTTGACTAATATTGTATAAAAAAATACGTGTGGCACTCGGGGACTGCCGTAAAGACATTGCATAGAATTTTCTAGTCGCACGCACACAAACACCGTGCCGAAGTCTGCCGAACTGAAACGACGGTGTTAGGTTTATTTTCGTTACGGAATTTCTTGATTCGGTCGCCGCGCTCAAACTGTTTGTCCTAGTTCAAACCCCGCGATAAAAGCTATGCAATAGCTTAAAAGTCCTGCTGTATTCTTGTTAACAATCCAATAAGACAAAAGTTTTTTGCATCGACGCCACATGGTCCCACAGGCTTCGGTCTTGCACCACCTATATCCGGCAGCTCCATGTGACCCGTTTCCACCTACCACCTAGTGGGGAGGAATGCTTTTGACGACCTCCCTGGTTCAGTGGTGAGCGTTGTTGTCTATAACTGGGAGGTCTCGGGTTCGATTCCCCGCGGGGTCAATTTGGGAATTTATAATTTCTGAATTGTCTCTGGTCTGGTCTGGTGGGAGGCTTTGGCCGTGGCTAGTTACCACCCTACCGTCAAAGACGTGCCGCCAAGCGATTTAGCGTTCCGGCACGATGGCGTGTAGAAAACAATTAGGGGTATGGGTTGAATGTTCACTGCCATATCCCTTCCATGTTAGCCCGCTACCATCTTAGACTGCATCGTCACTACTATCAGGTGAGATCGCAGTCAAAAACTAGCTTGTCATAGAATAAAAAAAAAACTGCGCTGTCCGGTGCTGGGTCGCTACTGTAGCACTTCGGGACCCCAACGACCGTCGCCAGTTCTCCGAACTGTGTACCCGCGTGTGAGTATCCAAACTCCGCGCATCATCAGTAGTCAAGCGTCGTCGTTGCGGCGGCCGGCGCGCCTCGGCACTGACTCACCGAGTGATGCGGCCGCAGTGTTGCCATCAAGTTTGATAGAGTTGCCGTATTTTTAACTAAAAAATTAAGTGGCACTCGGGGACTGCCGCGGTAAAGCTATTGCATAGCATTTTTTAACAACTTATGCAATTATAATATTTATGCAATATTTTATTTGCATAATGAAAATTATGCAAAAAAAAATATTTAAAAACAAACAAACAAGAAAAGCGAACTGTTACTACTTCGCGAGTGAGATTCGAACCTGCGACATCATACGCCATACGGTAAAGAAAGCGGCCGCTCGCCCACTGCGCCAAATAGAGGTACTTGTGAACCTCTAAAATGTTAAACGCTTACTGAACGACGGTGTTAGGTTTTTTTCGTTACGGAATTTCTTTATTCGGTCGCCGCGCTCAAACTGTTTGTCCTAGTTCAAAGCCCGCGATAAAAACTATGCAATAGCTTAGTTATGAAATTGCCGTATTGTTATTTTTATTGTGAAAAAAATAGGAAAAAAATAAAAATGTACGAATTCTATACTAAGGGTGAAACCATATTTGTGAGGATCGAATCGGATTTTGCCCATACAAAACTGTCATTTTCCATAGAAACGTGTACGGATCATATCGGCTTTTCGATGCGTACACGACTCTATGAAAAATGACAGTTTTGTATAGGCAAAATCCGAATCGATCCTGACAAATGTGGTATCACCCTAAAAAAGTAACAAAATGAAAATCTGTTTGTTGATGGTCGCTATAGAGATTTTCTTTTTTAGAAGCAAGCCATAAACTGTACCTACGACACATTTCAGCCATCCCAAGATATGTTTGTGTATTTTTCATTTTTGCACACATATCTTGGGATGGCTGAAATGTCGTACAGTTTAATTGATTCCTAATGGCTTGCTTTGCCAAAAGAGTCCCATTTACAGTTTCAGTAACCAGTTTATTTCTCAACTTCGTTTTTGCGTTGTTTACCTCACTAAATATTCTTTCACAGTCAATTAAAATTTCAAAATTGGATTGCCGTATTTTATTATACGGCAATGAAAAACCTGCCATATCATCTGAAATTATGTGCTCGAATTGCCGTATCAATGGCAACACTGTGCGGGACACCATGCTCTCGTGATACGAATTAGCTTTCTCTTTTATATCAGCTTTACTTGGGTATTACAAGTTTTATTAGTTCGCCCGCATAATAATTTTTTCCGAGAACAATTTCGGACTCATTCATCGACTTCAAATCAGGAGGAGGTTATTAATTCGTCGGAATATTTTTTATGTATGTTCACCGATTACTCGAAGACGCCTGAACCGATTTGGAAAATTCTTTTTTTTTTGTAAAGGGTATAGAACCCCAGTGGTTCGATATAAATTTTATCGAAATCAGTCGAGCGGTTTTTTAAAAATATAAACAATAAATTATATACTTTGTATAGGAGTACAGTACTTTGTACAGTGCGGGAGTTTGAAGTCGGTTTTTTAAAAAGAATTTTTTACAAGTAGTATTAAATTATTTACTTCTAATCTCTATGTCCTATGTTCTCAAAATTATTTACTTTGATCGGCGTCGACTGTGGAAAATCTCTCTCTCTCTCTCTATTTGGCTCAATTGGCTGAATTTATTATGACAATTTATCTTAAAGTTGGCAAAGTACAGAAATCTTTTGTGGGGTTGAGAGTACGACAATTTAACTTAAGGTTCGCGAAGAACAGAAATCTTTTGTGGGGTTGAGAGTATGACTATTTAACTTAAGGTTGACAAAGAACAGAAATCTTTTGTGAGGTTGAGAGTAAGTTCATGTATTACAGATGTATTACATATTATTATGATACTAATGTATTAGATTTGCCATTAGAGAAAGTTACACAATATTATGTGAAAACACATTTATTAAGTCGGAAGAATTGTTTACTGGCAAAGATGCATCCATGGGAGCACTGATATAAATGTAGTTTGCATGGGAGCAATCGTTTTGCGTCCAGCTGCCTACGAGATAATAGTGTATTAACTTATTACACTGTAATAGGCAGTGGGATATTGTGCGGTAACGTTTTGTTTTGAAAAGTGCCACTGTCGAGTCTCTTGCCGGCTCTTCTCAGCAGAATCGGCTTTCCGAATCGGTGCAGTGGTAGACTCGACTCGTCATAAGAGTCACAGGGCGGCCTCTGTGAAATTTTCAATTAGTGGATACCTAAGGGCGGGTCAGCGAGCTGTGAGCAGTGCTGTTGTGCCTCACTCACACCACACATTAGCTGTTTGTTTAAGACCCGCGACTGGAGTCCGTCGCCCGCGTCCTCGCTTATCCGTGCTCTACAAACACACTTTAAATCGATTACTTATTTGTCCTCCCTATTGTTACATTTCAATTTCTCCCTCTGCGCCGTGTTCCTCTTTATTGAATTAATAGCATAGACGTACTTTGTACTAGTTATTGCTTAATAGTTAATGTAAAAATAAGTTGGTATGTACTCGTTGGTACACTTTTTCTCAACTCCCCACAGTGTTATGATAAAGCGGAAAAACGACAAGAAACATCATACAAAGTAAGAACAGTTAAGTTTGAACAGTCATTTCATCATTCATCATAAGCAACCTATCAACGGCCCACTACTGAGCGCAGGTCTCCTCTCAGAGAAGGGTTATAGGCCATAGTGCACCACGCTGGCCCAATGCGAATTGGCGGACTTCACACACCTTCAAGAACATTATGAAGAACTCTCAGGTGTGCAGGTTTCCTCACGACGTTTTCCTTCACGGTTGAAGCAAGTGATATTTAATCGCTTAAACGCACTTGACTCCGAAAAGTCAGAGGTGCGTACCCGGGATAGAACCTGCGACCCCCCGAATAGGAGACCACTGTCCTAACCACTAGGCTATCAGTGCTACGCTAACCGGTGCCTAGACTAACCGAATATCCCTTTACAAAGCTCGATGCCAGGGAATCGTGTCTATGAGAAACCAAGCTCAGTAAAATACGCGTGGCACTCGGGGACTGCCGCGGTAAAGCTATCGCATAGCATTTTTATCAACTTCGCATACGTCTAGACTCAGGAGAGTTCGCTCGGCTGGGAACGGAAGCGCGTTTTTGCACGTGGTAGTGCGGCGCGTCGGGACATGCGCACTTGTTTTTACGTCACAGCAATTACATAACTTGTAGGACGTGAGCTGACCGGACGGACCCGGGTAGCCATGGTTTTGGTACTTTATCAGGACATACTTTCAAAAAAAAGGACGATTACGGAGGACGACACTGATTCAGTTCCACACACTGAACTACCCAATGTTCTCAATTGCCAGGTCAAGTCTTGGGAAAATAGGAACACTGATCCGGCACGCAATATCAGTTATTATCACTATCACTATCCCACAACCTGAGCATTTTTGTGGCACACTTTACTGAAAAACTATAAAGTGATATACTTATCCAGATGTGTTATCTGTCCAAAAAAAATATAATTTTGTAATCATTAAAAAAATGAAATTAACAATTTTGTATTCATTGGATAGAATGTTATTGTACTATCAGCGTCATCTGTTAGAAAACCAAAGAGTTAAGATCGCTGCAACAGAACTTATTACCCGTTAGAAGAACTACGCGAGCCCTAAAAAAGCTCAGCTTTTTTATTTACAAGCTTTTATTTAGCTTGACCAGTTTATTTATTTGTTTGTTTGGGTCAAATTTTGCAAGATGAATTAGACCCACTTCCCGGATTCAGATCGAAATTTTGCATTTACGTGTAAATCGGATGACAATGCAATATTATTGTGGCATGAAGCTGATCTGATGATGGAGAGGGAAGATGGCTATCGGAACTCTGTAATAAAACGACGTAACCCCATCGAGTTTGGGCTCGTTTGATTCGTCATAACAAGTACTCTGATCCTAGATGATATCCAGAGTCTAATGATGTAGCTACTAAAAGCTTGCATTTAAAAATATTTTTTTTTAATTTACACTTGTTGCTAGTTTATTTAAATGATAGCTGTCGATTTCAGAACTGAATAAACACTATGTTTTCTTTAGCGTTATACCCAATATCATCAATTAAAAAGAACTTTTGAACAAGTGCACTACATTTATACGTTTCAATATCACTGTTATCTGAGCGGAATCGATATTGACTGCTTATTGTATATTTGAGAGCGCTCCAACTCCAACAGTAAGAATAACACATTCAGTGTAAAAAAAACTAAAAGGCAATATGGAAGTGGCGGAGGTTCTCACGGGTGTCGAGCGTCGGGCAGCGGTGTCGGGTGCCCGACGACCGACGGCCCAACGGCCCGACAGCCCGCGACACGCGTAAATGGCGTATCATCATCCAATAATATTTGGTATACTGCGAGCAAACACGGCTGGGAACGGCCGGCGCGGGGGGGCAGGCGGGGGGGCAGGCGGGGGGGGCAGGGGGGGGGGGGCACGCTCGCCGAGTGCTCGGCAAACTCCGGCCCGTGTGTTTGCGCAGCGCGGCCGGCGGCGCGCACACCTGGCCACTCTTGTTTTTTCTATCGACGAGCGTTTTCTAACAACAAACTTTGGGCAGCGTTAATTTGACCCTCGTTTCTCTTAGAGACAGTTTGTACAAACAGCACTCCACTGCCTGGGCCCGCTCTCCGCACTCACACACTTCATCTCGCTCGTACTCAATGAGTTGAGCTCTTCGGCCCTTCCCATTTGTAAGGCAGGCCACTTGTTCACACAGTGCTTATCTTCTCACCGTCGCGAGCGAGGTTTTAAGCTATTGTATAGCTTTTATCGCGGGCTTTGAGCGCGGCGACCGAACCAAAAATAAACCTAACACCCTCCACTCCGACCGGCACAGCGGTGCGGCGTTGAAAGCCGTGCATCGTCTAACGTCGTTTCAGTTCGGCAGACTTCGACACGGTGTTTGTGTGCGTGCGACTAGAAAATGCTATGCAATAGCTTTACCGCGGCAGTCCCCGAGTGCCACACGTAATTTTTTTTTATTCGATGACAAGATAGTCCTTGACTGCAATCGCACCTGATGGTAAGTGCCGATGCAGTCTAAGATGGTAGCGGGCTAACTTGTAAGGGCTATGGCAGTGAACATTCAACCCTTTCCCTAATCGGTTTCTACACGCCATCGTGCCGGAACGCTAAATCGCTTGTCGGCAGAGTTTTGACGGTAGGGTGGTAACTAGCCACGGCCAAAGCCTCCCACCAGACCAGACCAGAGACATTAATTCGGAAATTATAAATTTCCAAATTGACCCCACTGGGAATCGAACCCAGGACCTCCCAGTTATAAGAGCACAGCGCTCACCACTGCGCCAGGGAGGTCGTCAAAAACCCTACCTTCCACTCGCAACTTTTGGGACACTGGACGACCCAAGTGTTGGACTCAATTTTGGTAGGTACTCTACTCAAAGTACTTAGGTTATATTTACATTTAGGGTTTGAATGTCAACACATCAATTTATTTATAGTCAACAACCAATTACAGTCTTGCAAATGTGTGAAAATCCCTCTTGCGTTTTAATATACCTAATCATTTGAATACGATTTTCTCATACGAATCTTTAGGCAGCCTAACTACACACGCATGAAGTCGCGGGTAAAACCTGTTTGAGATAATTAACACATGACAGCCGTAAGCTCGTAAAGCTCTCGAGATGTGGCTGCTGATACAGCACAAGTGGGAGACACTCGAGGCTTGTTGTTAGAATAGAATAGAATAGAAATATTTTTGGAACGTAGTTCGGGGCTAGACGGAAAAAATTAAGTCAAAATTGAACCGACACTCGACACTGATCGACACTTTTTTGAAACCGACACTTTTTAGGGTTCCGTAGTAAACAAGGAACCCTTATAGTTTCGCCATGTCCGTCCGTCTGTCTGTCTGTCTGTCTGTCTGTCTGTCTGTCTGTCCGCGGTTTAGCTCAGAGACTATTGGTACTAGAAATCTGTAATTTGACAAAGGTATAAATATCAATCACGCCGACAAAGTGGTGAAATAAAATTGTGAAAAATATTTTTTTTTAGGGTACCTCCCCTACATGTAAAGTGGGGATGAATTTTTTTTTCTCATCTATCCCTTAGTGTGGGATGTCGTTGAATAGGTCTTTCAAAAATGTTGTGGGTGTGGGAACACCATTTTTCAATTCAGGGATCCGTTTGTGAAATATAATATTTTAATATTTTAAAGTGCTAAATTTTATTAGAGTCAAGTGTCCCCCCCCTCTGCCAGCTAAATGGTTGTATATAGGATACAAGAAAAAATTCACAGCAGTAGTATATATAATGAATTTTAAAGGAAAACTATCACGGCTAAGTAGGGTTCATTAGTGAAGGAGTTATATCGGTTTTTCTAAGTTAGATATTACACGTAGTGTAAGTTGCATATTTTGTAGTATATATAATATTTAAACCATGGAACTCAAAATGTATGTTGAGACTTTCAACTACGGAACCCTACACTGCGCGTGGCCCGACACCCACTTGGCCGGTTTTTGAATATGAATTTGGCATTGATGTGTTCGGTATTTTCGCGCTAAATTAATTAATCGAAAGGAACTAAGTTCCATCCGGGTGTCCCTTGACACCTCTCAAGTTTTTTATTCATATCAACTTTTACAAGTGCTTTTGAATAGTCGATGAATCTACCACTGGTTCGGAATGCCGTTCCTACCGAGAACCAGCAGGAAACTCGACTGTTACTCTTTTCAAAATAATTTACAATAGGTACTATTATGTATGCAGTGTTCCCACAATGAGGAGAAGTTCCAAAAATGCATACTTACTTACAATTCAATACATGTTCAGACGGACAATCAGAAAGCAGCCCCATTCCCGTTCACATGACGCATGACCCAGCCGTTGCTTCGCTCAACCATATTTGAGGGAACGTAACAACCCGCACCACACGACACCACCACAGAAATGTTTAAAGAGAGCGTGACATGCTTAGGCTACCCATGTTAAGGCATCGAATTGAATACTAATATTCAAATACATGACTTAGTAAAATCCCATTACTTCGTAAAATTTATGCTTTCGTAAAAGCAACAGATTTTACGAAGGAATTACCATATTAAGTCGGCCTAACCATCGGCTCTAACTTTTCGAAGTTGTGTTTCGGAGATGTGCGTTTTGAGCAATTAAATGTCCACTCGCTTTAACGTTCAAGGAAAACATCGCGAGGAAACCTGCATGCCTGAGAGTTCTTCAAAATATTCTCGAAGATGTGTGAACTTTGCTACAGTGGTACAGTACCCGGCGATATATATATTGCATATCGGCCTTTGGAATAAAACGCTATTTCTATTCTATTGCAAGGAAAGCTGGCCAGAAATTCACGTAGTAATTACTGAAATCTCTTCACAATCGGCGAGCACATCACGTAACATATTTTAAAAAAATGCAGTCGAACTGTGAACAGACTAAAATAGCGTTTTATTCCAAAGGCCGCTGTGCAATATATATCGCCGGGTACTGTATATGTGGTTCCCTATAAGGCTATATGACTTCTTGCCTTTCCTTTATCAGCATTTACATATTCTCGAACTGAATCTCATCAAATGTGGGCTACTCTCGGGCGGGGTGAGGCGGGGTGGGGCGGGGCGGGGAGGGGCAGGTGTATCGTCGCCTGTGGAGGAAACAATTACAAGGCGTAGCTTTTTGCAGCGTGCGGCGACGACGCAACGGTGGTCGTCGCTAATGATCGCCTCCCGGTCTTGTCACACCATTCTAGCTCTACGCCTCTCGTGACAGGGTTCAGGCTCGATGGGGGAATAGTTTAATTCAAATGATATGTGGGACGGATCAGTGCGGACGCCGACAGACCGAGTGGCGCGCGGCCACACCATGCAAACTACGGCGATGGGACACCGGGATTGACGTTTCCTTTTAGAATTGTACAAAAAATGAAGGAAATAATTATGATCCTTGGTCGAATTTAAGTGCAGAAATACAATATGAAAATCGTGAAAGAAGCTAAACCTTAAAAAAAAATTGTGAGCCGTCCTGGGTCGCCTGGCAGATGTGAAACATCGACATTATTTTGTAAAAGTAATATCACAGTAGAATTATATGTAAATCTTTACTCTGGTAATATGCAGAAAAGAACAGATTGTGATAGGAACTAAATATGTCACTAAGTATACATATAATAATACTACTACTACCACTACCACGACCCCGACCCCGACCCCGACTCCGACCCCTACCTCTACCCCTACCCCGACCCCGACCCCGACCCCGACCCCTACCCCTACCCCTAGTTCTACCCCTACCCCTACCCCGACCCCGACCCCGACCCCTACCCCTACCCCTAGTTCTACCCCTACCCCTACCCCTACCCCTACCCCTACCCCTACCCCTACCCCTAACCCTACCCCTACCACTACCCCTACCACTACCCCTACCACTACCCCTACCCCTACCCCTACCACTATCACTACTACTACTACTACTACTAAACAGATTGTGATAGGAACTAAATATGTCACTAAGTATACATATAACATCGCATGCCGTGGCGAGGCGTCGCCACGCGAGAAATCTGTTTTACGTGCCGCTATAGATGTTTCACATCAAAAATTAAGCGACTGCATTAGCATTGAAAAGCTTCATGCTTTTATAAATGCTTTTGCAAATACTTATGAGTAAATTTTATTGTAAGTATTATTGTAATTTTGAAGTCGATGTCAAATCAAAGTCTTTGTTCAGGGATTATTTTCTTGCACATCAGTCATCACCATTATTCTACGACGCGCACCACTAAAAAACAACTAAATAAGCAAATCTAAATATTATAACTAAGTCCTGTTGGAAATTTTTAAAAGTTACTCTTTAAATGGCTCCTTGTACTTAGGATGAAACAGAGCACTTTCAACGCAAAATTAACGCGAATAAACATAATGGATGTGCGAGATAACGATAATGAATGTGATGTCGGTTACAAATGCGACAAGTAAAATTTGACGACCTCCCTGGCGCAGTGGTGAGCGCTGTGGTCTTATTAATGGGAGGTCTGGGGTTCGATTCCCGGCGGGGACAATTTGGGAATTTATAATTTCTGAATTATCTCTGGTCTGTTCTGGTGGGAGGCTTTCGTTGGACGTGGCTAGTTACCATCCTGTCGTCAAAGACGTGAAGCGATTTATTTGGCGTGTAGAAACCGATTAGGGGTGTGGGTTGAATTTTCACTGCCATGCGCCTTCCAAGTTAGTCCGCTACCATCTTAGACTGCATCGTCACTTACCATCAGGTGAGATCGCAGTCAAGGACTATCTTGTCATCGAATAAAAAAAGGGTCCACAGAGGCGGTGGCTACTACTACCTACTACTAAACAAGACCGTGATAACGAGGGACGCACCTTTAACCTCTGCAAGCAGATAATACATCCTGCTGAAGTGCCTCAACAGACGTCAATTAAGTATTTCAGAGCTGTTATAGCACTAAAGCATTGGAAAGTATGTTTTTTAATGCTTCGGTGTAACCATTCATCGTGGCAAGCTTGGAGCTTGTACCAATTTTAATGTTTTGATTGATTTTAATTTTATTTTATTCTGAAATATCTTGCTTTAAATGCAAAATCAACACAAACAATGGTATATATTCAGATAAAAAACTTATCAGACCATTTTGACGTGACAACGTCTTCGTCTCAATCGATGAACACCGGCTGCACGGACGAAAAAGTGTCACGCTCCGCCTGAGCCTGCGCGTGCAAGCGAGAGCGCGGAACAAGCGATAGAGTTGCACAATCGGCCCAAGCGTTGTTAGCTTGTGTTGTGACCGCGCCACCGCCCGCCAGTCATCGTCAATGTTTCTTTATGACGTTATCATGGAAAACTATCGTCTCAAGTGACTCAAGTGAAGTGACTCAAGTGGCTTAAGAGTTAAAAATTCAAAAAAAAATTCAAAATTATTTATTTCATGTAGGCCAACCTGTGGCTCTTACGACACGTCAAGATTCTACCACCGGTTCGGAAAGCGGATTCTGCTGAGAAGAGCCGGCAAGAAACTCAGCAGTTGCTCTTTTCAAAATAATCATTTTACAATATTAATAAGTAGCATTGTAATAAGTTTTTATACTATCTTGTGGGCAGCTGGATGGCAAGCCGATTTAACCCGTGCATCTTTGTTAGAATAGAATATGACATTTCCACAAAACGTACTACAATTCAATTCATGTCAAAGACGGGCAGACAGAAAGTAGCCCCATTCCCGCCGGCGGCACCCGTTCACGAGCATGACGCATGATCCAGCCATTGCTTCGCCAAAGACCAAAGAAATAACCATATTTCTATCCGCCAGCAATGCGACCTCAAGCTCGCTCGGTCTAGGAGCCCTGCGCACATCTCTGCACGTTTCGTTTCTCGCTTCTCATTAAAGCTTCTGTTGGATACTAACGAGGAGCATTAGCACTCTCAACTGTCCGAACCTGCACCGAGTGTAAAAGCATAAACTGATTCTCTCATTAAGGTATATTTACTATTGAAGCCATCGAGTTATTTCTTCTACGAGACGATCTACAAGCGAGCGGTAAAAAGTTTATTCCTATTACAGCTGTAATGGGGCCATCCATTATAGTTTTCACACTTCTCGAGTGCCACACTTTCATACACGCCATATAAGCAAGTGAGTTATGCGCTCGCAGCAACGATCAAAATAAATTTCCGCGGAGCGATGGCCACGGGTGATGGGTTGATAGAGTTATAGAGATCCTGTTTTCTTACTTCTGTGCTCGCGTATCGTTAGCGCTTATTAGGTACTAGCTGATGCCCGCAACTTTGTCCGCGTGGATTTAGTTTTTAAAGTCCCTCGGGAACTCCTTGATTTTCCGGGATAAAAAGTAGCCTAGATGTTGACCCGAGTAATAAGCTACCACGGTATAAAATTTTGTAGAAATCTGTACGGTAGTTTTTACGTGAAAGAAGGACAAACAAACAGACAGACAAACAGACAAAAAAAAATTTAGCTTCTGTTTTAATATCTGTATCTTGAACACAATTAGAAGCAAAACCCTGTTTTGAATCTATTTCATGTACAGAATTGGTTTCGTTTCTATTTATTATATTATGTATAGACTAGGTATGTCTAGAGAAGATTTTGTATAATTAGGTATTAATATCAATTTTGGTTGATAGACAAAGAATTATAACGTACTAGCTGATACCTGCGACCTCGTCCGCGTGGATTTAGTTTTTAAAATCCCTCGGGAACTCTTTGATTTTCCGGGATAAAAAGGAGCCTATGTCACTCTCCAGGTCCTCAACTATACCCATGTAGAAAATCACGTCGATCCGTAGCCCTGTTGTGGCGTGATTGAAGGACAAACCAACAAATAAACACACTTTCGAATTTATAATATTAGTAAGGATAATGTAAATGTAACTACTTACTGAAGTATCTAGGTCTCTTGTAAGAGGTATATATTATACGTGTAAGCCCTTAACTGATTGTTTATCAGCACCACATCATCAGTACTTCCTAATATCATCATCGTCGTGATCAGTTCAACAGATAGACGGGGTCGCCATTCGAATACCTTGGGAGTTGGGATAGGAGGTCGCCTATTATTCCGGAATTCAACGAGTCCCGGGCTACTTTTAAAAACGTTAATCGACCCGGATAAAGTCGAGGTCATTAGCTAGTCTAAATATATAAAAGAAAAAGGTGACCGACTGACTGACTGACTGACTGACTGACTTATCTATCAACGCACAGCTCAAGCCACTGGACGGATAGGGTTGAAATTTGGTATTCAAATAGCTATTATTACGTAGGCATCCTCTCCGAAAGGATTTTTGAAATTCAACCCCTAATCGAATCGAACTTAATGTGAGCGAGCGAAGTCGCGGGCAAATGCTTATATTTTAATGCTTAGCTTCTTATAAATATTTCCTACGGAACCCTCATCGGCGCTAGCACGGGCGTGGCTACAGTCCACTTGTCAAATAAAATTAATTACTGTTGCAAATGGTTAAAACTTTTTACAGCAGTGCGTGGCAGTGCGCCGGATTGCTGCCGCCAATTAAATGTAGCTTATTTACAAATTAACTTTATAGCCTTTACTCTCGAGCCATTTAATCTTAATCACAAGTTGAACCAACGATCGTGAGCTGGTCATTTTTAGGTATGCAATAAAAACCTGTCAATATTATATTCGTGTCCGTTATAACTTGTTTGGCTGGCTGGTTGTTAGAAATGGTGGTTATTGGTTATTATTATTTATTACCATTAGGTTGTAGATCTTTATATCTCAGAGGCATCAGGTATTGTGTGACTTAAATAGGTGCAGCTTTTTTTAAGAGAATAAAGATGAAAGTGCGATAAAATGCGAAGAAATAATGCGTTTTTATCATTTTTATAACATTTTAAAATGCAGCTTTTTTTCATAAATTAGACATAATTTATGAAAAAAAAAGCTGCATTTTAAATATATTATTAGAATAGAATAGAATAGAATAGAAATGTTTTTTATTCAAATAAACTTTTTTACAAGTGCTTATGAATCGTCGATGAGTCTACCACTGGTTCGGAATGCCGTTCCTGCCGAGAAGAACCAGCAAGAAACTCGGCAGTTGCTCTTTTCAAAATAAGTTTACATTCAATAGAATAGTTATACAGTTAAATTACCACCTACTGTCTCATGAATCGCTGGAACGAATTATGTCCACGCTTTTTTATCATCTAAATAGTCTTCAATTGCATAATATGCCTTTTTCATGAGATTAGTTTTAACTGATTTCTTAAACTTGTGTAAAGGCAAGTCTAAGATCGACTGTGGAATTTTATTATAAAACGTCACGCCCATTCCCACAAATGTCTTTCGGACCCTCTTGAGGCGACATCGAGGAATCACGAGCCTGTTTGGATTTCTAACTTGCCTATCATGTAAATTACCCTATCAGCGGACACGCTGAGGGTCCAATTGTCTAATATAATACAAGAAAACTCAGGGATGATTTTACCAACGTAAAATAAGTTTTATCCGATTGTGATAACATTTTGGCATGAAGCAGTGATAGCCTAGTGGTTACGACTGACCACCCGAATAGGAGACCTATTCGGGGGGTCGCAGGTTCGATCCCGGGTACGCAGCTCTGACTTTTCGAAGTTAAGTGCATTTTAAGAAATTAAATATCACATGCTTTAACGGTGAAGGAAAACATCGTGAGGAAACCTGCACATCTGAGAGTTCTCTTCTGAGAAGGTGTGTGAAGTCCGCCAATTCGCATTGTGCCAGCGTGGTGGACTATGGCCTATAACCCTTCTCTGAGAGGAGACCTGCGCTCAGTAGTGAGCCGTTGATGAGTTGCTAATGATGATGATGATATATTAGCAGATTTTCAATGCAGAAGCTTAATAAAGTTTTAATTAGGTATCGAGGACTATCTAAAAACCGATTAGGGATATCGGTTATATAATTTACTGTCAACTGTCATACTTGTAGCAAATTAGTTCTCTACCGTCTTAGACTTCATCATCACTAATTACTATCAGATGAAATCACAGCTATCTTTCTAATAAAAAATATGTATGTCCGTCAGTATCAACTGCTATAAATCTGTCCCGTAATTGACAGGTCGTGTGTCTCGCACAACAATTACAATAACCGCGCGTCGCGTCGGGTACTTAATGCGATTCATACGAGCTGATTTACGACATTACGAGCCGCGAGCGGTAATGTATTCGGCACAGATGCGGACAAGTGCTGCGCGCGCACAATGGCGCCAGTGCGCGAGTTATTATACGACAATATGGCACCCCCCGAACCGGCGGCGGGCAGATGGGCGGACTACAAGGCTACTAATCTAACAATGTTGTTATTGTGCGTGGCTCGAACATTATAATCGTCACATGTTATGATTTAACCGGGCACACAAACCCTTCCGCCACTGTGACGCGAGGGCCTTGTGAGTGGGAGGGACAGCTCTCTGGGTCGATTTAATGGGTAGTAGATTTATTGTGTTTAGAAATAGGTAAATAAACAAAAATAAATATAGTACTTACAGTTTTGTAAAAGATTATTACTATGTAATCTATATATAAATAAAAATGAATGTTGGTAAGCGCATAACTCAAGAATGGATGGACCAATTCGGTTAATTTATTTTTTTGTATGTTCCTTAAGATCCACGGAAGGTTTTAATACTTAATAAAAAAAAAAAGTTGGCGGTACGAAGTTCGCCGTGTCAGCTAGTTTTTAATAATATTACCTATGTATCTAATATTATTTGTCATACACTAGGTAAATAATAACGATATTAATCTATCTATCTATCTATAATATAATAAAACTGTAACAGGTCCAATTCTGTACATTAAAGATATTTTGAAAATTTTTGTTTGAGGGCACTCTATAATCGATACTGAAGCCAAAACAATTTTTTTTTAATTTTTCGTCTGTCTGTCTGTCTGTCTGTCTGTCTGTCTGTCTGTCTGTCTGTATCTTGGCCGCGCATCACGCCGAAACTACTGGACGGATTTAAATGAAACTTGGCACGATTTAAGTTAATACAACGAGGTATAATATAGAATACTTTTTATCCCGAAATTCAGTACGGTTCCCTTGGGAGAGGGGATGAAAGTCAAAATGTGTATTTCGTTGTAATTCATTAAGGTGTATTCCGATTTAATCCATTCTTTTTTTGTTAGAAAGCAGGTTCTTTAGAGATTGTCCTCTAATTATTTCAAGGTCGTCAATTTCGTAGTTCAGAAATTATAGACATCACGATCTTCAGTATAAGGTCCAAATAACTTGAACCTCGGAATCTACAAGATACTTTGAATGAACGGCTCATCTTAAGCTGGCAATGTACTTTATCGTATATAGCCATCGTGGATAGCCCTATTTTGTCAAAGTCAAACTACTCCAAAGGCGTCAGATTTTGCCAAACGATCATTATACCTACATACTACATAGTAGGTATGGATGTAATACATCGTATGGACTTAATGCTACAGTGTTTTCCTATGCATATTAATATTCTAATCATACTAATATTATAAATGCGAAAGTGTGTTTGTTTGTTGGTTTGTCCTTCAATCACGCCACAACAGAGTTACTGATGACGTGATTTTTTTGCATGGGTACTGTAGTTGAGGACATAGGCTACTTTTTATACCAACTAAATCCACGCGGACGAAGTCGCGGGCATCAGCTAGTTTAATATATAAATTCACTTTAAAAAACCGAATTCAAACGCAAAGTATAATATAATTTATTGTTCATTTTTTAAAAACCGCTCGACTGACTTCGATAAAATTTAAATGGGACCACCTGGGAAATATACCCTTTCATACAAAAAATAATTTTCCAAATCGGTTCAGGCGTCTTCGAGTAATCGATGAACACACATAAAAAAATGATTCTGATGAATTGAGAACCTCCTCCTCATTTGAACTAGGTTAAAAAGGTTTAAGTAAAAAGAGTTAAGAAGGATCCCTTCTCAACCGATAAACGTTCATTGTTGGACAAAGGTTTCTTCACAGGTCTCAGTCTTGTGTCGCCTGTACCCAGCATAAGAGCAGCAGCCTAGAGGGGCATCATCAGCGTCTATGACACTCCGAAGAGCTTCCATCCCACCTTACCTTAGCTCTCATCGTCACTGGGATCATACTTCTTCTTCTTCTTCTTTATCAACCGATAGACGTCCACTGCTGGACAAAGGTCTCTTGCGTGGACTTTCACAGGTCTCGGTCTTTTGCCGCCTGGCTCCAGCGGTTCCCTGCGACTCGTTTGATGTCGTCGGTCCACCTGGTGGGGGGTCTGTCAACACTGCGCTTCCCGGTGCGGGGTCGCCACTCCAACACCTTGGGACCCCAACGACCATCATACAAGTGTCACTAACTCATATCCGCGTCTCGGCACTGTACAGTTCAGTAAATAGACCTTTAATATTCATACAGACACCCTGTCTCCCTTTCAAGTCGCGACATAACAAGTCAAGACATAATGAGTGATAACGAGATTAGTTCGTTTGAACGAGCGGACCGTGGGAACCTGCGCCGGCAGCTTAGTGCAATGGCGACCTCGACGTGTTCAATTACCAATCAACAAATATTTACATTGACCTTTTGAATACTGGAAATGTGGGTGGTGATACGTTTTAAAATGAATATTCAAATTCATAATTATTTATTTCACGTAAGCCAACCTGTGGCTCTTATGACAAGTCATGACTCTACCACCGGTTCGGAAAGTGGATTCTGATGAGAAGAGCCGGCAAGAAACTCAGTCGTTGCTCTTTTCAAAATAATCATTTTATAATATTACTAGCTGATGCCCGCGACTTCGTCCGCGTGGATTTAGTTTTTAAAATCCCTCGTGAACACTGATTTTCCGGGATAAAAAGTAGCCTATGTCACTCTACAGGTCCTCAACTATAGTACCCATGCAAAAAATCACGTCGATTCGTGGCTCTGTTGTGGCGTGATTGAAGGACAAACCAACAAACAAACACACTTTCGCATTTATAATATTAGTATGATTATGGATTAGAATATTAAATTTCATAGGAAATCACTGTAACATTACGTTCATACGATGTATTACATCCATACCTACTATGTAGTATGTAGGTATAATGATCGATTGGCAAAATCTGACGCCAGGGCTGAGGGCTATCCACGATGGCTATATGCGATAAAGTACGCTTGCCAGCTTAAGATGAGCCGTACATTCAAAGTATCCTGTAGATTCCGGGGTTCAAGTTATTTGGACCTTATACTGAAGATTGTGATGTCTATAATTTTTGAACTACTAAATTGCCAACCTTGAAATAATTACAGGACAATCTCTAAAGTACCTGCTTTCTAACAAAAAAAAAATGAATGAAATCGGAATACACCTTAATGGATTAAAGCTAACTACACATTTTGATTTTCATCTCCTCTCCCAAGGGAACCGTGCTGAATTTCGGGATAAAAAGTATCCTATATTATACCTCGTAGTATGATCTTAAATCATGCCAAGTTTCATTTAAATCCATCCAGTAGTTTCGGCGTGATGCGCGGCCAAGATACAGACAGACAGACAGACAGACAGACAAAAAATTAAAAAAAAATTGTTTTGGCTTTAGTATCGATTATAGAGTGCCCTCAAACGAAAATTTTCAAAATATCTTCAATGTACAGAATTGGACCTGTTACAGTTTTATTATATTACTAGCTGATGCCCGCGACTTCATCCGCGTGGATTTAGTTTCTAAAATCCCTCGTGAACACTTTGATTTTCCGGGATAAAAAGTAGCCTATGTCCTCAACTATATTACCCATGCAAAAAATCACGTTGATCCGTGGCTCTGTTGTGGCGTGATTGAAGGACAAACCAACAAACAAACACACTTTCGCATTTATAATATTAGTATGATTAGAATATTAAATTGCATAGGAAAACACTGTAGCATTAAGTCCATACGATGTATTACATCCATACCTACTATGTAGTATGTAGGTATGATCGTTTGGTAAAATCTGACGCCTTTGGAGTAGTTTGACTTTGACAAAATAGGGCTATCCACGATGGCTATATACGATAAAGTACACTTGCCAGCTTAAGATGACCCGTTCATTCAAAGTATCTTGTAGATTCCGGGGTTCAAGTTATTTGGACATTATGCTGAAGATCGTGATGTCTATAATTTCTGAACTACGAAATTGACGATCTTGAAATAATTACAGGATAATCTCTAAAGAACCTGCTTTCTAACAAAAAAAGAATGGATTAAATCGGAATACACCTTAATGAATTACAGCGAAATACACATTTTGACTTTCATCCCCTCTCCCAAGGGAACCGTGCTGAATTTCGGGATAAAAAGTATCCTATGTTATACCTCGTAGTATTAATAATAATAATAATAATAATTTTATTTCTTTAAAAAATGTACACATCAGGTTTTTAGGGGCCGAGACCACCTTTTAAGTATATTGAAATACCTGTATCAGGTGGTCTCGCTCTTCTATAACAATGTTTACTTATTGGTACTTATCATAAAATATACATTGAAATTTCTAAATTATAAATAAAATTCGTAAAATTAAACAAGCAAGTAATGGTGAGTGCATATGTGTATACAAATGTGCACGTATATGCGTGAGTGTGTGTGGGGTGGTGTGTGTGTGTGTGTGTGTGAGTGAGTGTGTGTGTGAGTGTGTGCGTGTGGGTGAGTGTGTGTGTGTGTGTGTGTGTGTGTGTGTGTGTGTGTGTGTGTGTGTGTGTGTGTGTGTGTGTATTCTTTTTTTTTTTATATACGATAATAACCTTAAAATATTTTTGATAATATTTCTAAAAGCGTTTCAGTTTCTTCATAGTTTTTCGTTTTTAACCATTCAGTCAGCCTTTTTTTGACTTCGCACAGTTTGTTGGGGTAAATATTGAGCATTTTGTTAATTTTATTATACAAGTGTGCAGATTTTTTGGTGTACTGATTGCGAGAAAATGACGTTTTTGATGGAGACATGTTGATGATATTAATTAGTTTCCGTCTTCTGCGTATGATAGTAGGTTCAAATTTAGGTTCGAATTTAGTAGATTTGTGTACTTTTAAAATAGTTTGTAAAATATATAACTGTCTAACAGTTAAAATCTGGCTAGTTGAGTAAAGCAAGTGTGTAGGGAATCTGTAAGGTTTTTGATACATAACCTTTAGCAAAGATCTTTGAGCTCTCTCTACATCAATGAACTTTGTTTTAGCCGTACCGCCCCAAACTGGAATGCAGTAGCTTAGTATGGATTGTGCTAGAGCAAGGTAAATTTTATTTAATAGGGTTTTGGGAGCTATGTATCTGAGAGTTTTGAAAATCCAAATGAGTTTACGTATCCTACCACTTAATGCTTCTATTTGACCCTGCCATGAAAGTCTCTGATCTATAATAACGCCTAAATATTTAATCGAATTTACTCTGTTGATGCTGGAGCAATTATCACAAGTACCATTACAGTCTGTAGCATGCAATGTAATGCAATAGTTACTTTTCGGCTGAGAGCTATTGTAAATAGAAAAGCAAATATAATTTGTTTTTCCCGTGTTAAGAGTTAGTAAATTAGTCCTCAGCCAAAGAGCGACCCTTGCAAGTCCTAGTTCAGCTGCTTTTTTAACTTTATCCCACGTAGAATCCGAAAAGACGATGGCAGTATCATCTGCATAAGAAAAGATTTTGGCATTTTTTATTTCTAAATTACAGAGCTCATTTATGTAAATTAAAAACAACGTAGGTCCTAAAACGCTACCTTGTGGTACACCATAAGAGATATTGAGGTCCTGGCTAGTGTAGTTCCCAATTTTCACTCTCTGCGTGCGACCACAGAGGTAGTCCTTAAACAGAGCCAAAGGGACATCTCTTATGCCAAGATTTTCTAACTTTTTCACAAGAATGGGGACAGAGACGGTATCAAATGCCTTTTTAAGGTCGAGAAATAAAGCTACACATTTTTTACCACTGTCAAGTTGTTTATCAATAAACGAGGTTAGTGCTATGACTGCATCTTCTGTAGATTTTCCATGCCTGAAACCATACTGAGATTCAAACAGAAGCTGATACTTGTTCAAATAATCTAGCAACCGCATGTTCATTATCTTTTCCATTGTTTTTGAAATTGAAGGTAAAACAGAGATTGGTCGGTAATTATTTACATCTTCTCTGTCTCCACTCTTATGAACAGGAGTTATGTTGGATCTTTTAAGCGGAGAGGGAAAAATACCTTTATTAAAACAAAGGTTAATTAAATGACAGATAATAGGAACCACCTGCATCTTAGCTAGCTTAAGGAACTCAGAAGGAATATTATCCCAACCAGGGGCACTATTGGTCTTAAGATTCATAATCACATTATTCACTTCACTATAGTCAGTATCCAGCAAGCCAAAGGAGTTTAACTGGGTCTTATGTATCACATCAGTATCCAACGAATTTCCCCTTTTAATGGTTTCTGCTAACGTTTTACCAATATTGACAAAATAATTGTTTATGTAATTGGCTGACTCAGTAGGAGAAGATTTTATATTTAGTAATTGTGTATTATCGGATTTTTTATTACTCATGTTAGTGAATGATTTTATATTATGCCATAGAATTTTTGAATTTTTAAGTGACGCTTCCAGCTGCTTTTTTTCATAGTTGCGTTTTAATTTTTTAATTGAATTATTACAAAAATTTCTATATCTTTTATAGCTTATTTTCAAAATTTCATTATGCGGATCTAATCGGACTTTTTTTTGCATTTTATTTCTGTTTCTTATACACCTCAAAATACCATCAGTAATCCATGGTTTTATCACACGTTTACTTTTAGGAACTTTCAAAATATTGGTATTTTCAACTAACGATTCAGTTATACTGTTTATTAATTTATCTGTTACAAGGTGTGGGTCATAACAGAGTAATAATTGTGATAAATTTTTATGTGACAAGCTCTCAAGTGCTGCGTCAAAGTTTGTAATAGTTTTTACTTTATGATTTACTTTATATTTAGTTGGTGAAGTCAAACTAAGGAATACCATAAAGTGATCTGTAATAGTTGTATTTAGAACAGCTATTTGTGTAATTAATTTATTTTTATCAAGTTTTATCATAAAATGGTCTAGACAATTACTTTCTCTAGTTGGTAGGGTATGACCTGGCATTAGACCATGTACCGATAACATATTAAGACTAGTAGGGCGCGTGGGTGCGCGGCCCGCAAGCGGACCGCGGTTTTTCTACTCGTCTAGTAGACTTTCAGCTCCTGATCATTTTCTATCACAAAACCACTCTTCCATCTTTTATACTCTCCGAGATAGACACCGTTGAAGTTTGTATGGCCGCCATCTTGAATCCGCCATTTTGGATTTTTTTCAGCTCACTGCCAATTGGATGAGATTTCGAGTGACTTTTGTTCGAGCACCCCCACCTATCTACATTACCATGGCCGTGCTCCTCACCCACCTTCCAAACCCTCGATCATCATATGTCATCATTTGTCATAATGAAAATTCTTCAATAAAAAAAAATCTTGAAAAGGAATTGTATCAAAGTCGTGCATGATTCCCGGCTTCTAGTCTCTTCAATATTCGCCATATATTTTTGTATGAAGAAAAAAAAAATTCCGCCATCTTGAATTTTTTTTCTGTTCGTCAAGTAGACCTTAGGGTCTTGATCAGCTTTTGCCAGGAAACCACTCTTCTATCTTTTATACTCTCCGAGATAAACACCGACGAAATTTGTATGGCCGCCATCTTTTTTCCGCCATTTTGAATTTTTTTTCAGCTCACTGCGAATTGGATGAGGTTTCGAGTGACATTTGTTCGAGCACCCCCCACCTATCTTCAATACCCTGGCCGTGCTCCTCATCCGTCTCCGAAATCCTCAATCATCAGCTCTCTCCATAATTTTCCTCCGAATGAATTTTTGTCCTCTATACGAAACCATCGGTGGAAAAAAAATTTTTCATACAAAATTTTACAGGAGAGGTGATCAATCAGTCAGTGAATCAGTGAATCAGCACGAGCAGCTATATATATATTAACTAGCATTTGCTCGGTGCGCGAGCTGCTAAAGCAGCTCGCGGGAAGTGTTTTACTAAAAGTAAGGCGCGTGGGTGCGCGGCCCGCTAAAGCGGACCGCGATTGTTCGGCTTTATTTATTTCGCTCGGTGCGCGAGCTGCTAAAGCAGCTCGCGGGAAGTGTTATTGCTACAAGTAGGGCGCGTGGGTGCGCGGCCCGCTAAAGCGGACCGCGATTTTTTTACTCGTCAAGTAGACCTTCGGATTCTGGTCATCTTTTGCCAAAAAATTTGTTCGAGCACACCCCACCTATCTGCAATAACCTGGCCGTGCTCCTCATTCACAAAAGAAAAAGAAAAAAAAAGAAAAAAATAAAGAAAAAAAAAGAAAAAAAGCAAATGTAAAATGAAAAAAAAGAAAAAGAAAAAAAGCCCTTTGAACCTATCAAAATCAATGTCTTGCATAGTTCCCAACTTCTAGTCCCTTCAATATTCCCCATACATTTTGTATGGGGGGGAAAAAAAATCCGCCATCTTGAATTTTTTTCCTACTCACCAGGTAGACCTCCGGGTTGTGATCATCTTTTGTCGAGAAACCGCTCCTCCATCTTTTATAGTCTCCGAGAGAGAGACGGACAAAATTTGCCGCCATTTTTTTTCCGCCATTTTGGAATTTTTTTTCAACTCACTGGCAACTGCTCGAGGTTTCGAATGACATTTGGTCGAGCACCTTCCACCTATCTTCTATACCCTGGCCGTGCCCCTCGCCCGTCTCCGAACTCTTCACTCATCAGCTCTCTCCACCTTTCTCCGAGTCACATTCTTTGAGCTCTATACGACACCATGGGTCAAAAAAATTTTTTTCATACAAAATTTTCCAGGAGAGGGGTGGAAATTTGAGACGTCACAGCTCGGCCGCCATCTTGTTTTTTTAATTTTTTTCACTTTTTCTGTTAATCGTTTACTAATTTCTACAATAATCCAAAACTTCAAAGAAATCGGTTGGAAAACAAAAGAGTTGCAAGATTCACGTCGGCCGCCATCTTGTTTTTCCGAAATATCATAATTTTTCCCTACTCGAATCCCCCACCCGAACATATCCCCCGAACATCATTTTATCGTTTTTTGTCTCTTTCTAGGAGAACAATTATGTCAATCAGTGAGTGAGTGAGTGAGTGGTAATCGAGCTATATATATTATAACTAGCATTTGCTCGGTGCGCGAGCTGCTAAAGCAGCTCGCGGGAAGTGTTGTTGCTACAAGTAGGGCGCGTGGGTGCGCGGCCCGCTAAAGCGGACCGCGATTGTTCGGCTTTATTTATTTCGCTCGGTGCGCGAGCTGCTAAAGCAGCTCGCGGGAAGTGTTATTACTACAAGTAGGGCGCGTGGGTGCGCGGCCCGCTAAAGCGGACCGCGATTTTTTTACTCATCAAGTAGACCTTCGGATTCTGGTCATCTTTTGCCAAAAAATTTGTTCGAGCACACCCCACCTATCTGCAATAACCTGGCCGTGCTCCTAATTCACAAAAGAAAAAGAAAAAAATTAAAAACAAAATAAAAAAAAAGAAAAAAAAACAAATGTAAAATGAAAAAAAGAAAAAGAAAAAAAGCCCTATGAACCTATCAAAATCAATGTCTTGCATAGTTCCCAACTTCTAGTCCCTTCAATATTCCCCATACATTTTGTATGGGGAAAAAAAAAATCCGCCATCTTGAATTTTTTTCCCACTCACCAGGTAGACCTCCGGGTTTTGATCATCTTTTGTCGAGAAACCGCTCCTCCATCTTTTATAGTCTCCGAGAGAGAGACGGACAAAATTTGCCGCCATTTTTTTTCCGCCATTTTGGAATTTTTTTTCAACTCACTGGCAACTGCTCGAGGTTTCGAATGACATTTGGTCGAGCACCCTCCACCTATGTACTATACCCTGGCCGTGCCCCTCGCCCGTCTCCGAACTCCTCACTCATCAGCTCTCGCCACCTTTCTCCGAGTCACATTCTTTGAGCTCTATACGACACCATGGGTGAAAAAAATTTTTTTCATACAAAATTTTACAGGAGAGGGGTGGAAATTTGAGACGTCACAGCTCGGCCGCCATCTTGTTTTTTTAATTTTTTTCACTTTTTCTGTTAATCGTTTACTAATTTTTACAATAATCCAAAATTTCAAAGAAATCGGTTGGAAAACAAAAGAGTTGCAAGATTCACGTCGGCCGCCATCTTGTTTTTCCGAAATGTCATAATTTTTCCCCACTCGAATCCCCCACCCGAACATATCTCCCGTACATCATTTTATCGTTTTTTGTCTCTTTCTAGGAGAACAATTATGTCAATCAGTGAGTCAGTCAGTCAGTGGTAATCGAGCTATATATATTATAACTAGCATTTGCTCGGTGCGCGAGCTGCTAAAGCAGCTCGCGGGAAGTGTTGTTGCTACAAGTAGGGCGCGTGGGTGCGCGGCCCGCTAAAGCGGACCGCGATTGTTCGGCTTTATTTATTTCGCTCGGTGCGCGAGCTGCTAAAGCAGCTCGCGGGAAGTGTTATTACTACAAGTAGGGCGCGTGGGTGCGCGGCCCGCTAAAGCGGACCGCGATTTTTTTACTCATCAAGTAGACCTTCGGATTCTGGTCATCTTTTGCCAAAAAATTTGTTCGAGCACACCCCACCTATCTGCAATAACCTGGCCGTGCTCCTAATTCACAAAAGAAAAAGAAAAAAATTAAAAACAAAATAAAAAAAAAGAAAAAAAAACAAATGTAAAATGAAAAAAAAAAAAAGAAAAAAAGCCCTATGAACCTATCAAAATCAATGTCTTGCATAGTTCCCAACTTCTAGTCCCTTCAATATTCCCCATACATTTTGTATGGGGAAAAAAAAAATCCGCCATCTTGAATTTTTTTCCCACTCACCAGGTAGACCTCCGGGTTTTGATCATCTTTTGTCGAGAAACCGCTCCTCCATCTTTTATAGTCTCCGAGAGAGAGACGGACAAAATTTGCCGCCATTTTTTTTCCGCCATTTTGGAATTTTTTTTCAACTCACTGGCAACTGCTCGAGGTTTCGAATGACATTTGGTCGAGCACCCTCCACCTATGTACTATACCCTGGCCGTGCCCCTCGCCCGTCTCCGAACTCCTCACTCATCAGCTCTCGCCACCTTTCTCCGAGTCACATTCTTTGAGCTCTATACGACACCATGGGTGAAAAAAATTTTTTTCATACAAAATTTTACAGGAGAGGGGTGGAAATTTGAGACGTCACAGCTCGGCCGCCATCTTGTTTTTTTAATTTTTTTCACTTTTTCTGTTAATCGTTTACTAATTTTTACAATAATCCAAAATTTCAAAGAAATCGGTTGGAAAACAAAAGAGTTGCAAGATTCACGTCGGCCGCCATCTTGTTTTTCCGAAATGTCATAATTTTTCCCCACTCGAATCCCCCACCCGAACATATCTCCCGTACATCATTTTATCGTTTTTTGTCTCTTTCTAGGAGAACAATTATGTCAATCAGTGAGTCAGTCAGTCAGTGGTAATCGAGCTATATATATTATAATAACTAGCGTTTGCTCGGTGCGCGAGCTGCTAAAGCAGCTCGCGGGAAGTGTTATTGCTACAAGTAGGGCGCGTGGGTGCGCGGCCCGCTAAAGCGGACCGCGATTGTTCGGCTTTATTTATTTCGCTCGGTGCGCGAGCTGCTAAAGCAGCTCGCGGGAAGTGTTATTGCTACAAGTAGGGCGCGTGGGTGCGCGGCCCGCTAAAGCGGACCGCGATTGTTCGGCTTTATTTATTTCGCTCGGTGCGCGAGCTGCTAAAGCAGCTCGCGGGAAGTGTTATTGCTACAAGTAGGGCGCGTGGGTGCGCGGCCCGCTAAAGCGGACCGCGATTGTTCGGCTTTATTTATTTCGCTCGGTGCGCGAGCTGCTAAAGCAGCTCGCGGGAAGTGTTATTACTACAAGTAGGGCGCGTGGGTGCGCGGCCCGCTAAAGCGGACCGCGATTTTTTTACTCATCAAGTAGACCTTCGGATTCTGGTCATCTTTTGCCAAAAAATTTGTTCGAGCACACCCCACCTATCTGCAATAACCTGGCCGTGCTCCTCATTCACAAAATAAAAAGAAAAAAAAAGAAAAAAAAAAGAAAAAAAAGAAAAAAACAAATGTAATATGAAAAAAAAGAAAAAGAAAAAAGCCCTATGAACCTATCAAAACCAATGTCTTGCATAGTTCCCAACTTCTAGTCCCTTCAATATTCCCCATACATTTTGTATGGGGAAAAAAAAAATCCGCCATCTTGAATTTTTTTCCCACTCACCAGGTAGACCTCCGGGTTTTGATCATCTTTTGTCGAGAAACCGCTCCTCCATCTTTTATAGTCTCCGAGAGAGAGACGGACAAAATTTGCCGCCATTTTTTTTCCGCCATTTTGGAATTTTTTTTCAACTCACTGGCAACTGCTCGAGGTTTCGAATGACATTTGGTCGAGCACCCTCCACCTATGTACTATACCCTGGCCGTGCCCCTCGCCCGTCTCCGAACTCCTCACTCATCAGCTCTCGCCACCTTTCTCCGAGTCACATTCTTTGAGCTCTATACGACACCATGGGTGAAAAAAATTTTTTTCATACAAAATTTTACAGGAGAGGGGTGGAAATTTGAGACGTCACAGCTCGGCCGCCATCTTGTTTTTTTAATTTTTTTCACTTTTTCTGTTAATCGTTTACTAATTTTTACAATAATCCAAAATTTCAAAGAAATCGGTTGGAAAACAAAAGAGTTGCAAGATTCACGTCGGCCGCCATCTTGTTTTTCCGAAATGTCATAATTTTTCCCCACTCGAATCCCCCACCCGAACATATCTCCCGTACATCATTTTATCGTTTTTTGTCTCTTTCTAGGAGAACAATTATGTCAATCAGTGAGTCAGTCAGTCAGTGGTAATCGAGCTATATATATTACTAGTAGGGCGCGTGGGTGCGCGGCCCGCAAGCGGACCGCGGTTTTTCTATCGTCAAGTGGACTTTTAGGTCCTGATCATTTATCTATCATCTATCAAATAACCACTCTTCCATCTTTTATACTCTCCCAGATAGATGCCTAAGAAATTGGTATGGCCGCCATCTTGAATCCGCCATTTTGAATTTTTTTTCAGCTCACTGGCAATTGGATGAGGTTTCGAGTATTTTTTGTTTGAGCACCTCCCACCTATCTTCAATACCCTGCCCGTGCTCCTCACCCACCTTCCAAACCCTCGATCATCATATCTCATCATTTGTCAGAATGAGAATTCTTTTATAAAAATAAATTTTGAAAAGAAACCATATCAAAGTCTTGCATAGTTCCCAACTTCTAGTCTTCTCAATTTTCGCCATATATTTTGTATGAGAAAAAAAAATCCGCCATCTTGATTTTTTTTCTATTCATCAAATAGACCTTTGGGTCCTGATCATCTTTTGCCACGAAACTACTCTTCCATCTTTTATACTCCCTGAGATACACACCAACGAAATTTGTATGGCGGCCATCTTTTTTCCGCCATTTTGAATTTTTTTTCAATTCACTGCGAATTGGATGAGGTTTCGAGTGACATTTGTTCGAGTACCCCCCACCTATCTTTGATACCCTGGCCGTGCTCCTCACCCGTCTCCGAAATCCTCAATCATCAGCTCTCTCCATATTTTTCCTCCGAATGAATTTTTGTCCTCTATACGAAACAATCGGTGAAAAAAAAATTTTTCATACAAAATTTTTCAGGAGAGGTGATCAATGAGTCAGTGAATCAGCACGAGCAGCTATATATATATTAACTAGTAGGGCGCGTGGGTGCGCGGCCCGCAAGCGGACCGCGGTTTTTCTACTCATCAAGTAGATCTTCGGGTCCTGATCATTTTCTATCAAATAACCACTCTTCCATCTTTTATACTCCCCGAAATAGACACCGACGAAATTTGTATGGCGGCCATCTTTTTTCCGCCATTTTGAATTTTTTTTCAGCTCACTGCGAATTGGATGGGGTTTCGAGTGACATTTGTTCGAGCACACCCCACCTATCTTCAATACCCTGGCCGTGCTCCTCACCCACCTTCCAAATCCTCGATCAGCATATCTCATCATTTGTCAGAATGAGAATTCTTCTATAAAAACAAATTTTGAAAAGGAACCGTATCAAAGTGTTGCATAGTTCTCAGCTTCTAGTCCCTTCAATATTCGCCATATATTTTGTATGAAGAAAAAAAAATCCGCCATCTTGGATTTTTTTCTATTTATCAAATAGACCTTTGGGTCCTGATCATCTTTTGCCAAGAAACCATTCTTCCATGTTTTATACTCCCCGAGATAGACACCGACGAAATTTGTATGGCGGCCATCTTTTTTCCGCCATTTTGAATTTTTTTTCAGCTCACTGCGAATTGGATGAGGTTTCGAATGACATTTGTTCGAGCACCCCCCACCTATCTTCGATACCCTGGCCGTGCTCTTCACCCGTCTCCGAAATCCTCAATCATCAGCTCTCTCCATATTTTTCCTCCGAATGAATTTTTTTCCTCTATACGAAACCATCAGTGAAAAAAAATTTTTTCATACAAAATTTTACAGGAGAGGTGATCAATGAGTGAGTGAATGAATCAGTGAATCAGTCAGTGAATCAGCCCCAGCAGCTATATATATATTAATAACTAGCGTTTGCTCGGTGCGCGAGCTGCTAAAGCAGCTCGCGGGAAGTGTTATTGCTACAAGTAGGGCGCGTGGGTGCGCGGCCCGCTAAAGCGGACCGCGGTTGTTCGGCTTTATTTATTTCGCTCGGTGCGCGAGCTGCTAAAGCAGCTCGCGGGAAGTGTTATTACTACAAGTAGGGCGCGTGGGTGCGCGGCCCGCTAAAGCGGACCGCGATTTTTTACTCATCAAGTAGACCTTCGGATTCTGGTCATCTTTTGCCAAAAAATTTGTTCGAGCACACCCCACCTATCTGCAATAACCTGGCCGTGCTTCTCATTCACAAATGAAAAAGAATAAAAAAGAAAAAAAAAAGAAAAAAAAGAAAAAAAGCAAATGTAAAATGAAAAAAAAGAAAAAGAAAAAAGCCCTATGAACCTATCAAAATCAATGTCTTGCATAGTTCCCAACTTCTAGTCCCTTCAATATTCCCCATACATTTTGTATGGGAAAAAAAAGTTCCGCCATCTTGAATTTTTTTCCTTCTCACCAGGTAGACCTCCGGGTTGTGATCATCTTTTGTAGAGAAACCGCTCCTCCATCTTTTATAGTCTCCGAGAGAGAGACGGACAAAATTTGCCGCCATTTTTTTTCCGCCATTTTGGATTTTTTTTTCAACTCACTGGCAACTGCTCGAGGTTTCGAATGACATTTGGTCGAGCACCCTCCACCTATCTTCTATACCCTGGCCATGCCCCTCGCCCGTCTCCGAACTCCTCACTCATCAGCTCTCTCCACCTTTCTCCGAGTCACATTCTTTGAGCTCTATACGACACCATGGGTGAAAAAAAATTTTTTCATACAAAATTTTACAGGAGAGGGGTCGGAAATTTGAGACGTCACAGCTCGGCCGCCATCTTGTTTTTTTAATTTTTTTCACTTTTTCTGTTAATCGTTTACTAATTTCTACAATAATCCAAAATTTCCAAGAAATCGGTTGGAAAACAAAAGAGTTGCAAGATTCACGTCGGCCGCCATCTTGTTTTTCCGAAATGTCATAATTTTTCCCCACTCGAATCCCCCACCCGAACATATCTCCCGTACATCATTTTATCGTTTTTTGTCTCTTTCTAGGAGAACAATTATGTCAATGAGTCAGTGAATCAGTCAGTCAGTGGTAATTCGTCGAGCTATATATATTATAATAGTTTAGTCTATTGTTACGCTCATAAGCTTGTTCCATTTCCTTTGCTATTAGGTTTATATTAATATCCCCAGTTAATATGATAGTTTTACAGGTCTTTATAGTTTCTAGATGTAAATTCAGTGAATTAATAAATTGCTCAGCGTTAGTATTGGAAGGGGAACGATATACCCCTAGAATTACGCAGTCACATAAGTCTATTTGTATACATGATGCAAGTTGTAGATTAATTTCTTTAACAGACATAACAGCAATACCATGTTTTACGTACACTACAACGCCATCATTTTGGTTTATATGTTTGGTTGTTGCATGTGTAGTGTAGTTCACAATATTTGGAATAACTTTACAAGGATTAAGTCTACATTCAGTTAGGATGATAATATCTGCATCAAATTTTAATAAACTAAGGTTTAAATATAAGTCTTGCATGTTACAATATATACTTCTTATATTTTGTGAGATAATAGTTAAGTCTTTATTTTTAACAGGTATGTGTTGCATTAAGTCCTCAATATTACAATTAATTGCCCGACCAACTTGTATATCATCTAATTCATTCATAGTAATAAGAGAGCTATCCATAATGATATATATTCGAAGAACTGCAAATATATCTCAAATAGTAAATATTCGATAAAATGAAAAAGTTTATTAGTTGGAAGTACGTGATCAACTTGTAAAAATAAGCTACGCTTAGAGTATTTTTACTTTTCAGGTTATTATCAAAACTTGTGTTAAATATTGTGTGTATGTGTCTGTATGAATGACGTATTAATGTAATATTGTACCGCTAGGTACTAGTTATTATTCTGTGATATTGGTGAGTATTGGAAATATGACCAGGTTGCACGTAAAAAATGATGTTAATGATAATATAATGTAGCTTTTTATGTATGAAGTCATGTCAGTGTAATTCATGTAAAATATACATAATGTGTTTATTGAATAAGACTTGATATTATTACTATAATGTGTGTGTGTATTTGAGAGGTAAAAACATATTATTATATCCCAAGTGTAGGTATTTGTAGAATCAGAAATTAACATTAAAATTACATCCAGTAGTTTCGGCGTGATGCGCGGCCAAGATACAGACAGACAGACAGACAGACAGACAGACAGACAGACAAAAAATTAAAAAAAAATTGTTTTGGCTTCAGTATCGATTATAGAGTGCCCTCAAACAAAAATTTTCAAAATATCTTCAATGTACAGAATTGGACCTGTTACAGTTTTATTATATTACTAGCTGATGCCCGCAACTTCGTCCGCGTGGATTTAATTTTTAAAATCCCTCAGGAACACTTTGATTTTCCGGGATAAAAGTAGCCTATGTCATTCTCCAGGTCCTCAACTATAACCATCCAAAAAATCACGACGATCCGTGGTTCTGTTGCGGCGTGATTGAAGGACAAACCAACAAACAAACACATTTTCGCATTTATAATATTAGTATGATTAGTATTAAATTGCATAGGAAAATACTGTATTACGACCATATGATGTATTACAATTTACATCTATACCTACTATGTATAATCATCGTTTGGCTACCGACGCCTTTGGAGTAGTTTAACTTTGACAAAATAGACCTATCCATGATGCGCTATACGATAAAGTGCACATGCCAGCTTAAGATGACCCGTACGTTCAAAGTTTCCTATGCATTCCGGGGTTCAAGTTATTTGGACCTAATACTGAGGATTGTGATGACTATAATTTCTGAACTACGAAATTGACGACGTTGAAATAATTACAGGACAATCTTTAAATTACCTCCTTTCTAACAAAAAGAGAATGAATGAAATCGGAATACGCCTTAATGAATTACAGCTAAATACACCTTTTGACTTTCATCCCCTCTCCCAAGGGAACCGTGCTGAATTTCGGGATAAAAAGTATCCTATATTATACCTCGTAGTATGATCTTAAATCATGCCAAGTTTCATTTAAATCCGTCCAGTAGTTTCGGCGTGATGCGCGGCCAAGATACAGACAGACAGACAGACAGACAGACAGACAGACAGACAAAAAATTAAAAAAAAATTGTTTTGGCTTCAGTATCGATTATAGAGTGCCCTCAAACAAAAATTTTCAAAATATCTTCAATGTACAGAATTGGACCTGTTACAGTTTTATTATATTATAGAAGAAGATAGATAGATTATGAAGCTATTACACTGTAATAGGTTTTTTATACTATCTTGTGGGCAGCTGGATGCCAAGCCGATTATTGTAGTCCTTTGATCCTATGGGCCTCATAAGAAGGCTCAGGGTCACTCAGCGAGGGATGGAGATAGCTATGCTCGGAATATCCCTGTGAGATCAAATCAGAAATGAGGAGATCCGTAGGAGAACCAAAGTCATCGACATAGCTCAGCGAGTCGCGAAACTGAAGTGGAAATGCCGCACATAGTTAGAAGAACTGATGGTCGTTGGGGTCCCAAGGTGCTGGAGTGGCGACCCCGCACCGGAAAACGCAGTGTTGGCAGACCCCCCACTAGGTGGACTGACGACATCAAACGAGTCACGGGGAGCCGCTGGATCCAAGCGGCGCAAGACCGAAACCTGTAAAAGTCCATGCAGGGGACCTTTGTCCAGCAGTGGACGTCTATAGGTTGATAAAGAAGAAGTCCATTGATCCGTCATTGCGTTCGTTGTGGACCGCTTCTAGTTGTGCGACTGGCATGCCAAGTTTATGAAAATTGCGTGGAATTTAGCGTTCCGGCCTTTGAGAGCTAACCGTTCTCACGCACGCGCTGCGACGCGACGTTACGGGACTCCGCGGCGCGAGAAGCGACTCGCGACAGCGGCGATAGCACGCGGCGAGCCCGGAGACAGCGGCCATACCTATAGGACCAGATGCACTGACACCAAAACAACAGTGACACTACGTCCACTGAATATGGACACCATGAGATGAGAGCTGTGAACTAGATAGACTGTGGCTATTGCACATCAAAGATTTTTATTTTGTTCTTTAACATATTTGAGTATCTAATTTTATGACATCAAATTAATTTATTTTATTTACATCATTGTGTAAATTGTAGATTTTGTAATGTTGTATTATTTCTTACCTTTTTATTCAATTTATTTAATGATGTAACATTTTTGACTTTCGTAAGCGTTTATTTGTAAGCTTGAATCGAAGAAATAAATAATACATAAAGTATGTATGTCTACATCAGGTTGGTTTAATACTCAAAGCTACATCGCGATAGCGAAGTAATAATCATAGAAATGACAATATTCACGAAATTCAGGATGAAACGAGTGAATCAGTCGGAGCGGAAGATCTTAAAATGGAATGTAGGAACTTCTACACTTCTAGGATGAATGATTTACTGTACAGTAATACCGTGGTAATACAAACAGAAATTTTTTTATTTAAATAAATAAATTATTAATATTATTAATGATAGAAAATTTCATATATACAATACTATAAACCTAAATTTAATTCTAAAATTAAAACTAAAATAAAAACTAATTAAAATCTAAAACCCCATCCAAGCCACCGCAGTGTGGCATAGTACCCAAGATGCTGGCAGCATTACCTCTTTGGATGGCCAGGGCAGCTACCTTGGCCAAAGGATTAGCCTGGCCATCCAAAGAGGTAATGCTGCCAGCATCTTGGGTACTATGCCACACTGCGGTGGCTTGGATGGGGTTTTAGATTTTAATTAGTTTTTATTTTAGTTTTAATTTTAGAATTAAATTTAGGTTTATAGTATTGTATATACAAACAGAAATAAGACAATTTAAAATATTCAACTCTGCGGCCTGCAGCTTTAAGTAATATTTTAATGATAGGTAGGTACGTCAAAACTTAGAGTGAAATGCCCAATGTAACTTTAGCAGTATTAAGGGCTGAATGTTGAAAAGCTGCCAGATAGATTATAATACGAATATTACCTATTGATACCCTGGTGGAGCCACGCTACAGGCTTTCGAAGATGCCCAGAGGCTAAGATGATGATGGACAAACGCTTTCAGATAGTTAATAAAATTAAATAAAAAAAAATTTTTAGGTTACAAGCTTTCATGAACTAAAAAGTATAAAACAAGAAAGGATTAGTAGGTACATAAACGCGAGGAAGTGGGAGTAGAGTCAGTGATTATAAATAGGCAATTTGTTTTCATTGTGAGTCGTTTTGGTACCTAGATGTCTACCTACTTGAAAGCTTGTCGCTGTATGATAGCAAAAAGCATTCATTAAGCTAGTTAGTAGATGGTAAGCCAGCCAGATCATGCTGTGGATTATAAGTACTTGCTTGATACCTAAATGGTGGGTAGGTTAGCGACAATATAAGCCAGCCAGATCATGCTGTGGATTATAAGTACTTGCTTGATACCTAAATGGTGGGTAGGTTAGCGACAAGCTTTCAAGTAGGTAGACATCTAGGTACCAAAACGACTCACAATGAAAACAAATTGCCTATTTATAATCACTGACTCTACTCCCACTTCCTCGCGTTTATGTACCTACTAATCCTTTCTTGTTTTATACTTTTTAGTTCATGAAAGCTTGTAACCTAAAAATTTTTTTTTATTTAATTTTATTTTGTCATTTTTAGTCTTTTTCTTTACTACTAAAAGCTTTCGAATTTTTTATTCGAAGCGATATCCAAAATAATTCCATCTCTTAAATTCCTGACGATTAGAGTTATTACCTATTATTATACATCGGTAGTATATCAACATACCTAATAATAAATTTTACCATTGATGTTATATTTATTGCAAGATTAGGGGAGCACGGACAGCTCTACAGCTCTACAGCGCGTTTTTATATGTCTGTGTAGTTTAACAGGTAATACGAGATTACTTTAATACTAATTAAATAATCTTTCATTTACCGCCATCTTCAATATTTTAATAAAACTCATAGCAAAACTAGTGTTTCTAGTTTTTTTCTACCTAAACATTGCTACAAACATTGTATTAGTTTTATTAAAATATTGAAGATGGCGGTAGCACAAAGTCCCAAATTAAATAATGTGGTCGAGGCAATATCGCATACTTATTAGTTTTCACTTTTTATGTATATATTTTTTATTAATATGTATTTTTATATATATTTTGTAACATAAATAATAATTTTTTAAAAAAGGTTAAAAAAATATGTAAGAAAAAAAAATATGCCCCAAGAGAGATTCGAACTCACGACTCTCGGATCACAAAGTAGCAAAGAAAAGCAGTCACACTGACCACTACGCTATCACTACATTAAACGATATGACAAAATTAGCGATTACTAGATACCTATCAAAACAACTGACTATCCTTGAACCTGGTGGAATATCTTCAGTTTGCATCATCAGATCAATACCAACTCCTGATAGAACCTATTGTCACCGGGAATACGGCTCCATGCTCAATCTGAGCTTGATCCAACTTTGGGAAGTCGTCGAAAAATCGATTGCAAGATTTGCACATTTTTTAAATAAATAAATTCGCCGTGAAGTATAGAGAAAGCTTGTAAAAAAATACGTGTGGCACTCGGGGACTGCCGCGGTAAAGCTATTGCATAGCATTCTTCTAGTCGCACGCACACAAACACCGTGCTGAAGTCTGCCGAACTGAAACGACGTTAGACGATGCTGTACTAGGTTTATTTTCGTTACGGAATTTCTTGATTCGGTCGCCGCGCTCAAAGCCTGCGATAAAAGCTATGATGCAATAGTTTAAAAAAATTAATATTCCTTTTGCTATAAATCGCCAAACAGAATAAATCTTTTAACACTCGACTTATAAATCGATGAACACCGGCTGCACGCACGAAAAAGTGTCACGTTCCGCCTGAGCCTGCGCGTGCTAGCGAGAGCGCGGAACAAGCGATAGAGCTATACGTGATAGTAACGACTATAGCCCGCCAGTCATAATTGTAATTTTCAATTAACTCCTTCTTCGTGTTATACAAAATAAGGATAATTCAGTGATAATAATTCAATTCATAAAAGTATGAAAATTTTCATCAATGTTTCTTTATGACGTTATCACGTAAAACTATCGTCCGTAAACCGACTTTACAGGCAACCAATTTTTTAAGCTATTGCATAGCTTTTATCGCGGGCTTTGAGCGCGGCGACCGAATCAAGAAATTCCGTAACGAAAATAAACCTAACACAGCATCGTCTAACGTTGTTTCAGACTTCGGCACGGTGTTAGTGTGCGTGCGACTAGACGAATGGTATGCAATAGCTTTACCGCGGCAGTCCCCGAGTGTCACACGTATTTTGGAGTTTACTCCTTAAGAATCGATTTTAGGCGCCCGGTATGAGAAAAATTCGAGGAGTAAAATCTACTTATGAATGACCTCGTTACGTTTTTCACAACGATGCAAATTTCTACCCTAACATTGAGTAAATAAGGTTGGTTTTCGCTTGAGTTGTCGAATGCCCGCTTTACGTTTTTCACAACGATGCAAATTTCTACCCTAATGTTGAGTAAATAAGGTTGGTTTTCGCTTGAGTTGTCGAATGCGAAAGAGCTTTCGCTTCGGGAAGCCGAGCGCGTACCGATCGGGTCCGAGCGCCGCGAATGCATTACGACGTTTTAAGGAGTAAACTCCAGTCGTGCGTCGGAGCTGACACATACACTTTTTTTCTAACAATACCCATGTTAGCAAGTAGTCGCGCTAAACCGGCGGCGGTCTCTCGTCGCCGGGCCGATTCGATCACACCGCTAACGGTTCTCATCGCGATCCATACCGTCCCATATATTACGAGATTGAATCCGATGCACAAATTACACGCGCGACGCAACACGCGGCCGCGCGGTTAGGTCCCGTTGGAGATCATACGCTAATGTGCGCATATCGCGCGTCGCTCGTGTATCGATACTCTGATGCTATGGATCATTACCGGCTGTTAAGTCTTCTTTATATGGCTAAAAACGTCGACAAAAAAAAAATAAAATAAAATAAAATAAAAATAGTAAAAAGCATTGTGGCATCTCTAGTTCCTAACGAGCTCCATTGCAATATGGGGTCTTGGAAAGTAGATCAATAACTGTAACGTGTTGCTACTAGATGTCGCTAGCAGTTGCTTAAACTGAGAAAGTAGATACATATCATTAATTTCGATGCTGACGTGTAGTTCGACCGTGGCTATAGTGTAAGTGGCTAACACACTCGGGCGCGTTTCCCAAGAGATGTGGGTTCGAATCCCGCTGGCTTCGGAATTTTTGATATGTGTTTATAAAATTTATTCTAAAAACGTCGATTTGATAGGTTACGTTGAATTAAGATGTTTTGGAACGTAGTTCCTTATCGCACCGTGCGGAAGGGGGCTAGACGGAAAAATTAAGACTTAATTGAACCGACACTTTTTTGAATGTGAATTTGGCAATGTGTTCAATATTTTCACACTACAATATTAGATCTCCGTAGCCTTGTGGTTTCTACAGTCGCATAATGGTCGATGGTTCGAATCCCAGCTCGACAGACTGAATTTTCTATTTTCAATTTTATTTTAAATAATTTCTACATGTGGTATTTTTCCCTAATTTTTTACTGCTACAATTTATTTGCTATAATATTTTAATAGCTATTTATGCAACTGCATCGTAATGAGGGTCATTTTAATTCGAGTGCTGTTTTTTGATACGAGGCTTGCCGAGTATCAAAATAGGATAGTACGAGAATTAAAATGACTAATTACGTTCAGTTGCATACAAGATTTTATCTACGACAAGGAAGTAAAATCATTAACAAAATACGCCGTAGGCTCAATAAAGTAACAAAAAGTAACTCCGTAAGCCGCCACCAGCCGCCTGTGGCGCCTCTGTCAACAAAAAGTAACTCCGTAAGCCGCCACCAGCCGCCTGTGGCGCCTCTGTCATATGAACGGTACAAAAGTGCCAGAACTCAGAGCCTTAGCTTTAGGTATCCTATTTTAAGAAGATAACCATTTCGATTCAGCTCCCATACAACGAGCTGCATCGAAATGAGAAGCAAAACCGAAAGAGGGTTCATTTCGATTCAGCTGTCAAACTCGAAATTGGAACTTTTCGATGCTGGAGTAGATAAAAAATTATGTCGGTTTATGCACATTAAGAACTTCGTTCCATCCGGGTGTCCCTTGACACCTCTCAAGTTTTTTTTATTGAATAAATTAAACTAATTGGAATGTTGTTTCAATGCGAGAAATAGTGTTAATCTGTATATCAATACAAAATGTTGGTTTACGTTACCGACAGCCGATGGCCACAAGTCGCGACTGCGTTCGCGGGAGCGTGGCAAGTTTTTGATATTTGGGCATTCATATTTCAATGTAAGGTAAGATCACAATAGAGTATTTCAAAGATATATTTATGTACTTATCTAAATTAAAGTTTTTAAATACTACTAGTTGATGCCCGCGACTTCGTCCGCGTGGTATTGGTTTTTAAAATCCCTCGGGAACTCTTTGATTTACCGGGATAAAAAGTAGCCTATGTCACTCTCCAGGTCCTTAACTATACCCATGCAAAAATCACGTCAATCCCTAGCCCTGTTGCGTCGTGATTGAAGGACAAACCAACAAACAAACACACTTTCGCATTTATAATAATAGTAAGGATAAAACACAATGGCATTTTTCTTTTTAAATATCTGAACTTGTCTCTGAATTCTGAAACATAATATAGAGCTTTAAAGTTTCCTGTTAGACAAAGAGAGCGTTACTGAAGTGTGATGTCACAAGGCAGTAGCTCCATAATATTATACTCTTCATAGAAAATTTCGTTTAAGAAAGAGACAGATTATAGTCGCAGTAAAATAGCTTAAAACTAATTTGTTTTTTGACCGATTTATTTTCCGATCTTAAAAATGTTATTTACAATTTACATGTTACATTTTCAATAATAATGAATGAATACCCAATTCCTGACCACTCAGCGGCGCCTGCGAGAAGCGGCGGTTTCCAGTTAGTGCCCAAGTTCGTTACTGCCTCAGGTTACTGCAGCTAGTTTGCAGTTACTAGCTAGAGCGCGTGCGCTGAACAACACAGTCGTTAGGGCACCTGTCGCAGCTAGTTGCCGTGCACAGCAATTTGTTGTATCTTGTACCTACACTCCGCGACAATACAATTCCTTGAACATACACTGTCGATAAGATCTTTCTCTTATATCCTTGTAAAATATCCACCTTAAACTACGTATATTATTTATCCTTCTAATTTAATTTATGACGTGATAACGTCTTATAAATCGATAACACCGGCTGCACGCCCGAAAAGTGGCACGTTCCGCCTAGCCTGAGTGTGCAAGCGAGAGCGCGGAACAAGCGATAGAGAGGCACGATTTGCCCAAGCGTTGCAACGCGTTGGCAGAGCGTCTGCTGCCGGCTGGCGGGCCCGCCAGTCGTCGCGTGCGCGCTGTGGTTAGTGGACTATTTTTTCCCACAAGCAACAAATCTGAGTCCGCGAACTTCTGCTAGACATAGTTTTTTGTTTTAATTAATATACCATTATAAAGAGTTTAATTTTCACATTATTATGCTTCTTCGGTTCGTATTTTTCATATTGCCACTTTTGTCAACAGCTGATATCATTCACAGCTTGTGTAATCTTTTGGGACACTACTGCGCTACGCACGATGATATTATGGCATCTGACCTCCGTAACCGGTTGAAGATGGACCGGCCTGACGGGCTTATATCAGAATACGAGCTATTTATGATCTTAGGGTTAACGGTTGTCATGGGATGCTTTTAATAATGTCTGACAATTAAACATGCTCTCCGAACTTATTATTGGGGGAATCGGTAGAGTCTACAATAATCTTGAAAGTGCACTAATAGTGTATCTATCTGTCTTTCTGTTCTGGTTAAACAGTTCAAGCGATCTTAATGAAGTCATAAGTTTTTCTGGAGATCTCTATAACCTATAAATAGCCCGGTCTCTTACACTCCAGTACAATTATGGTAGGTTTTGGCTTCACGTACCCATTATCTAATTCTGTATTTCTCACGCTAAAATATGTAGTAATATATCGATAATTAAATCAATAGGCACGATGATCAATTTTGAAAAATCTTTGGATGATGATTACTACTACTGCTACTACTTCACTACTACTAGTTTGAAAAATATTATCCTATTTCAGCAAAATATAAGTTTGGTAGGTAAATTGCAATTTCAATTTTAAGTCTTACGCAATTCACGCAAAAACACTCGACAGTGTCATGGTGTCGTTCGTGACGCCATCTCTATATTTTTTGTTGTAGTTTGTCAAAGTTTGAACATAGATGTGACGTATCGCTCTGATTAGAGTCCTGTAAGGCGGGGTCTTGGGGGCGTAATGAAACACCGAATGTTGGATTAATACTAACTTTATTCTATTACACTCTTTATATTGTTACACTCTACATCTCCCTTCCTTTCATAAAAAAAAATAGTATGTTACATAATTTTTTTTTTGTTATACAGACTGGTTAAATACATTATTAGCTTAATAATAAAACTTACTCACTAGAATTGAACAATTTTGTACGATTCTTATAAACTATATCTAATTTTCCGTTTTTATTAATCTGCACATTTGGTGGCATGTCTTTGACCACTTTGTAAGGACCTAAATAAATACTCTCCATTTTGCTACAATTTTCGTTTTTTATTAGAATTAAATCTCCTGGATTGTACACTATAGGATTAATGCATTTATCATAAACTGATTTTCTTAATTCTTTGCTTTTGACTAAATTTTCCCTTGCTTCTTTTTGCGATAATTGTAACCGATATTTTAATTCACATGGGTAATTTTCGTGATTATATAATGGTTCTACCTCTTTAGTATTTAGATTACTAGGAAGTGAACAGATTTTCCCAAATACTAATTCGTAAGGAGTAAATCTAGTTTCAGAATGGACTGAAGTGTTATGTGAAAAACACCAAAAGGGAAGCCATTGGCTCCATGTTTCGGGATGGTTGTCTGTTTGTATACGTAAAAATGAGTTTAGGTGTTTGTGAGAATTTTCCAATGCACCAATGCTTTGATGGTGGTAAGCTGTGGAACTTAAATGATTAATTTTTAAAAGTTTACATACCTCTTTAAACACTGAAGACTGGAATTCCGAACCTCTGTCAGTTCCAATTTAACCGTACTGCGCGGTAATCCAATATGGCGGATTGCTGCATTTTCGTTATAGTTTTATTTTATCAAAACTAATTTCAATCTCGTTCAAAATAGAAAAATAAATACGTTTCAATCCACAAGTCCCCTATTTCATTAAATAAATTCACAATTTTATTGATTCGGTCATCAAACCTCACACGAAGCAGTTGATTATTACAGCTCCGATCTACCAGGAGTACATAAGCATGCAGCAACTGGTAGATAGACAGATAAGTGCGGGTATAATGAGCGCGGCTTAGAAGATCCATTTCGCGAGCGGCCGTCTTCGCTTCCTCCACTTAATTAACCAATTACAGTCCCTGAGTGGCCCTGAGAGCCGACAGTTGGACCGTAACTCAATCCACCCTCCGTTATTCTGATGTAGTCTGTAGATAAAATGAAGATTCAAAGATAATGAAGAGAGACAGACGTATTGGAAGTAAGAAAGCTTCTCTACATTTTGATGAATCAAGTTTTGTAACTAGGTATAATAATATCTCAATTCTTAAAATAGGTTTAGGTACAATATAAAGGAAAATGCACCAAACCAGACCTAAGATGATCTGATCCAGACCCACAGTTATAGTCAAAAGATAAACCTTTTATTTTATTTTGAATTTTTGAACTGACTGCGTGCTGACCTGCACTAGTATGAATACCAAAAAGCTGATGGATATCGACTTACAAGCTAGTTTGAAGCGTGTGATTAATAGTGGTTCGGGAATATGGCGGCTGCAGCCGCGGAACCGCCTCCAAGTCGGGCGTGATTTGTTTCCTCTAACATCTCTAATACGTCCTCTCGCGACCGTGATACACAGGGTGAACTTTATGCAGTAATGCTTGGCTATAATTTTTGTTTTAAAGCATTCCTATAGAGTTTCCTAAATTGCAGTTTAAAAATGGCTATTACATAATATTTATTATTACAGTAACCCCGCAAAAATAGTGAGCATTCAAAACTATATTATTATCATTATCCTTATCGATACATCTCATAAATTCCTATGTGTATTTCCCGTAGCAAAAAAACTAGTGTTAAATCAGCCGTGTTATAAAAGAACAAAACATTACCTTTTAATGACGTAATTTTAAAGTTGATGAAGTAAAGATTTCAAGTTCATACATTCTGTACCTATGTTGATACGCGCTGAATAATGAACGGGAATGTATCGTGATCGCGACTACAAAGCCTTTGAAAATAAACGTGCAAACTGGCCCTCAGTCGCAGGGGACATTCCGCGCAGTGCCCACTGCCCACAACTGACTGACTGACTCACGCATGCAGTGTACGAGTAGGTATAGGTGCTCATATCACGTCGCACGTCAAACCCGCAGAACGAAAAAAGGTTTTGGAATGCTTTTGTAGCGATCTAGGGCGATCTGAATTTGACTTGAATGTTGACCGTAAATGTTAGAACTGCTCAGAAATGATACGTCATCAACATAAACGGCTCACTTCTGAGCGCAAGTCTGCTCTCAGAAAAGGATTATTAATTATAGGCCATAGTCCACCACGCTGGCGCTGGCCCAGTGCTAATTGGCTGACTTCACACACCTTTGAGGACATTGTGCTGAACTCTCAGGCGTGAGGATTTCCTTATACTTATGATATTTTCCTTCATTGTCAAAGCAAGGGATATAGTACAAACTCCAAAAAGTCTGAGGTGCGTGCCCGGGATCGAACCTGCTACCCCCTGAATAGGAGGCAGTACCACCTAACTAACCACTAGGCTATAATGACTGCACACAGATTGAACGACTATAGTTAAATACGAGTTATCCCTGTCTACGTTTTGGAACAACAAAACTACCAGTCAGACGTTTTAATTAAGGGCAGCGCGGGGGTGCGGCGGATGCTCGGGTGGAGGAGGGGGAGGATAAGGGGATTATCGCTCGTTAATTCGGCGGAAGATAGAGCGACGTGGACAGGCGCTGTTTTTTGGAGGCTTTTTGTCGCCGCCAGGTATTCCGGCGATGTCGCTGACAAGCCCCTGTTGTTGCGTTGACGGCTGCAGATATATACGTCCGAGCGACAGTGTGAGCCTTCCATGCGATAGGAGAGGGGAAATCTGTATTAAGAAGTTTTCGAGGGGCCGAGTTACAGTTTGTAGATAATGCGCAGGTATCTCTGCTTGTGATAGCCTAGTCACTAGTGGTTAGGACTGTGGTCTCCTATTCGGGGGGTCGCAGGTTCGATCCCGGGTACGCACCTCTGACATTTCGGAGTCAAGTGCGTTTAAGCAATTAAATATCACTTGCTTCAACGGTAAAGGAAAACATCGTGAGGAAACCTGCACACCTGAGAGTTCTTCATAATGTTCTTGAAGGTGTGTGAAGTCCGCCAATTTGCATTGGTTGGGCCAGCGTGGTGGACTATGGCCTATAACCATTCTCTGAGAGGAGACCTGCGTTCAGTAGTGAGCCGTTGATGGGTTGCTAATGATGATGATGATCTCTGCTTTTTATTATTTGAACCACTGTTTACGGAATATAGAGACAATTCCACGTCTGATGACAAAATTTTCTCGTTGTGAATTATGCTCTACTGATAAAAAAATACGTGTGGCACTCGGGGACTGCCGCGATAAAGCTATTGCATAGCATTTTCTAGTCGCACGCACACAAACACCGTGCCGAAGTCTGCCGAACTGAAACGACGTTAGACGATGCACGGCTTTCAACGCCGCACCGCCGTGCCGGTCGGAGTGGGGGGGTGTTAGGTTTATTTTCGTTACGGAATTTCTTGATTCCGTCGCCGCGTTCAAAGCCCGCGATAAAAGCTATGCAATAGCTTAAAAACAGGAAGCATTTTTGGGTGCGGGAAAAGTATATTAATAGGTTGGGAAAACTAATTCCACACGGGTGAGGTCACAACAAGGTCTCTAACTCTCTAGTATGACGCCACGGAGCACAGTTTGATGCACTCAGGGGGTCTTCCAAAGCTGCGTCCTGCGGTGTGAGATTGCCACTTTGGAACCCCGATATCTTCGCGTCTACGTGCTATATTTCATTGGTCATTGTAGAGCTAAATTATCATTTTCATTACAAATACGAACTTCAGTTTGAAATAAGCTTTTGCAATTTGTACCTGAACAGATTCCGCGAGCGAGCCGGTAAGCTAATAACTGAACATCAAGATGCTATTCAAATTTCACATTAGACGTGCGGGAAATGAGCGATTTTCATCTTGAATATTAGGCGCAGCATTACTCGCAGATTGCATATCCACCTACGTAAGGCTGCGCGCCCACCGGAGGTGTAGCGAGGGATGCAATGTCTGACGAATGGGGAACAGAACTGTTTCGTATTCATAATAATACACCACACAATAACTGAATTTGGTTGCAGTATTGTAATTTTGTCAAAACTATACAATGGTACCCACCCAATTTAGATCGTGAATTCGAGGGAGAGGGCTGATCGTCCTTAACAAGGATTGATAAAATCTAGCAAGGACGACCAGTTTTTGATCTCAAGTACCTATCGCATTAAATACCATTTAAGCAATTATTGTATTATGATCAAACCATTACTATGCAACAATGTATATGAAATAAATGATTTTGATTTTGATTTGATTTGACTAAGCGAAACGAGGTAAAGACCTGGTAATTTAAAGTAATATCAGATAGTTATATATTTTTAACCGAATTCAAAAAAAGGAGGTTCTCAGTTTGTCGGAATCTGTTATGTATGTTCCCCGATTACTCAAAGACGCTTGAACCGATTTGGAAAATTCTTTTTTTGTTTCAAAGGGTTATACTTCTCAGGTGTTTCCATTTATTTTTTATCGAAATCGGTCGAGTGGTTTAAAAAAATCGGCTAAGTGCGAGTCGGGCCTCGCTCTTTTAGGGTTCCGTTAAAAAAAATTAAATTAAAAGATTTCCATCTACCCACCTTCCCATTTTAATTTTTTTTTTTAATTTAATTTAATTTTTATTATTTGTTGTTATAGCGGCAATAGAAATACATAATATGTGAAAATTTCATCTGTCTATCTATTACGGTTTACGAGATACAGCCCGCTGACGGACGGACGGACGGACGGACGGACGGACGGTCAGCGTAGGCTTAGTAATAGGGTCCCGTTGGTACCCTTTGGGTACGGAACCCTAAAAAATCAACGATAAATAATTATATCCTTTTTAGGACGTGGGCGTTTGAAGTAGATTTTTTAAAAATATTTTTATTATAGACCAGCTGATGGTCGCGACTTCGTCCGCGTGGATTTAGTTTTTAAAATCCTGAGGGAACTATTTGTATTTCCGGGATAAAAAGTAGCCTATGTCACCCTCGGCCCTCAACTATAACCATGCAAAAAATCACGTCGACCCGTACCTCTGTTGCGACTTGATTGAAGGACAAACCAACAAACAAACGCACTTTATATCTGCATCACTGATTATTATTATCGACCGAGCGAAGCGAAGGTCTTTGAGTTAACTAGGGCGATTTGCACTTGTCCGTCCGTCCGTCCGTCCGTCCGTCCGTCTGTCAGAGCCTTATAACTTTTGAATTACTGAACGTAATTACTTCAAATTTAGATATAATATGTAAACCGATGGCCTCCAGCCGAAAATGGCTTAAAAAGTTATAAAAATCTTTATTTCAGGGGGGCTCTCATAGAAGCGAATGCGAAGTAAAAAAAAAAATCGCGTTACATAAAATTGTTACGTATCATTTTAAAGATAATTTTGAACTGAGTACAAAAATATTTTTTTTTTAATTTTTCCCTTAAAATTGACGAAATGGGGGGCTTTCAAAGTGGCGATTTTATACGCTCGCTTGAAGACGCTCTCTAGAAAAATCCGCTATGGATTTTCAAACTGATTTTATGTTTTTAGGTCACTTATATCCTGTACTTGAACAACAAATACTAAAATTATATGAATATTATAAAGAAACGAGATTATTTAATTTTTAATGGGCGTCAGTAATTCATATAGCATCAACATAGCTTCACAATAATGCTAATAGATGGCGCAGTCAGTAACTATTCCCATGGAACTACGAGTTAAATTCAATGTTTGATAAATAATTCAATGTTTTCACTAACGTTCCCTAACCTTTACGGGCTACCTATAAGTTAGGTGATTGATGTTTTCTGTCAACTTATTTATCACGATCCTGTACGGGACACCTAAAAGGATATTGGGACGGATGTTAGGACTTAGGATTGTATTTAGGAGCTACCTACGTTAAGAGACTCCTACTTAGGGGATGATTTAGGTATGTTTGGTGAAAACGGGCATAATAATAATGTCAGTTTTGGTTATCATGTATCGATTGAATGAATAATCATGGGATACCGTTACCGCGAGGTCTCAGTTCGGGGCGAACCACTAGTATTATTATGTTCATAGCTTAGCTGTTTGTTCTGATGAAAAAAGTTCAATGAAGTTAATTCGAAGTTCCTTCGCTCGCCTCGCTGTTTTCTGGTGGAAGAACATCCTAACACGATTGTAGCGGGCAGCAGGCAGTCGCAGGCTCTCGCGCGAGTTATTTCCTCCCCTCTCCGACCCCGCGATACGCCTCGCGGCGGGGGTCGACACAGAAAAACTTTCGCACGCCAAAAGATCAACCCCTCGCCGAACTCAGTGGGGTAACTATCACCCATAAAATCTATTCAGTGCTATAATACTAGTGGATCGCCCCAAACTGAGACCTCGCGGTAACGGTTTCCCATAATTACTTATTCATTCAATCGATACATGACGACCAAAATTGACTTTATTATTATGCCCGTTTTCACCGACCATACCAAAGTAGAAGTTTCTTTACGTAGGCAGCCCCTAAATACAATCATAGCATCCCAATGTCAGTGGCACACCTCACAGTCAGTTTCACCTTTAGCTGTCCCCTAGAGGTTCTTAATAACAAAGTTGACAGAAAGCGTCACCTAACTTAACAAAGGCAGCCCATAAAGGTTAGGGAACGGTAGTGAAATCAGGCATCAATAGGTATCATTTCGTCAATTTTAGGGAAAAATATCAAAACGCTCGAATAAGACTTTATTTTACGTTGGTGAAATCGGCCCTTAGGGAGGTAAGTTTTACAAGCTTTTATTTAACTTGCGAATTGTTAGGTTAGGTCAAATCTTGCAAGTTGAATGAGAAACACTTCCCGGTTTCCAATTAAGCTATGCATGTACATGTAAATCGGATCACAATGTAATATTATTGTGACATAGAGCTGATCTGATGATGGAGTAGGAAGATGGCTATTGGAACTCTCTAAGAAAATGGCTTAATTCGTCAAAAAGCTCGTTTGATTCGTCTTGACTAGTACATAATCTAGATGATATCCAGAGTCTGATGATGAAGCCGGAAGATGGTTTTGAGAACTCTGCAATAAAACGACGTAACTCCATCAAGTTTGTGAAAGTAGTCTGGTACTTGATGATAACCTGCAGGTTCTGATGATGCAGCTGGAAAGTGGCTATTGAAATTCTGTGATAAAACGACACATCTCCATTCAGTTTGGGCACGTTTGATTCATCTTGACAAGAACTCTGGCCTTAGATAATATCCAAGGTCTGCTGATGTAGCCAATAACTACTAAAGATTAGTTTTTTAAAAACAAATTATTAAATTACACTTGTTTGACAAAGTAGATTACGAGATAATGGCTTTTATTATATTTTGGTTTCTGCTTGAGTGACCTCACTTCTTCTTCTTCTTCTTTATCAACCGATAGACGTCCACTGCTGGACAAAGGTCTCCTGCATGAACTTCCGCAGGCCTCGGTCTTGCGCTGCCTGAATCCAGCGGCTCCCTGCGACTCTTTTGATGTCGTCGGTCTGCCAACACTACGCTTCCCGGTGCGGGGTCACCACTCCAGCACCTTGGTGACCTCACTTAATGTGATACAATTTGTTTAAAGTTAAGTAAGATATAAATAATATTGACTTTAAATGTGCTACTCTGTATCACCACAGCGCACCTATTGGGGGATCGCTGGTTCGATCCTGGGCAACGCACCTCTGACTTTTTGGAGTTTTGTGCTCATATGCTTCAACGGAGAAGGAAAACGAGGAAACATGCACGCCTAAGAGTTAATCGTAATGTTTTTAAATGTGTGTGGAGTCTGCCACATCGCATTGGGCCAGCCAAAGTGGTTTAATATGGCCTAGAAACCTTCGCTGAAAGGAGGCTTGCGCTCAGTAGTGAGTCGTTGATGGACCGCTGATGATGATGATGAACAATCATGCATTCGTGATAACGGTACATAATGACGGACTAAACGAACTGCCGACCGACACCGCGCGGCGGCGGCAGGCACCCACTGCACCGTGGGTTTAATGGAGACAGTTCATACCCAGGTTTAACACAAAGGCATATTAAATAATACATTTCATCCCGGAAAAAGAACTTGTAGGGAGTCAAGAAGGAGCACCGGGAAACACGCCAAGAGCAAGTACCGGGCGCCCTCCCAGTGCTTCGGCCCATATAACCGCGAGGTTGGAGGGGCCATGGGAGGTGGTGGGTTAGTCCCTATCCCGTAAAATGCAAGAGTTCCCGTGGGACTTAAAACGCGGGAACGTAGTCGAACGTAGTCTCGGGCACCACACATCGCAGTGATTTTATTCCTTATCTACATTTCTTCTATATCTCCTACCTAGGTGCTGACAAATATTTGCGGTTTTTTTATTGATGTGACAAAACGCGTGGGGTGCGGGCGGGGTGTGGGGGGGATGTGGGGATGGTCAGCACAGAGCGTGGGCGAGATAGCGATAGCACAGTGACACAGTGGCGCGTGCCGACGAGATAAGCGACTAATCTAACTGCCTACTGACCGAAATTGAAATACATAAGCTGAAGTGAAAACTTCTACAGGCATGTTGAGCACTTTTTTGGGTAAGCAAAAAACATGGATTTCGCGAAATCGTCACCGTCACCATCTTCACCGTCACCATCGTCACCATCGTGGAAATTTCAGTAAGACATTTTCAGAGTTCAGAGTTCAACATTTTAGAGGTTCTCAAGCAACCTTGTACTGCGCAGTCGGCAAGCAGCTGCCTTCCTTACCGTTTAATGTATGATGTCGCAGGTTCGAAAACGAAACGTGACAGTGCGCTTTTTCAATTATTTTTATTTCATTTTTATTTATTTTATTTTGTTATTATTTTTTTATTTTATATTTGTTTTTAATTATTAGCAAATCCAGTTTTCACTTCTATCGGCAGTCCCTGACTGCTAATTAGGGTTCCATACCAAAATGGTAAAAATGGAACCCTTATGGTGAGACTTTCTCCGTCCGTCTGTCCGTCCGTCTGTTACAGTCGATTATTTCAGTAACTATTAAAGCTATCGACATGAAATTTGGCATAATTGTGTATAATAGTGGCCCAACATCATTGGAATAAAGAAAAATCGAAAATTATTTTTAGTTTTATTAAAAAAAGGGGGAAAATCGGGGGTTTGAAATTTCAAAGTAAAATAACTATATCGAGTGGGGTATCATATGAAAGGCCTTTACTTGTGCATTCTAAAACAGATTTTTATTTATTTCTACCTATATATAATAGTTTTTGATTAATCGGCCAAAATGTCGAAAAAAATACCGTTCCCCCCCCTTATCTCCGAAGTTTACCAATCGAAAATTCTGAAATATTTATGGTCAATAGAGGTTTATGTATATTTTACAGGAAAAATAAAAGCAACGCGAAAATTATTTTAGTTTGATTAAAAAAGGGGGAAAATCGGGGGTTTGAAATTTCAAAGTAAAATAACTATATCGAATGGGGTATCATATGAAAGGCCTTTACTTGTGCATTCTAAAACAATTCTTTATTTATTTATATATATAATAGTTTTTGAGTAATCGGCCAAAATGTCGAAAAATATACCGTTCCCCCCCCTTATCTCCGAAGTTTACCAATCGAAAAATCTGAAATAATTATGGTCAATAGAGGTTTATGTATATTTTACAGGAAAAATAAAAGCAACGCGAAAATTATTTTAGTTTGATTAAAAAAGGGGGAAAAACGGGGGTTTGAAATTTCAAAGTAAGATAACTATACCGAGTCGGGTATCATATGAAAGGCCTTTACCTGTGCATTCTAAAACAGTTTTTTATTTATTTCTATATATAATAGTTTTTGAGTAATTGGCCAAAATGTTGAAAAAAATACCGCCCCCCCCCCCCTTATCTCCGAAGTTTACCAATCGAAAAATCTGAAATAATTATGTTCAATAGAGGTTTATGTATATTTTACAGGAAAAATAAAACCAACGCTCTAACTAGCATAGTTTTTTTAATATTAACAATAAACTTCTACAAACAAAGTTAACGATAAATAAGCAAATTAATATAATTGTAATATTTGGATATTTTTATATAATTTTGTAGCTGAATGTACATTTTAAGATACGTGAGTAATAAGATGTTTTTGTAACCGATTGTACTTTAATGAGATGTTTAACATTTAGGTTTGGAAATTACCAATAATTATTAACGAGTGCAGAGTCCACGGATCTGTTGTTTACCATTCCCAGTGTTTACTTTGTATTAGTTTATAATGTCCTCCACTCGAAATAATAGTCAGTTCTCAGTTCTCAGTTCTCAGTTCTCAGTTCTAAGTTGTCAGCTCCAAGTCGCAGTAGTAGTTCAGAAGCTACAGTAAAGTGTTACATCGCAAGTAAGAACTTTATAATTTAATACATTTATTGTGTACTAGCTGATGCCCGCGACTTCGTCCGCGTGGATTTAGTTTTTAAAATCCCTCGTGAACACTTTGATTTTCCGGGATAAATAGTAGCCTATGTTCTCAGCTATAGTACCCATGCAAAAAATCACGTCGATCCGTGGCTCTGTTGTGGCGTGATTGAAGGACAAACCAACAAACAAACACACTTTCGCATTTATAATATTAGTATGATTAGAATATTAAATTGCATAGGAAAACACTGTAGCATTAAGTCCATACGATGTATTACATCCATACCTACTATGTAGTATGTAGGTATAATGATCGTTTGGCAAAATCTGACGCCTTTGGAGTAGTTTGACTTTGACAAAATAGGGCTATCCACGATGGCTATATACGATAAAGTATGCTTGCCAACTTAAGATGAGCCGTTCATTCAAAGTATCTTGTAGATTCCGGGGTTCAAGTTATTTGGACCTTATACTGAAGATCGTGATGTCTATAATTTCTGAACTACGAAATTGACGACCTTGAAATAATTACAGGACAATCTCTAAAGAACCTGCTTTCTAACAAAAAAAGAATGGATTAAATCGGAATACGCCTTAATGAATTACAGCGAAATACACATTTTGACTTTCATCCCCTCTCCCAAGGGAACCGTGCTGAATTTCGGGATAAAAAGTATTCTATATTATACCTCGTAGTATTAACTTAAATCGTGCCAAGTTTCATTTAAATTCGTCCAGTAGTTTCGGCGTGATGCGCGGCCAAGGTACAGACAGACAGACAGACAGACAGACAGACAGACAGGCAGACAGATAAAAAATTAAAAAAAAATTGTTTTGGCTTCAGTATCGATTATAGAGTGCCCTCAAACAAAAATTTTCAAAATATCTTCAATGTACAGAATTGGACCTGTTACAGTTTTATTATATTATAGATAAATAAACGTCTACAACGTCACGTTGCTGCTGTTTTCTCTTCAAGACCCCTTCTGACCGCCGAACATTACATTTTGGTGTCAGAAGTGGGATATTAAGAAGGCTCTTGAAATATTAGAGTCCTTTGTTCCTGACAAGTAGTTGAGCGGCGGATCTCCAGTTTCAAGACGTTTAGAATAAACGTACTGGGGAAACAACCTTAAGGAGTCTAAAGAAACACCGAGGCATCGCAAACAGTCGGCAATCCTCGGCAGCGACGAAGTTGAAGACAATAATCGGCGAGCACATCAGCTGAGCACGACGTGGTTGTGGTTCTTCACTGGTGCAGGCCAGTACCCCAGCTTCGAGCCAGTTGACCTTCGGCAGCGTTCGCGCTACCACGTGCTCCGCTACGCGACGACGGACGAGCAGACCGGACCAGGAACTCCGCAGTATACCAATTACTAACTCAAGTGAGTAGTATAATTGTTGTTATATTGTGTAAAATTTATTTATTGTGTGTTATATGGAATAATAGAATTTTATAGATATTTTATAGGAAATTATAAAGAGATTTTAGAAAATTGAGAAATTATAGGATTTTATACGATTATTACAGATTATTATTAATTTTTTTTTTATTTTATCGGAATATCAAGTAAATAATTATTTAAAATGTATAGTTCAGAGGAATGTATAGTTCAGAGGATAAAGTTTCTGGTGGATTTATAGATATCAACCTAGCTGAAAGAATGATTAATAAATATGATGGCGATAAGGCAAACTTACACGTGTTCATAGATAATTGCAATAATGCATACGCTCTATTAAATCCAGTTTATAAATTAGCATTCGTGTCAGTAGTTTTATCAAAAATTGAAGGAAATATTAGGTCAACATTATTGAATAGGTCATTTTCATCATGGGAAAGTTTAAAAGAACATTTATTAGAAAATTATTCGGAAAAACGAACATTTGCACAATGGCAACTCGAATTAAATTCTTGTAGACAGGGTCAAAATGAATCTATTTCAAAATACTCTAGTAGGGTTGAAAATTGCTATATTAAATTAATTAAATCTTTGGATCCAAAATTATCAAAAGAAGCTCGCGAAGCGAACATAGAGTTATTAAAAAATCAGGCTTTAAACATTTTTATTAGTGGTCTTCTACCACAACTCCATATTTTGTTAAAATCGCAGAAACCGTCAACCTTTGAGGATGCGGTATCTATAGCAATTTCGGAAGAACAAGAAATAAAATCTAGACAGGAAATGAATGCAAAACAAAATTTCAATTCAGGTATTAAAAGATGTACAAATTGTAACAAATTAAATCATTTAGCTCATCAGTGTAGATATCCACCGATGATTAGACATATACAACCAAATCAATCAAATAATAATATACCTACTTGTTTTTTTTGTCATAAACGAGGACATCTAGCCAAAGAATGTTGGAATAATCCAAACAAAAATAATCATAATAATAATCGTAACCGTAACAACAACCAACCTCATTAAAATAAAAATAACCATTTCAATCGTCCAAATAATAATTGGAATAATCATAATAACAGGCAAACGAACAATAGGAGCAATGAAAACAAGCATTTAAACTCCAAAGGTCCGAGGCCCGCGGCCAACCCAAGGACCACCAATTTGATCCAGGCCGAATAAGATTAATAGACACGCGTATTTCGTCCTATGTATATTTAGAATCAGATAACATATTAGAGAACAAAAATAAGTTTTTAATCGATACAGGGGTAGAGGTCACATTAATAAAAATAACTTCGTTGGAAGGAGAAACGTTAATATACGAGGATAAAAAGATAAAACTAAAAGGAATCGATAAGGACGCTAGTCCAACCGAAACGATCGGTTCTACCTATTTAACATTCAATATAGGAGACAAAAGAGTTTATCAAACACTTCACGTGGTACCCGATAGCTTTCCTATAAAATGTAATGGAGTGATAGGTAGCGATTTCTTGTCGAAAACTGACTCAATAATAAGTTATAAGGAGAATAAAATTAAAATATGAGGTACAGAGTTTAAAATTGAGCATGATGAAATAAAAATTTCTAGTGAAAAAATGAACGAGAGTAAGTTGAAAAATGATATGTGTGATGAGAAAAATGAAAGTGATATGTGTTATGATGATTTGGAAAGTAATATGTTTGAAAGCGACTGTGAGGTTTATCCACAAAATATGTTGAAAAAAGAGATGAGTAATGAAAGAAATATGTATGAAAGAAGCTGTGAAGTTCATCCACAGGAATTCAAAAGTAATAAAAGTTGTGAAAATAATTGTTCTCAAAGAAGTTGTGAAGTTAATCCACAAAAACTGAATAAAAGTATGAATAATGAAAGGGAAGTTTGTGTGATAGAACCAAGATGTGAAAAGGTTATTTCTATTTGTATAGAGAACCCTAATTTGAAAGAAGGAATAATATCGGAACCAATTAAGATATCAGAAGGTGTTTATTTATGTCCGAGTATAGTTAAAGTTCATGAAAACAAAGCATTAACAATGTGTTTGAATACGACAGATAAGGAAGTCAAAATAAATAAGTTGTTTGTGAAGTTAGAACCGTTTACTAACGAGCTTCGAGAAACAAACGAGATAATTAGCGTAAACAAATTTAATAATGACACAGCGTACCCAGGAAATTGTTTGAGTAGATTAGAACAAACTTTAAGAACCGATCATTTAAACAAAGAAGAAAAAGAGTCGTTAGTAGATTTGTGTAAACAATATAATCATATATTTCATTTAGAGGGCGATACATTAACGTCAACAAATACGGTGATGCACGAGATACCAACAAATAATAACGTTCCGATCAATACAAAGTCGTATAGGTATCCAGAAGCTCTAAAGGAAGAAGTTAACGAACAAATAGGGAAATTATTAAGGGATGGAATTATTCAACCATCGAATAGTCCTTGGAACTCACCCGTATGGGTGGTACCTAAAAAATTGGACGCGTCTGCTAAAAAGAAATGGCGACTTGTAATCGATTTTAGGAAATTGAACGAAATAAGTATAGGAGATGTCTATCCCCTACCTCAAATAAATGATATACTAGATCAGTTAGGTCATAGTAAGTATTTCACGACCTTAGACTTAGCGTCAGGTTTTCATCAAATAAAAATGAGTCCAAAGGATCAAGCCAAAACAACTTTTAGTGTACCGTTAGGACATTACGAATATACTAGGATGCCTTTTGGATTAAAAAACGCTCCAGCAACCTTTCAAAGACTGATGAATAACGTTTTAGTCGGATTACAAGGAATTAAATGTTTTGTTTATCTTGATGACATTGTAATATATGGTAATTCGTTACAAGACCATAATATAAAATTAAAAGAAGTTTTTGATAGATTGTCACAACATAACTTGAAACTCCAACCAGACAAATGTGAATTTTTAAAAACCGAAGTTATGTATTTAGGACATTTAATCACTCAGGACGGTGTCAAGCCAGATCCAAAAAAGATAGAAGCTGTAAAAAATTATCCAATACCAAAAACTCCAAAAGATATTAAAGCGTTCTTAGGTCTAGCCGGTTACTACCGAAGATTTATTGAGAATTTTAGCAAACTTAGTCAACCTTTAACTAAACTTTTAAAGAAAGATGAACCTTTTATTTGGACAAGTTTACAACAAGATTCATTTGAAACATTAAAAACAAAATTATGTGAAGAACCTATTTTACAATATCCAAATTTCTCCGAAACTTTTAATTTAACAACGGACGCTAGTAATTACGCAATAGGAAGCGTTTTATCTCAAGTTTCAAAACCTGAAGATCTACCTATAGCTTATGCAAGTAGAATCTTGAATAAGAGTGAAATTAATTAATCTACTACTGAAAAAGAATTATTGGCGATAGTATGGTCTGTAAAACATTTTAGACCATACCTGTATGGACGTAAATTTAGAATAATAACAGATCACAAACCTTTAACTTGGCTAATGAATGTTAAAGATCCTGGATCTAGGTTAGTTAGGTGGAGACTTTTATTAGAAGAATACGATTATGAAATAGTGTATAAACAAGGAAAGTTAAATCAAAACGCTGATGCTTTAAGTAGAATAAAACCAGAAAAATCAGAAACAGGCGAAATTATTAAAATTCACAGTGTCACGAGAAATAGAGAAAGTTATTCGTCATTTTTAAAAGAAATGGAAAGGAAACCTATTTTATATAATAAACTCGAAGAACACAATGACAAACTTCCAAATAACAAAAATAAGATTATCTTTACGTCAACCGATTTAGACATTGAGAATGATAAGAAGTTGATAGAATGAATTAAAGTCATAGAAACCGATTCAATATTGTTGCATGTGGGTAAATCTAAAACTAATAAAGTCAGTTGTGTCACCGACGCGGTCTTTGATTCAGTGCTCCGGAGTAATTTATTGCCTTTTTAATAGTAATATTCAACTGGCGACGAGAAAATCGCGTAGCATTCTTGTAAAATATATAATTTGTCAAAATGCCCATCGGAAAAATTGAGTGCTTCGATTTAACTAGTAAAAAATGGTCGGCGTACATAAGACGCGTGGAACAGTTTATCGAACTCAACCAAATCGAGGACCATTTAAAGGTGGCTACGTTGATTACGGTAGTGGGTCAAGCTACTTATGATGTAATGTGTGATTTGTGTGCACCGGACACGCCGGAGATGAAATCATTTGAAGACTTAGTGAAGTTAGTCGGTGAACATATTGAACCTAAGAGGTCCGACATTGCGGAGCGGCACGTATTTCGGCTTCGCCGGCAGAGGGCGGGCGAGACGCTCAGTCAGTACCTACAAGCTTTGAAACACTTAGCGAGTACTTGCAATTTTCGATCGAATCTCGAAGAAAATTTAAGAGATCAATTCGTATCGGGGCTGGCGAATGATGATATGAGATCTCGGTTATTCGCCGAACCTGAGTTGACGTACAAAAGAGCAGTGGAATTGGCTTTGGCACTAGAAGCGGCAGACAGGCACGCTCAAGCGAGCGTTTCCACCGGCGAAGCGGTCGATGGCGCGAGGGCCGCGCCCGCCGCGGCAGAACCGTTGCATCGGGTAGCGGCCGAGGCGCGCGCGCCGCGCGACTTTGGTGGCGGCGCCAGCGGTGCCGGCGCGATGCCCAGGCTGGCTGCGGGCCCTTGCTGGCGATGTGGACGGCTCCATAACCCAAATTACTGCCGTTTTAAGAACTATACTTGTGATGTTTGTCAGGTCAAAGGTCATCTTAGGGTTCAGTGCAGAGAGCAAGGCGTAATCCGACGCGGGGCAGGCAACAGGCAAGGTCGCGCCCAGGGAAAATCGCATAATTATCTCGACAGTGATAGCGGCTCTGAGTGTGAAATGTATAGTTTAAATGTGTGCGGTGTAAGTGATCGGCCGTATAGTGTGCCTGTTCAGGTGAATGGATTACCATTGGATTTTGAACTGGACACTGGTAGTAAGTTGTCTACTATCAATTATGACTGTTATGAGCGGTATTTTAAAAATTGTAATTTGAACAAAAATAATGTTTGTTTACGTTCTTATACGGGTGTTTTGATAGAACCAGTGGGTTACTTGTTAGTTGACGTTGTGCTTGGAAAATATTGGGCTAATCAGTTAAAATTATTTGTTATTAAAAAGGGTGGCCCGCCACTCTTGGGCCGTTCTTGGTTACGGCATTTGAAAATAGGGTCGGTGCAAATTAATGATTTTTTATGTAATTTAAGAGATGAACATGTAGTGGAAAACTTACGGCAGGAATTTCCTACGGTGTTTTCGCCCGGTTTGGGGACTTGTAATGTGCGAATGTCATTAAAATTAAAAGATAAAACTCCAGTTTTCCTCAAAGCACGTCATCTGCCTTTGGCATTACGCGAACCTGTCGAGCGGGAGTTAAATCGACTCGTAGCAGAGGGTACTATTTTTAAAGTGGATTACTCGGAATACGGAACACCTATTGTACCAGTAATAAAAAAATCGGGAGAAATACGTATCTGTGGGGATTACAAGGTAACTATTAATCCAAAATTGTTACGTGAGCCTTACCCTTTGCCACGGATCGAAGAGCTATTTGCCGCGTTGAGCGGCGGCGAGCAGTTTTCTAAGATCGACCTCACTAATGCATGTACCGCGATCACCACCCATTTAGGGACGTTTGTGTACAGGCGCACGCCATTCGGGCTGAATTGCATTCCGGAAAAGTTTCAAAAGTTTATGGAGGAAACGCTGCGTGGTTTGAATGGGGTGGTTGTTTATCTCGACGATATAGCTGTGACGGGCCGTAACAGAGTTGAGCATCTGTCTAATTTAAAACGCGTCTTGGAACGTTTACGTGATGTCGGTCTCAGAATTAAGTATGAGAAATGTTCATTTTTGCAAGATAGTATAACCTATGTGGGGTTTGTTATTGATAAGCATGGATTACACCCAGATCCAAACAAAGTCAAGGCAATTGTTGATGCTGCCGCTCCAACCGATATAACGCAGCTGCGTTCTTTCTTGGGTTTATTGAATTACTATTCTAAATTTATGGAAAATAGTAGTACGTTACTGGCACCATTGCACGAGCTGTTGAAAAAAAATGTTGTTTGGAACTGGAGTGAAAAGTGTGAAAGAGCATTTCAAGCTGTTAAGAAAATGATATTGAGCAAAAATGTTCTTGTGCACTACGACCCTAAGCTTCCATTGGTGCTGTCTGTTGATAGTAGTTCGTACGGCATCGGGAGTATATTAGCGCATCGCTATCCGAACGGTGAGGAGCACCCTATTTGTTTCGCGTCGCGTACGTTGAATAAAGCCGAGCGCGCGTACAGCCAACTCGATAAGGAGGCTTTAGCTATAGTCAGTGGAGTCAATAAGCATCACCACTATTTATATGGCCGTCATTTTATTATCAAGACAGATCACAAGCCTCTCTTGTTTATTTTCGGCTCAAAGTCAGGGTTGCCACAAACAGTTGCCAGTAGACTACAGAGATATGCGGTCAATTTAGCGGCGTACGACTTTGATATTGAGTTTGTTAAGTCTAAAGACAACTGTAGTGACGCTTTATCTCGTCTCCCCTTGCCGTGTGAACGTAGAGAACCGGAACTGGATCTGATCGCTTATGTTAATTATGTTGAAGAATCATTTCCTATTTCTGCTAAAGAAGTAGCTCGGGAGACTTTGAGAGATCCTATTTTAAAAAATATTTACAAATATTTGGTTTATGGTTGGCCTTCGGAGGTGGCAGAAATGGAAAAGCCTTATTTTCATCGTAAGGATAGTCTCACAATAGAAAGCGGTTGTGTTTTATACAACCACAGGGTGGTCATACCGGACGCGTTGCGGCGTCGCGTATTGAGAGAACTACACGAGGGTCACCTCGGTGTAGTCAAGATGAAATCTATCTCAAGGAGTTATGTTTATTGGCCTCAATTAGATAAAGAAATAGAAGGTTTAACTCGTGAATGCTCTGCGTGCTGCCAGCAGCGCGACGCGCCGCCCCGCGGCCAGCTGCACCCGTGGGCTCACCCGGCGAACCCCTGGAGCCGGTTACATATTGATTTTGCCGAGTTTCAAGGTAAGCGTTATTTGATCACCGTCGATGCTCATAGTAAGTGGATCGAGGTACAGAAAATGAGTGGCACCACAGCGACCGCGACAATTGGTAAGCTGCGAGAACTCATGGCTCGATTTGGCCTACCATCGGTGGTCGTAAGTGACGGCGGGCCGCCTTTTAGTTCGTTTGAGTTTGCGGAGTACATGCGTAAAAATTTAATCACGCATACGATCACTAGTCCATATAGGCCGGCGGGAAACGGAGCCGCAGAAAACGCCGTAAAGTCTGTAAAAAGGGCAATGAAAAAAGCAGTCCATGAAGGCATGGATATTGATACGGCGGTAAGTAAGTTCCTTTTTCAATATCGCAACACCGAACACGCAAGTACGGGCGTCGCGCCAGCGGTTGCTCTCCTGGGCCGGCGCCTGCGCGGACGACTAGATGCATTAAAACCGACAGCGAAGGACCGGGTTGAAGCTCATCAAGAGAGATCGGGGCAACAAAAACCGGGTGTAGACCGAAGTGTAGAGGTGGGCACACAGGTTTTAGCTCGCTCTTATAATCCGAGGCAAGAAAAATGGGTACCAGCTGCGGTTACGGAACGGGAAACACCGTGTACGTATCGCGTTCGTACGTCGGATGGCCGCAATTTCCAACGTCACATCGACCAACTATTACCGATCGGTAAGTCGACGCGATACTCTTTGGCTCCCGATATCGCTACACCCATCGAATCTCAAATAGTTCAAGCAGACCGGTCCATCGAATCTCAAATAGTTCAAGCAGACCGGTCCATCGAATCTCAAATAGGTCAAGTAGGCCAGTCCGACGAAGGCCAATCAAACTTAAACAGTGGCTCAGTTATGGCTAGTGCTAGCGCGGATTTAACCGATGAATCCGAACCAGTTCCTTCGTCGACTGGAAATGAACCGTTTAGCAAGGCACGCCCTAGACGTGCATGCCGTTTCACTGGGAAATACGGGAAAACTTAAGTTTCCACTAACTCCGTACGATTTAACCTTAAATTGTATTGGTAGACTGTTTATTTCTAAGAAATAATAATAATTATTATTAAATTCCTTTTATTTGTAATATTCTATGAAGTAGACACATTTTAGTTTTTGTATTGTTATTTTCAAGTTTTTTTTAAGGGGGGACGTGTTGCATGTGGGTAAATCTAAAACTAATAAAGTCAGTTGTGGCACCGACGCGGTCTTTGATTCAGTGCTCCGGAGTAATTTATTGCCTTTTTAATAGTAATATTCAACTAATATGAAGTTTTAAGTATACAAGATAATAGTAATAAAGTATATTTTACATTCCCAAAACTAAACTATTGGGATAGCGTAACATATGAAGACATATTTGAATGCTTCAAAAATTTAAAACAAGCATTACTACAAGAAAATATAAAAGAAATAAATTTAACTAGTTTTTGTCACTTTCATCTTAAATGGCATAAAGTCAGAACTATAATTAGATACATATTTAAAGATACAGAAATATCAATCAATGTTTTTCACGACAGAGTTCAAACGCCAAAAAGGGAGGATATACCGTTTATTTTAGAAGAAAATCATTCAAATGTTGTGTCAGGTCATACAGGATTTCATAAAACTTATAAGAAAATTAAAGCTAACTATAAATGGGACACTATGAAAAAAGATATTAAAGAATACATTAAAAAGTGCGAATCCTGTCAGAAGAATAAAAAAAAAAAAAAAAAAAAAACCTATGGAAATTACTTCAACATCTACAGAGGCATTCCAAAAAGTAGCTCTTGATATTGTAGGTCCTAACCAATAGACCTTATAAAATAATTAAAAAAAAAAAATTGGCAGTCATATTGACTGCCGATAGAAGTGAAAACTAGATTTGCTAATAATTAAAAATAAATATAAAATTTAAAAAAGATATAAATATAAAAATAATTATAATAATAAATAAATTATAATAATAAATAATAATAATAATAAATAATAATAAATAATAATAAAATAATAAATATAGCACACTTACGACATCTAAGTGAAATATAAAGAACTTCAAGAGTAGTAGTAACAAACAGCTGTCTTACGTCGTAAAATATTAATCATGGAAGTTTGTGGTCATCATCATAGATGGCGCAGTCAGTTCAATTGCCGTATTTATATACGACAATTGTACTAGCTTCGGCAGTACATATACAGTAATTAATTTCGACATCCTTATCATACCTGCCGTGGCTCTATTATACAGGCGCCGCGCCGCCTACTTACCAAATAAGTACGGATTCATACCCACCTCCGGTTACGGAAATTTTCTTTCTTTAAATTGATAAATATAATTAAAATAATTCAAGTTACACTTTTACAGTTCTTACAAAAATAAAAAAAACAAACAAAAACGTAAGCCGAAGGTAGGATTCGAACCCTGAACCAGCGAAGGGACTGAGTGAAACTCACTCAGGTCCCTTTGCCACTAGACCAACCAAGCGATGACGAAGCGTCTGAAATAATCAAAGGTAATAGTTGTCTACTCTCCATCCGTCTTACGCTTTTTCGATCAGGGTCACGTGTCCTGACGCGAGTTTATGATTTTATACCCATTACAGAAAAGTGCTCAACGCCGCTAAAGAAGTTTTCACTTCAATAAATTCTTCAACTAACGTTACAATTAAAATTAAAAATAAGAAACTTAAAGTACATACTAATAGGTTGAAACATGCGTTTGTTTCAGAATGAACCTGATTTTTGTTACGATATTCCTGACATGGATACCGTATGTAATAAGTAGCGATAAGTTATATACTAGTGGTTCGCCCCGAACTGAGACCTCGCGGTAACGGTATCCCATGATTATTCATTTAATCGATACATGATAACCAAAACTGACATTATTATTATGCCCGTTTTCACCAAACATACCTAAATCATCCCCTAAGTAGGAGTCTCTTAACGTAGGTAGCTCCTAAATACAATCCTAAGTCCTAACATCCGTCCCAATATCCTTTTAGGTGTCCCGTACAGGATCGTGATAAATAAGTTGACAGAAAACATCAATCACCTAACTTATAGGTAGCCCGTAAAGGTTAGGGAACGTTAGTGAAAACATTGAATTATTTATCAAACATTGAATTTAACTCGTAGTTCCATGGGAATAGTTACTGACTGCGCCATCTATTAGCATTATTGTGAAGCTATGTTGATGCTATATGAATTACTGACGCCCATTAAAAATTAAATAATCTCGTTTCTTTATAATATTCATATAATTTTAGTATTTGTTGTTCAAGTACAGGATATAAGTGACCTAAAAACATAAAATCAGTTTGAAAATCCATAGCGGATTTTTCTAGAGAGCGTCTTCAAGCGAGCGTATAAAATCGCCACTTTGAAAGCCCCCCATTTCGTCAATTTTAAGGGAAAAATTTAAAAAAAAATATTTTTGTACTCAGTTCAAAATTATCTTTAAAATGATACGTAACAATTTTATGTAACGCGATTTTTTTTTTTTTACTTCGCATTCGCTTCTATGAGAGCCCCCCTGAAATAAAGATTTTTATAACTTTTTAAGCCATTTTCGGCTGGAGGCCATCGGTTTACATATTATATCTAAATTTGAAGTAATTACGTTCAGTAATTCAAAAGTTATAAGGCTCTGACAGACGGACGGACGGACGGACGGACGGACGGACAAGTGCAAATCGCCCTAGTTAACTCAAAGACCTTCGCTTCGCTCGGTCGAATATAAGTGTGATAGATAAAGGAGGTATTTACTTTGAAAACTTAGGAAAAGTTAATCATTTTGATAGTGAATGGAATTTAATAACATATTTAGATATAGCTGATATACATAGAAAAATAAATTTAATTCATGATACCTATATTAAAACGAAAGATCTTTGTAATCATGAAACTTTCACAAAGTTTTCACTTTGCCAAACATCACTTCTAATTTTAGAACAAATAATTCCTCAATTGAATATTCAAGAAAACATTCTTAGAGAATTAACAGGTTTTCATAGTCATAGAGTAAAACGGTCTTATATTGATGGAGTCGGAAGTATTTTTAAAGTTCTCTTCGGTTATCTAGATGCCGATGACGCAAAAAGATATAACGATGCAATTGAACATCTAGATAAAAAACTTAAAACTCAATCAAACATTGTTAAATCGACGATTTCTAATTTCAATACAACCATTACAGATTTAAATAATAACGAAAAAATATTTAATGAAAACTTAAATTTATTATCAAACTATACTAAAGATATAGGAGATAAAATATTTAGCATTAAAATGAAGCAAGATATTGATGAACATATGTCTTTATTAACTTTAATTACTACCGAAGTAAACAATGAAATTTCTAATTTTATTAATGCAATTTTATTCGCGAAGAATAATGCCATTCATCCAGTTATCATTACTCCAGAACAATACGGAGTAGAGTTAAAGAAAACATTATCATATTTGCCATCACAAACGAAATATCCTCTAGAACTGAACGAGAAAGATATTCCAGAATTGTTATCGTTAGCAACCTTAGTGTCATATGTAACAAATGAAAAACTTGTATTTGTAATTAAGACGCCTTTAATCACTCAAGTCAGTTATGATTTATATCATGTTCTTCCAGTACCTATCAAAAGTAACGATAATACATTTATATTTGTTTTACCTAATTTCAAATATTTTTTAATATCAAATAATAAGATTCATTATACTAGTTTAGATAATCTAAACCAATGTAAAATTCTTAAGAATAATCAAAGATACATATGTAAGTTAGAAACCGCCTTATATTCAGTACATACAAGCAAAACATGTGAAACTGAATTGATGTACAGCAATACAAAATTGCCTGCTGAATGTGATATAAGAGTAGGCTATATACAATCCGAACAATGGTATAAATTACACCATAATAATAATTGGTTATTTGTAATGCCTAGAAAAACTATAGGTACGATGAATTGTAAAAATAAAGAACCTATTGACATTGAATTAATTAATACTGGTATAATTAAAATATCAGATGAATGTTGTAAAAAGTTGAAAAATAAGAATATTACTAAAATTAATTTTGTACCAATGAAAATTCATGAGAAATTAGATTTAGAAAGTTTGAATTTAGCAAGTCACAAAATAGATAAGATTAATGATATAATTGATCAAATGGAAAATGAAACAATATTTGACAAAGTGGTTAATAATGTTTATTTTGCATATATATTCTTTTCTATTTTAAAAATGATTTCAATTGTATAATATGTACTTTATCGTCTAGCTAAATATTTATGGAGAAGACATTTCTTTTGCAATAGAAATGATAGATTATTAGCATTAGAAGATACTAGAACTTGTTGTGCAAGAATTACAAATTGTATAACTTTCAAGGTTAACAATGATAATAGAGACAGAGACATTGAACTTGAAGAAATGCCTTCTGCATCAGAAAACTCTGAAATACCTTTAAGACGTAGTGCGCGAATTGCACAATTAAAAGTAAATTAATTAAGTTTAAGATTTTGTATACTTTGATATTTGATAAAATATATAATCATTATTATTTAGTTAAGAAAATATTATTCTTTTGATTATACTATGATTTGTATCGAAATATTTTAGAATAACTTTGTTTAATATTGTTTTAAAATAAACTGTGTTTATTTTCTTAAAGGGGGAGGATTGTGATATTTGGATATTTTTATATAATTTTGTAGCTGAATGTACATTTTAAGATACGTGAGTAATAAGATGTTTTTGTAACCGATTGTACTTTAATGAGATGTTTAACATTTAGGTTTGGAAATTACCAATAATTATTAACGAGTGCAGAGTCCACGGATCTGTTGTTTACCATTCCCAGTGTTTACTTTGTATTAGTTTATAATGTCCTCCACTCGAAATAATAGTCAGTTCTCAGTTCTCAGTTCTCAGTTCTAAGTTGTCAGCTCCAAGTCGCAGTAGTAGTTCAGAAGCTACAGTAAAGTGTTACATCGCAAGTAAGAACTTTATAATTTAATACATTTATTGTGTATAAATAAACGTCTACAACGTCACGTTGCTGCTGTTTTCTCTTCAAGACCCCTTCTGACCGCCGAACATTACATAATATTATCGTTTTACTTTTGGAGTATGGAACCCTCGGTGCGCGAGTCCGACTCGCACTTGGCCGGCTTTTATTTTTTTTTAAGCTGGCAGTCGAAAAGCCAAGAACGTCAATAGAAAGAAAGGAAAGAATATAAAACTAATACTTTAGTGTAAAGCTTAGGCCTCTTACCGCGTAGTCCTTAGAAGTCCTTAGAAAACCTTTGGCAACTCTGTTTTTTTTTTCGGAATAAAAGGTAGCTAAAATCTAACTTTTCGGAGCTATGTGCGTTTAAGCAATTAAATGTCACATGCTCCAACAGTAAAGGAAAACATCGTGAGGAAACCTGCACACATAGAGTTCTCCATAATGTTCTCAAAGGTGTGTGAAGTCTGCCAATTACGCATTGGGCCAGCGTGGTGGACTACGGCCTTTAACCCTTCTCTGAGAGGAGACCTGCGCTTAGTAGTGAGCCTTTAATGGGTTTGCTCATGATGAAAATGTGACTCTCCAAGACAAAAAATACGTGTGGCACTCGGGGACTGCCGCGGTAAAGCTATTGCATAGCATTTTCTAGTCGCACGTACACAAACACCGTGCCGAAGTCTGCCGAACTGAAACGACGGTGTTAGGTTTATTTTCGTTACGGAATTTTTTGATTCGGTTGTCCCGCTCAAAGCCCGCGATAAAAGCTATGCAATAGCTAAAAAAAAATTATGTTCATCCCTTGCTCCTTGCCTGCATGGTTGGAGCACAAAGCCACAATAATAATGCGAAAGTGCGTTTATTACTGTTGGTTATTAAGCAAGGATAGATTTTATTCTCGTTTTGAGGACATTAACTTCATCCTTATCTGAGTATTAATACATTCCATACACAATTCTGAATAGCAAATGACTCTATTTCCAATGTGAATGTAACTGTATATAACGTTATCTGGAGTCATGATGTGTAATGTCTTCATTATTACGACCATCCAGTTTATATCGAGTAAATATATTATAATACTAGCTGATGCCCGCGACTTCGTCCGCGTGGTTTTAGTTTTTAAAATCCCTCGTGAACACTGATTTTCCGGGATAAAAAGTAGCCTATGTCACTCTACAGGTCCTCAACTATAGTACCCATGCAAAAAATCACGTCAATCCGTGGCTCTGTTGTGGCAAGATTGAAGGGCAAACCAACAAACAAACACACTTTCTCATTTATAATATTAGTATGATTAGAATATTAAATTGCATAGGAAAACACTGTAACATTAAGTCCATACGATGTATTACATCCATACCTACTATGTAGTATGTAGGTATAATGATCGTTTGGCAAAATCTGACGCCTTTGGAGTAGTTTAACTGACAAAATAGGGTTATCCACGATGGCTATATACGACTACAAATACCAGCATAAGATGAGCCGTACATTCAAAGTATCTTGTAGATTCCGGGGTTCAAGTTATTTGGACCTATACTGAAGCCTGCTATAATTTCTGAACTACTAAATTGACGACCTTGAAATAATTACAGAAAAATCTCTAAAGCCCCTGCTTTCTAACGAAAAAAGGATGAATGAAATCGGAATACGCCTTAATGAATTACAGCTAAATACACATTTTGACGTTCATCCCCTCTCCCAAGGGAACCGTGCTGAATTTCGGGATAAAAAGTATCCTATATTATACCTCGTAGTATGACCTTCAATCATGCCAAGTTTCATTTAAATCCGTCTAGTAGTTTCGGCGTGATGCGCGGCCAAGATACAGACAGACAGACAGACAGACAGACAGACAGACAAAAAATTAAAAAAAAATCGTTTTGGCTTCAGTATCGATTATAGAGTGCCCTCAAACAAAAATTTTCAAAATATCTTCAATGTACAGAATTGGACCTGTTACAGTTTTATTATATTATAGATTTTATTTGCCAAAAACATTTATTAGATTAATATTACATCAGCTCTAGGACTTTGACCGCTTGATACCGTTCCGCGAGACTATTTTTCCAAGTGTAAAAAGTATAAGCTAGCCTAAGTAACTACCTAGTGTGATTTAGTCCAGGCGTGAGCTGATTGAGTAAGATCGTTAACTGACAGCTTACTCGTAAAAAGTTATTCAAGTTTTGACCAAAGGGAAATTGGTATTTGAGCGTCCAGTTTTGAAGAGAAAATATGTCATGTTTCGGGTTTTTGAAGTTTGAAATAGGGGATGAAAGTTTATATTTTGTAATTATTAATATTTTAACTTATATTTATGCAAAATTGTTAGTACGGGGAAACCTTGTCATTTAAATCTAAACTCACACAGGCGCAGTTGTGGAATCATCATCATTATCAACCCATCATCGACTCACTACTGAGCGCAGGTCTCCCCTCAGAGAAGGGTTATAGGCCATAGTCCACCACGCTGGCCCAATGCGAATTGGCGGACTTCACACACCTACGAGAACATTATGGATAACTCTCAGGTGTGCAAGTTTCCTCACGATGTTTTCCTTCACCGTTAAAGCATGTGATATTTAATTTATTAAACGCACTTAACTTTGAAAAGTCAGAGGTGCGTACGCTGGATCGAACCTGTGACCCGCCGAATTGGAGACCACAGTCGTCGTCACCACTAGGCTATCACTGCTTCATAAAATTACTTGATGGCACGTCTATAACCTCATTAAACATTTCTTTAGAAAAATGGCACGTTGATACTTAAAGGTTCACCATCGCCCATCCCTGAAATAGGGGATGAAAGTTTATATTTTGTAATTACTAACATTTTAACTTATATTTATGCAAAATTGTTAGTACGGAGAAACCTTGTCATTTACATCTAAACCCATGGAATTAAGCTAGTGAATAGCAAACAAACCGTTCTACTAGTGACTTAGTAGTGATAGCACTACAGGTGGTCTCCTGCTCGCTCCACTCGCCGGCCCGATTAGTGCTTGGTCACTGGTCTTTGCTCCACATGTGTCGAGAGCTCGCAAATCGGCCGCTTCCTCTGCGCGTGTAGAGCATCGCCTGGTGTCTTTACAGTGTACTAGCTGATGCCCGCGACTTCGTCCGTGTGGATTTAGTTTTTAAAATCCCGCGGGAACTCTTTGATTTTCCGGGATGCCTCCCTCCAGGTTCTGAACTATACCTATCCGAAAAATCACGCCAATCCGTAGCTTTGTTGCAGCGTGATTGACGGACAAACCAACAAACAAACACACTTTCGCATTTATATGTATTAGTAAGGAAGAATTAATACTATACGATAATAAAGGCGATCTAATTAAATTTTAGAACACAAAATAAATATTAGGACACGCCAAATAATGCATTTTATAGGCAAAATTTTGCTACTTTGGGTTACATTATTGCAATTTTCTTAAGGATCTCTAATTTTTTTGAAAATAAATTATAGCCTATGTTACTTCCTGATAACTTAACTTTCTATTGGTGAAAAAATGGTTAAAATCGGTCCAGTAGTTACAGAGCCTATTCGGTACAAACACACAAAAAAATCTTTCCTCTTTATAATATTAGTATAGAAGTAGGTATAGATAGTATGTGATGGCCGGAACTCGCACGTCGCGGCAGGTGCTAGGATTCACGAACCGATCAAGTTTCCGTGGGACACAAACATTGGAGCCAGGCTCACATGTCAGTGTCGATATTTCGCAATCGCTCTTTGTAACCCATCGATGTATCTAGTTAAGGTTGAAGACAAGGGTCTGCCCGCGAAATTCAAATTCAATTTGGTTTTTCGCAATTTGTAAACTAATACGACAAACTAGGCTAATGGCATTCTAATTGCGACAGTGGCAGTATCATCTTCACAGGTTTATATAAAAATTTTACTTGAAAATGTCCAGTTTAAGAAATTAATCAAAATATCGACTAATTTGTGAGTAACTCAGAGTGATTAATTTCTTAAACTGGTCACTTTCAAGTAAAGATTTTTATGTAAACCTGTGAAGATGATAATTTCACAGGAGCAATTAGAAGGCCATAAGCCTTCTTTGTCGTATTAGTTTACAAATTGCGAAAAACCAAATTAAATTTGAATTTCGCGAGCAGACCCGTATATTCCACCTTAAGCAGAAAGCAGCGAAGTGGGGAAAAGTACAAATCTAATTATCTAGAAGCTTTTTGGAACGAAGTTCCTTTTCGGACGGTTTGGCGGATGGAGGCTAGGCGAAAAAAAGTGTAAGAATTTTCCTTCACGACACCTGTTCCCTTCCTTTGTTACACACGTTCCATTATAGCTTTGATGGCGTAGTGGTTAATGAAGGAGTGTTTAATTTTGTATTAACTTACCTAAAGATACTTAAAAAAAATACCGAACTGAAGGGCAACCGTCAAAAGAAAAACTTGTTACTCGATTTGTATTTTTCTGCACTTGGCTGCATTCTACATAAATTTTTGTATCTCTAACACCCATTAGCAATAATTGACCGAGCGAAGCGAGGTCTCTGAGTTTACTAGAGCGATTTGCACTTGTCCGTCCGTCCGTCCGTCTGTCAGAGCCTTATAACTTTTGAATTACTGAACGTAATTACTTCAAATTTAGATATAATATGTAAACCGATGGCCTCCAGCCGAAAATGGCTTAAAAAGTTATAAAAATCTTTATTTCAGGGGGGCTCTCATAGAAGCGAATGCGAAGAAATTTTTTTTTATTTGCGATTCATAGGTTTTCTGTGTATCATTTTAAAGACAATTTGGAACAGAGTACAACCGTATTTTTTTTTTAATTTTTTTCCTAAAATTGACGAAATGGGGGGCTTCCAAAGTGGCGATTTAATACGCTCGCTTGAAGACGCTCTCTGGGAAAATTTTCTATATATTTTCAAGTTGTACTTATTTTCTTACTTCACTTGTATCCTGTACTTGAACAACAAATACTAAAATTATATGAATATTATAAAGAAACGAGATTATTTAATTTTTAATGAGCATCAGTAAATTTCACATAGCTTCACAATAATGCTAATAGATGGCGCAGTCATTAACTATTCCATTGAACTAGGAGTTACGACTACGATTTATCCCAAAAACAGTTTTGGGTCGACCATTATTATTTAGGTACATAATATAATAACATATTATTCAATTAAAATTATTCTTTAGTTAAATATCATTTTGTATATTTTCTATTCGCGTCGATAGATGACGACTTGTACAGATGCCCCTAACCCGTTTTCACTCGTTAGTACCTACATAATAATTCAATGTTTTCACTGACGTTCCCTAACCTTTACGGGCTACCTATGATAAGTTATGTGATGATTACTGTCAACTTCTTTATCACGATCCTGTACGGGACACCTAAAAGGACATTGGGACGGATGTTAGGACTTAGGATTGTGTTTTGGAGCTACCTACGTAAAGAGACTCCTACATAGGGGATGATTTAGGTATTTTTGGTGAAAACGGGCATAATAATAATAATGTCAGTTTTGGTCGTCATGTATCGATTGAATGAATAATCATGGGATACCGTTACCGCGAGGTCTCAGTTCGGGGCGAACCACTAGTGTAACCTAGCGGTTAAGATTTCAGCTTGCTTTTTGGGCGGTCCGGGGTTTGCTGCACGCATCTAACTTTTCGGCGCTTTGAGCAATAGTATCACTATTGCTTTAATAATCGAAGAAAACATCGTGAGGACACCTGCATAACATGCCTACATACTGATTTTAAAAAGCCGACGAAGTAGCGGGCAAAATATTATATAGCTTTGAATAAACCAAATCCCATTTAGCCAATTCCATGTTAATATTAACAGATGGGTACCTACTCCACAATGCCCCTGTTATAACGCGCGTGTTCGCAAATAATATCTGAATTTTTCCAATTTTTTTTATGAATATTAATCTTACGCATAAATTAACAAGTATCTAAACGTCATCAGCAAGTTTTACGAACTTGTAACGTGTAGAAAAAACTGATATGTGCAAATAACACGCACGGCGAGTTGACACGCGGACGCGCTATCATGTGAGACATCATGCGCTAAGGTGTTCACTTTTCACTCGCATGATGTCATTATGTATATTGCGGGCTACTGGCCAACTAAGCGTGGAGTAAAAGTCGATATTTCCCGCAAAAAAAAAGTAACCCACTCGTTCTCACCCACATTATAGTGTCGTACCCACTCCTAGCACTAGCTTTCCGCTTGTTTGGATGAAAATTGTCAAATTGGCTTAGCTAATAATTTGGATGAAAATTATAGCCAAAATTAGCTCAGTCAATTGTTTGGATGAAAGCTGTTATAGTCATATTAGCTTAGCTAATACTATTCAAAAAAAAAGTGTGTGTCAGCTCCGGCCTCCGACGCACGACTGGAGTTTACGCGCGACGCTATATCCTCTATGCGCGCGACTCAGGTCCGAGCGCGCCCCGACCGACTTTTGCTTCGGGGACCCGATGGCTACGCGCTCGGCTACCCAAAGCGAAAGCTCTTTCGCACGAAAACCAACCTTATTTACTCAACGTTAGGGTAGAAATTTCAACGTTATGAAAAACGTAACGAGGTCATTGATAAATTGATTTTACTGCCCGGATTTTGCTCTGTTAAAAGCTTCATTGTAACAGAAATTAATTTCAAAGCCTTATATTATGAACACAGCAGCCGATAAACTACTGCACATTGCTAAACTTAGTTACTTGTTAATAACATCGAATTTATTAGATTTTACTAAGATAAAAACATCTAACAACATAATTTAATTTAATAAGCTATTTTAACAACCAATTTAAATACGATAATATACTTGACTTATATGTTTGTAGAAGTAAACTTTGAAGGTGCTCTATTGACAGCCATGCTCTGATAAAATTTACATGTGATTTTTCATTACATTTAACAGCATCGATTCGCATTTAGCTGGATGGTTTTGGAGAATTTAGCTTGACAGTTCTGACAGTTAGTTGCACATCTCTTCTAAGTGCCAATTTCACCAACCTCAAGTGATATTTTACCGAGGAATAATTTGGGCGTTCTGATAGCTTTTGTATTGAAAATACTGTCAAAATATCAAATTTATGCTCGGATAAGACTTATTTTACGATGGTGAAATCGGCCCTACTTAAATATAAAAGGAAAAGGTGAATGACTGACTGAGTTGACTGATCTATCAACGCACAGCTCAAACCACTGGACGGATCGGGCTGAGATATTTTAACAATCAGATAGTTATTATACGCATCCGCTAAGAAAGGATTTTTGAAGCAACCTTCTAAGGAGGCAAAATAGGAGTTTGAAAAATCGAATTTAACGTGAGCGAAGCCGAGGGCAAAAGCTAGTTTTTTTATAAACTGTCAGTTTAGTCCACTTTGTTATTTGTCAAAGTGTCTTTTGCAGTGGAATCAGTTCACGGAGCAACGCCCGGACAGTATAGACTTTGCTCAGTGCACGGATTTGGCTCGCAGCATACACTCAGGTTGTCATAGCGGCTAGTGGCCGGGGCCTGTCGCTGAAACACGAAATAGTTCGTTTACCTCATAATTGCTGCTCCGAACTGGACAAGTGTTAATAAAACGAGCCAGTTTTTGCGTCACTGCGGCCGCGCTCGATCTAATCAGGCTAATGCCAGTTATAGCTCATTTTAATTGGCTTCGTTTTAAGAAATGGGTTTAAATTTTAAGATTTTTTAAAAAAAGTTGCGAACATTCCTTCCTCCCTTTTTGTTCGGGGCCCGTTTTCGCTGATCGGCACAAGCGTTCCAAACATCAGCTAATCTTTGTCTTGTTTTACCTTTAGCTATAAACTGAGTTTATTATCGTGGTGGGTTAAAACTATAAATTAGCTAGTCTAACACTTTAGGTTTAAAGATAATAATTAGTTTTGTTTTAGATTTTAGTTATGATTGTATTTTTATTTTACTTTAATAATAGAATTATTAAAGCACGTATTGTAATTTGTTAACTTAATCTATACTAACTAGTGGTTCGCCCCGAACTGAGACCTCGCGGTAACGGTATCCCATGATTATTCATTCAATCGATACATGATAACCAAAACTGACATTATTATTATGCCCGTTTTCACCAAACATACCTAAATCATCCCCTAAGTAGGAGTCTCTTAACGTAGGTAGCTCCTAAATACAATCCTAAGTCCTAACATCCGTCCCAATATCCTTTTAGGTGTCCCGTACAGGATCGTGATAAATAAGTTGACAGAAAACATCAATCACCTAACTTATAGGTAGCCCGTAAAGGTTAGGGAACGTTAGTGAAAACATTGAATTATTTATCAAACATTGAATTTAACTCGTAGTTCCATGGGAATAGTTACTGACTGCGCCATCTATTAGCATTATTGTGAAGCTATGTTGATGCTATATGAATTACTGACGCCCATTAAAAATTAAATAATCTCGTTTCTTTATAATATTCATATAATTTTAGTATTTGTTGTTCAAGTACAGGATATAAGTGACCTAAAAACATAAAATCAGTTTGAAAATCCATAGCAGATTTTTCTAGAGAGCGTCTTCAAGCGAGCGTATAAAATCGCCACTTTGAAAGCCCCCCATTTCGTCAATTTTAAGGGAAAAATTAAAAAAAAATATTTTTGTACTCAGTTCAAAATTATCTTTAAAATGATACGTAACAATTTTATGTAACGCGATTTTTTTTTTTTACTTCGCATTCGCTTCTATGAGAGCCCCCCTGAAATAAAGATTTTTATAACTTTTTAAGCCATTTTCGGCTGGAGGCCATCGGTTTACATATTATATCTAAATTTGAAGTAATTACGTTCAGTAATTCAAAAGTTATAAGGCTCTGACAGACGGACGGACGGACGGACGGACGGACGGACAAGTGCAAATCGCCCTAGTTAACTCAAAGACCTTCGCTTCGCTCGGTCGATAATATAAAGAGAAAAGATTTTTTGGTTGTTTGTTTGTTTGTACCGAATAAGCTCTGTAACTATTGGACCGATTTTAACGAATAGAAAGCTAAGTAAGTCACAATAGTAGCTTTTGTGTTCTAAAATTTAATTAGATCGCCTTTATTATCGTGGTATTAATTCTTCCTTTCTAATACATATTATAAATGCGAAAGTGTTTTTGTTTGTTGGTTTGTTGGTTTGTCCGTCAATCGCGCTGCACAAAGCTACGGATTGACGTGATTTTTGGATAGGTGTAGTTGTGAACCTGGAGGGTGAAAAAGGCATCCAGGAAAATCAAAAAGTTGCCGCGGGATTTTAAAAGCTAAATCCACGCGGACGAAGTCGCGGGCATCAGCTAGTCACTTATAATTTAGTATTTAATACCTACTACGGATTTGGACCAACCTGATAGCGAATCTGAGGCCCTTAATTTGGTAGCTATGCGAGCGGCGACGGAAGCCGCTATCCGTCGCCGGAAGGGGACGCGATAGCGCGCACGCGCTGCGTCGCCTGCTTATATATTGTTATCTCAGAATAACATTCAATCGTACTATAAATTATGTTAGTGATTTGCCCCGAATTAGAGCTAAGATATATAGAGCGGCACGCTCTATATATCTTAGCTCCAATTCGGGTGAAAGTCTAAAGACTTGAGTTGAAATGAGACACTAGTAATATGTCGTGACTGTCCTGTTTTAGATTATTTATACAATAACACTATGAGTTATGACCCCAGATGGTCGAATTTTCGACCGAGCGAAGCGAAGGTCTCTGAGTTTACTAGAGCGATTTGCACTTGTCCGTCCGTCCGTCTGTCCGTCCGTCCGTCTGTCAGAGCCTTATAACTTCTGAATTACTGAACGTAATTACTTCAATTTTAGATATGATATGTAAACCGATGGCCTCCAGCCGAAAATGGCTTAAAAAGTTATAAAAATCTTTATTTCAGGGCGTGTCATAGAAGCGAATGCGAAGTAAAATAAAAATTTTTGCATTTCATAAGGTTGCAGTACCTCATTTTAAAGATAATTTGGAACAGAGTACAAAAGTATTTTTTTTTAATTTTTTTTCCTAAAATTGACGAAATGGGGGGCTTTCAAAGTGGAGATTGTATTCGAGGCTAGATTTCTAAAACCACTGTATTTTAAAAATGGAAACTTACACATAATTTGAGTTATATTCTGTACTTGAACAACAAATACTAAGATTAGATAAATATTATAAAGAAACGAAATTATTTAAGTTTTAATGGGCATCAATGTTTTTAACAAAACTTCACTATACTGTTAATAGATGGCGCTGTCTTTAATATTGTAAATACGCATCCCATCCACGAAAGCAGATGACGATTGACGTCATCAGATTCGGCGCGTTTTAATTACAATATAATATAGTTAAAACTACCTTATGGGAATTATGGGATACCGCGAGGTCTCAGTTCGGGGCGAACCACTAGTTAAGCTATTGCATAGCTTTTATCTAGGACAAACAGTTTGAGCGCGGCGACCGAATCAAGAAATTCCGTAACGAAAATAAACCTAACACCGTCGTTCAGTAAGCGTTCAACATTTTAGAGGTTCACAAGTAGTTCTGTTTGGTGCAGTGGGCGAGCGGCCGCTTTATGTATTCTGTCGCAGGTTCGAATCTCACTCGCGAAGTAGTGACAGAGCGTTTTTCTTGTTTGTTTGTTTTTTAATTATTTTTTTGCATAATTTTTATTATGCAAAAATAAAATATTGCATGAGTTGATAAAAAATGCTATGCAATAGCTTTACCGCGGCAGTCCCCTAGTGCCACTTAATTTTTTATTTTTAATGTATGTTCACCAATTACTCGAAGACGCCTGAACCGATTTGGAAAATTCTTTATGTTTGAAATGGTATACTTTCCAGGTGGTCCCATTTAAATTTTATCGGAATCGGTCGAGATTTTTTTATTAATTTTATAAACCTGATGTGTTGATTTTTAGCCACGATGAGTTGAGACAGTCACGATGATAACTTATTATAAAGGCTATCTTCGTGGTATTTTAACGCAAATAAACGTTGGCATTGGTTTGACGATTGGGTCACTAATATTCTTAATTCTTATGTGTACCCGTTTTCTCGTGATACCCCTAGAGATTCACGAGTAAATGAGTAGACAAAATTTTCTCGTGGTGTGCATGTTAGCCTTTTTCATATTTTTAAGTTCCCTAAATTAAACAACGTGCGTCTAAATAAGTCAATTATTCTAACGCACGTGGTATCTACGATTGAAGGTTGTGTGACAATTGGGCTCCCCGTAATTAGTAATCACTACAAGTAATAACCTACGGTAACGAGTACTGGACGTCGGCCCGCATATTTAATACACAGCCGATAAGTCCCCCCCCCCCCCTCCCCCCACTACCTTGTCACCCTGCGCCCTTCCCACGCGTCGCGTTTGATATGTTCATTACTATCCAATGTACGAGTACGTATTATTTATTTAGGAACCCCACAAACGATCACAACAATAAGGAGACCATAAACTTTAGTAGAAGTTTGGAGGTGGGTATCTGTTCGAGGCAATTCTTTGTCTTTGTGTTCGTTATTCGCTGGTCTCTTGCCACTTGAGGCCAACGGCTGCGCAACGACCGGGGTGGTAGTTGTTATAAGGACGACCAGTTAGGTATAACTAAAAGTAGCTATACCTAACTGTAGCTAAAACTTAGCTATGTTTGGTTAATATCGGTCCAGCTGTGTAAGAGTATCATGCTCTTTTCCAAAATGATGTAAGGCATTTTTGGCGTATGATTACTCGAGTGCTTACAAATAAATGACAATTAATTGATAACTTCGACCTGATGCTGCAACCAGAAGGGTCTCCAGAGAACCCAACTCTTCGAAAACTCACAGCAGACATATATTTGGGTTCAATAAATTAGTTTCAATGAGTAGGGTACCTTGCAGGTTATGATCTTACATGCACATGTCGGGGGTGTTTTAAATTTTCAATTTACACTTGTACTTGTAATGAACTCGTAGCTGCAGTGAAGACAGTCTTGTAGCGTGGTGCGCGGGCGGCCTTAGCGGTGAATGCACCTGCAATGTCATTAATCAACGGACTATCATGCTCGGGGAAACATCTCAATTAACGCGGCGAATAAATTATTATGTGTCCCCTCTACTATGCTAATTGGGTATTACAATGACAATCATTATACTTCGTAACCTACCTACGTAATAAGGAAGGTGTAATGTGTTCTTGTTCAGTCATAATATTGACATTAAACTAGTTTGTGGTAAGCCTCAATAGCCCAACGGTTAAAGGTGCGGACTGAAAACTGAAAGGTCGCAGGTTCGAATCCCACCCGTTGCACTATAGTCGTACCCACTTCTGGCACAAGTTTTCCGCTTATTTGGAGGGGAGAGGAGGATATAAGTCAAGTTCAACTTGACTGATATTCTTTAAAAAAAAAAAAACTTGAACTCATAGAGTACGAGCATGAATTTGAAATCCCTGAAATGAATGCTGCAGCGAACAGAATTGTATCTATAGTAATATTATTAGTTAATAAACATGCAAAAGTACAGGAGCTAACTCTGACTGCCTATCTCTCTGTGAGGTATTTCACGTCTACACCGCCTGAATGAATGAATGAAATTTTATTCTCAAAAATGCAGGTACAACATGATTGTAAACAGGAAATCGAGCCTAATACATTTAACCAGTACTGGTGTGTGAATACTGAATCAAATTCAACTTTTAACATAGATAGGAATAGCACTTTATTCTCCCTCAGGATGCAAGCAATAATTATGCATCTGAATAAGAATAAAGGATACTTTGTATCCCGGAAAAAAGCGTGCGTTTAAGAAATTAAATATCACACGCTTCAACGGTGAAGGAAAACATCGTGAGGATAAACCTGCACACCTGAGAGTTCTTCATTTAATGTTCTTGAAGGTGTGTGAAGTCTGCCAATTCGCATTGGGCCAGCGTGGTGTACCACATAACCCTTCTCTGAGAGGAGACCTGCGCTCAGTAGTGAGCCGTTGATGGGTTGATGATGATGTATCCTGGAAAAAAGCAGTTCCCACGGGATTAGTAAAACTAAGCTAAATCTTCGCAGAGGAAGTCGCAGACATCAGTCAGCAGGTAGACCATACCTACGTTCTCGCTCGAAGAATCATTAACTTCGTCGCATTAATAGAATAGAATAGAAATATTTTTTATTCAAATAAACTTTTTACAAATGCTTTTGAATCGTCTGGCTCTACCACTGGTTCGGAATTCTCTTCCTGCCGAGAAGAACCAGCAAGAAACTTTGCGGTTGCTCTTTTCAAAACAAATTTACAATACAGTAAATACTATACTATTTATGCAGTGTTTCCACAATGAGGGAAGTTCCAAAAATGCATACCGACTAACTTCTATCTTAAGATGAGCAGACATAAAGTAGCCCCATTCCCGCCGGTGGACCCGTTCACGAGCATGATGCATGACCCAGCCATTGCTTCGCTCAACCATATTTGAGGGAACGTAACAACCCGCATCACAACACGCATTCATGTAGCTACCGGCATAAAGCTCTGAGGAAAAAAAGTGTGTGTGTCAGCTCCGACGCACGACTGGAGTTTACTACTTAAAACGTCGTAATGCATTCGCGGCGCCGCTCCGACCCGATCGGTACGCGCTCGGCTTCCCGAAGCGAAAGCGCTTTCGCATTCGACAACTCAAGCGAAAACCAACCTTATTAACTCAACGTTAGGGTAGAAATTTGCATCGTTGTGAAAAACGTAACGAGGTCATTCAAAACAGATTTCACTGCTCAAATTTTTCTCATACCGGGCGCCTAAAATCGATTCTAAAGGAGTATAACTCCAATAAACTCCAAAAATAAAGCATGCCGTTTCGGAGAGGCAAAAACTGTGGGCGCATATCTAGACCAATAAAGCTTTTACTCGGCGGTTATCAAGCGGCCTCGACTTATTTTCGCTTAATTAGTGCTCGCTTCTCACGGGTTGTCGCCGGCCCGCGGGACGCGATTTAGGTATTTTAATGAGCCGCTCCGTGGAAACACATTCGATTCCCCCTCCCCTCCCCCGCACCGCCCCCCGCGCCGGCCGGTTCCCGTCGACCTCCTGACACGAGGTGTTTCAGATTTATGTTTCCCAGTTTTGGCAAAAAGGTAGGTACCAATATCCAGCTGTATGATTACTGCAGTGTGAAAATCATTGAATTTACAGCGTTCTCGCTACATGTTTGCCGAGATACTTCGAAAATTTAAAGTAGGACTTGCCCTAAAGCAGATTTAGTACTAAATAAATTCTGCCACTTTCCGCGGGAGGTGAAGTAAATACGTACAACACACATTTACTAACTCACTACGTCTCCACGAGCGCACACTAACTCAAAAGCTGTCACACTTACAGAAAAGGAGCACACAAGCAAATAATTACACGTACGACGTACATGTACTTCGGCAGAGGGGAATGCGTGCGCTTGGCAAGTCTTTCTCTTTCTCGTCCAAGCCGAGAGAGTACACACAATGTTGCAATCATTTTTAGACAATCTAATAGCGGATTTGATTTATGAAATTCAGTACAACGCACTCTCGAACGAGAAGAGTTAGGGCCATCTTCATCTGCGATGGCCAAGTGCGGGTTGGCAGGCTTCACACTTCGAATATAATATAACACAGAACTTTCAGAGCAGGTTTCCTGGCGATGTTGTCCTTCATCATTTAAGTAAGTGATATTTAGGTACTTAGTGCCTTGAATCGAACCCCGGACCTCCTGAAAAGGAGGCTGAAGTTTTTAACCACTAGGCTGTCACAACTTAAAAGTCAGTTCCCACAAAACCTGAACTGTTAAAACGGCGAAACCTTGAACACAAAATAATAAAACAAAAACTCGCTAGGCCCTGTCCAATATAATACCTAGGTATAACAACCTATACAGAAAACTACGGAACTATGGGGCCTATGTAGATAGTATCGTTTTAATGAACTTCATAACTTCAGTGCAAGTCCTGTGATTAACATAGTCCTATCCACTCAGACACATTTGAGCAGCACGTTATCACAGCTCCATGATTCTAATTAAAATGAATGATGGGAACAAGATTTTCTCCTTAATAACTCTCCTTATAAAACCCACTTACCTACTTATTATACTATCTAAGACGAGAGCAACTAATCAACCAAATTGTCAGTTTTCTTCGACTAAGATACAATTATCGTAAACTACCTATTATCTGTGGTTTCACTCTCGTTGCTCATAGATACCTGAGTTTAATTGTAACAATTCTTTTGACGTGATAACGTCTTATAAATCGATGAACACCGGCTGCACGCACGAAAAAGTGTCACGTTTCGTTTGAGCCTGCGCGTGCAAGCGAGAGCGCGGAACAAGCGATAGAGAGGCACGATTGGCCCAAGCGTTGGTTTGTGACTAGAGAAAAATGTAATTTTTAATTCTTTTTCTTCTTCTTCTTCTTTGTATTATATAAAATAGTGATAATTCAGTGATAATAATTCAATTCAATTCATAAAAGTATGCAATTTTTCATCAATGTTTCTTTATGACGTTATCACGTAAAACTATTGTCCGTAAACCGACTTTACAGACAACCAATTTTTTTGACTTAAGCAAGAAATGATGTCAAGCCATGGCTTCGATAAGACTAATTAGTGAAAATTATTATGTTCTCCCGAATGAACCCTCTATTTTTCGGGATAGTAGGTAGGTAACCTATGTCACTTTCCAAGTCCTCAACTATAGCCATGCAAACTATCTCGTCAATCCGTTGCTAAGTGATTGAAGGACAAACCTACAAATAATCACACTATCGAAATTTGTTTGTTGGTTTGTTCTTCAATTGCGTATTAATATTGTTCACAATCAATTATACCCTTGTTGTCCCTTGATGCATCGAAATATATATTACATAATAATCGTACATCGGAACACAAAACATTTACATCGATGCCTGAAAGGTTGTCATTTAAGCCTCAATAGCCCAACGGTTAAAGGTGCGGACTGAAAACTGAAAGGTCGCAGGTTCGAATCCCACCCGTTGCACTATTGTCGTACCCACTCCTAGCACAAGCTTTCCGCTTATTTGGAGGGTAGAGAAGGTTATGAGTCAACTTCAACTTGGCTGATATTCAGACAGCAGAAGTCACCGACCATTCCAGAACTACTTTACTGCATCAGAGAACTCATGAAAATTCCATGTCGTTGTGAAACCAGCAACTTTTATAGCATGCATCGCTGAGTGATATGACTCGTAGCCGCCACAGCATTTACGAGTCCCACAAATAGGTGACTAACTTTATGCGGCGTGTCGGCGGCCGGTGACGATGTGCGAACACGCCGTGACGTGCCGTGACGTGTCGCGACGAGCCGTAACGTGTTACGTGTCCCGTCAAAGGGTCCAGGCTATGGCACCGGCTCTATTAATCTGTGGAGATTGGCTCCCGGCACGGATCCACGATAAGTTAGGTGGCAATGTAAGCTGTGAAACCTGATCACGCCCACCGTGCTGGTTAGCACTTCATTTCATGGGAGACTTGTATTAATTTTAACCCATAATATGGTAACGAAAAAGTCTCAATAGCGCAACGAATAAGGCAAGCACTGAAAACTGAAAGTCGACGGTTCAGACCATACCCGTTGCACTATAATATTATCTTGCCTACTCCTAATGAGGGTAACGCTTAGTTGAAGGGGAAAGGGGAATATTAATGATTAGCTTTTGCCAGCGATTTCATCCGCGTGGAGTTATAACAATCCCGCAGGACCCCTCTTTCCAGGACACATGTTAACCAATGCAAAAAATCACGTCAATTCCTTGCTTCGTTGCTGCGTGATTGAAGGACAAAACAACAAAAAACACACTTTCGCATTTATTTATAATAATATGTTTTAGTAAGGATACTTCCAAAACCTTCCTACCCAAATCTGAAAACAAACTCTATGTTACTAGAATTCATAGATTTCCATTTTGTCACAACGTACTGCGTAGTTAACAGATATGGAAAAGATAAAATCTCTGTCTAAATCTCTCATATAATCAGTTAGCATTAATCTCAAAGCCTAAATGGGAGCTCAAATTAATTCTAATAATTCGTTTAGCAATAGGTACACCACGGAACCATTCATGAAACTTGCTAAAAGTTACAAATAAACTAAAACAAATCTATAAAATAATAGATAGACGTTACTTCATTTTTTCGACAAGACGACAAGATTTGTGTATGTTGATAAGTTCTCATAAAACCAATACAAATTAGTCCAAACTCGACAGTCATCCGATACCTACCATTTTAAACGGAGTTCAAACACAAAAATGAAAGGTGGTTTCATCTTCATCATCATGCTGTTGTCATCACAAATTTTGAGTAGTTCAACTTTCAAACTCGAACATCAAAGAGGTTCAGTACCCAGCTCCAACATCCATCATCAGACTGGTTCAATGATATCATTTATAATAATAATGTCCTCCCGACCGAATCCGATCACGGCGGCCAACCTCCTTAGATATCAGCCATCTGCACAGGAGATATTATAGTGCACAAGTGTTTGCGCAAACACAGGTGCACTCTCTATTCCCTCACTCTCATAGCCCGATGGGACGGAAATCCGACACGACCGACAGCTTTACGTGCTCTCCGAGGCACGGGGTTGACTCACCGCCAACTTCCTAACTCCGGGCTAGTACTGAGAATTTCTTTGGCAGAAAAACCCAATACATTTATTTTGGCCCGACCCGGGAATCGAACCCGGGACCTCCGCAGGTCATCCGCAGTTGAACAAGCTAACCACTAGACCAAAGAGACAGTCATCATTTATTATAAGTCATCCAAACTCACGTATCTGCCGTCTTTCACGTCGCTCTGAAACTTCGGAGGACTTGAAAAATCCTGTATCTTTTTCGATATAAACAAAATACGAAAGCATGCTAACAAAAAGCTTGTAATAAAATAAAACATCTACTTAAAATATTATCGGAAGGTAGCAAAAAGATCTTATAAAAACAGGGAGGTATCAAAAAGAGATAATGTAATGTAAATTGAGCGAGTAATTGATCCCGTGTAGTGTGTAAGTGATCCCAGTGCGGCATCGACGGCCGACGATGCGGCGAGTGCGGCGCGTGCGGCGGTGTGCGGCGCGTGCGGCGAGTGCGGCGCGTGCGGAACGAGGCCGCTTACCGCACCAGTGCGCTCGAGCAGGTTTTTATGCACATATTACTGAGACGATTATCCAGTCCAGTAGGCCCATGTGGACAATATTTTTATCATTAAATAAAAAACTTCTACAGATATGCAATGCGACATTTCAATAACAAACTTGATTTTACTGTGACGTTTTCTCAAAAGTTAATTTTCCATAAAAATTAGTTGTCTGTAAAGTCGGTTTACGGATGATAGTTTTACATGTTAACGTTGAAGAAAAATTGCATACTTTTATGAATTAAATTGAATTATTATCACTGAATTATCATTATTTTGTATAATACAAGGAAGGAGCTAATTGAAAATTACAATTTTCTCTAGTCAGAAACCAACGCTTGGGCCGATTGTGCCTCTCTATCGCTTGTTCCGCGCTCTCGCTTGAACGCACAGGCTCAGGCGGAACGTGACACTTTTTCGTGCGTGCAGCCGATGTTCATCGATTTATAAAATGTTATCACGTCAAACACACGTCGTCGGGTTGATAAAAGTCAACATCGTCTCAACCAATAGACGTCTACTTGTAAGTCATAGAACATGAATTTCTTGAAAGGATCCTCACAGAAGATGATTTTATGCCGCCTCTATATCCTGCATTTACCAGCGACTTCCTTCAGAGTCGTCATTAGAGCACCCTGAAGTTGAGATTCCAAAGTTTCCATCTAGATGAGCTAAGTAGGTAACCTGGTAGTAATAAGTAGGTAATATGAAAATAGGGTGCATAAAGGAAAACAGGGTAAGCAGTGATAGCCTAGTGGTTACGACTGTGGTCTCCTATTCGGGGGGTCGCAGGTACGATCCCGGGTACGCACCTCTGACTTTTCGAAGTGCGTTTAAGAATAGCTATTTATGCAACTGCATCGTAATGAGGGTCATTTTAATTCGAGTGCTGTTTTTTGATACGAGGCTTGCCGAGTATCAAAATAGGATAGTACGAGAATTAAAATGACTAATTACGTTCAGTTGCATACAAGATTTTATCTACGACAAGGAAGTAAAATCATTAACAAAATACGCCGTAGGCTCAATAAAGTAACAAAAAGTAACTCCGTAAGCCGCCACCAGCCGCCTGTGGCGCCTCTGTCAACAAAAAGTAACTCCGTAAGCCACCACCAGCCGCCTGTGGCGCCTCTGTCATATGAACGGTACAAAAGTGCCAGAACTCAGAGCCTTAGCTTTAGGTATCCTATTTTAAGAAGATAACCATTTCGATTCAGCTCCCATACAACGAGCTGCATCGAAATGAGAAGCAGAACCGAAAGAGGGTTCATTTCGATTCAGCTGTCAAACTCGAAATTGGAACTTTTCGATGCTGGAGTAGATAAATTAAATATCACATGCTATAGCGGTGAAGGAAACCTGCACACCTGAGCGTCTCCATAATGATCTCGAAGGTGTGTGAAATCCGCCAATTCGCATTGGGCCAGCGTGGTGGACTATGGCCTATAACCCTTCTCTGAGAGGAGAACTCGCTCAGTAGTTACCCGATGATGGGTTGATAATGATGATGATGAAAACAGGGAAACTGACCAAGCATTGACAACAATCCAATCAGCTGCCGACCAAAACACGAAAAATTCCACGATCCCGCACTAAGTGCTTTACTTCCTCGTTCCTAATACGCACCGCTAGAATTTGGAATGCCCTTCCGGCTTCCGTTTTTCCAACTGACTATAACTTGGGTACCTTTAAATCAAGAGTGAATAGGCATCTTCTAGGCAAGCGCGCTCCATCTTAGGCTGCATCTTCACTTGTCATCAGGTGAGATTGCAGTCAAGCGCTAGTCTATATACTTAAAAAAAAAAAACACAAGTTGGCATGTCTGCGTACTGCAGCTATATGACGCAATAGTTCCACAGGTGCCGTTTAATTACAGCACTGCAACTGCGCGGCTCATTTACATTTTAATGCGGCGCAGTCGAGATAAGATGGTATCGCGTCCGACGTCACAGGTCCATGCAATGCAGTCTAGACGGCAATCTATAGATCGCGATAGGATCAGGTAGCCAGAGACGGGCGAGCGTATAATACATCCTTCTGCTCAGCCTGTGTCGAAATGCGAAGCCGATCATTGCATTGTGTCCGACGCTATATACTTATACGCTTTTGACGACCTCCCTGGCGCAGTGGTGAGCGCTGTGGTCTTATAACTGGGAGGTCTTGGGTTCGATTCCCGGCGGGGACAATTTGGGAATTTATAATTTCTGAATCGTCTCTGGTCTGGTCAGGTGGGAGGCTTTCGTTGGCCGTGGCTAGTTACCACCCTACCGTCAAAGACGTGCCGCCAAGCGATTTAGCGTTCCGGCACGATGGCGTGTAGAAACCGATTAGGGTTATGGGTTGAATTTTCACCGCCACACCCCTTCCAAGTTAGTCCGCTACCATCTTTTTTTTTTTTTTTTTTTTTTTTTTATTAGTCCACAAAACTGACTACAATTGTTTAAAACAGACATTATTCAATATGTATATGAGGTTATTAGTTTTACAATCAAGTCTTCTAGATGTGGACGCGGCATGAGTAAGAAAAGGGTACAAAAGTAACAACTACAGCGCAACATGAGGCTAAGATAACAAAACAAAATAAAAATAGAACAGCTAAACAAAAAAGGTGAATAGATTACATACTAACTTAACTTACGTCTACTTAATGTCTTTTTTATACTTGGTATATTATCACAGAAGATATCTATAGTATCTCTATAACAATTTGCAAGAAGTTGCATTCTATACAAGGGACTATGTTGTCCCAGGTTGCTCTTGGCTTGAGGTAAAGCAAAAGTCTTACGATTGTGCAAGCGGCTACCGTGACGAGGCACAACGAACTTTAAGCGTTCAAGTAACTCAGGCGCATCAATGTGACCCCTCATAAGTTTCACCAGAAAAATGATGTCCGCAATCTTTCTACGGTCTTTAAGTGATTTCATTTTATAGTATGAGAGACGGGAGTCATACGAAAACAATTTATTACATTTGAAGTCCTTGTAAGATAGGTGGTACAGAAAACGTTTTTGAATTCGTTCTATTCTATCGGAATGCACTTGATACCCTGGACTCCACACTGTGCTGCAATATTCAAGGATGCTACGGACAATACTGTTGAAGACGAGTATAGATAAACTGGGATCCTTGAATATTTTCATTTGTCTATAGACTAGTCCGGATATCTTTGACGCTTTAGATGTTACATGCTCGATATGTAGACGAAAACTCAAAACAGAGTCTATAATAACACCAAGGTCTTTCATACTATAAACTTCCTTAAGAGTAACCTTGTTTATTTTATAGACACAATCTAACGGATTTTTTTTCCTGGTAAATTTAATGTGGAAACACTTTTCAATATTTAGGGACATACCATTTGCAGTGCACCAAGAGTAAACAGCATCTATATCATTTTGTAGTGTTATTACGTCAGCTTGGCTATTAACAGTTTTGTAAATTTTCATATCATCTGCAAACATTTTGAATTTAGAATTTAACTGAAGTGCCAAATCATTTATAAAAATTAAAAAGAAAGTGGGACCTAGATGTGATCCTTGAGGTACGCCTGATGATATTTTTATCTCGTAAGACTTAAAACCATTAACAGCAACAAGTTGCGACCGATTTATTATATAAGATTCACACCAACGTAATAATGAGCCGTGAATTCCCAAGGACTCAATTTTTAATAATAAAATATTATGGTTCACCATATCGAACGCTTTACGAAAGTCAGTGTAAATTGCATGTACCTCACCAGCAGCATCTACAATCTCAGCGATGTCAGAAATATAACTTACTAAGTTAGAGGTTGTGGATTTGCGAGGGCGAAATCCGTGTTGATTAGGATCTAGATATGGAGCTATGTGAGAATAAATTTTTTGTTGTACTAAACTTTCTAAGACTTTTCCACAAATTGATAAAATAGATATAGGCCGGTAGTTTTTTATATCTTTTGAGTTGCCAGACTTATGGACTGGTGTGATATATGCAATTTTCCATTTGGTAGGAAATATACCCGTATGTAAAGAATAATTATATATGAGGGTTAGTGGTTTAACTAATTTATGAGCGCATTTTTTAAGAAATATTGGGGCGAGAAGATCTGGACCCGGACCTTTAAGTGAATCCAAGTTCAATAGATGTTTTAAAACTTCTTTTTCAGTAAGTTGACAAGTACTGAATGAAGTATTGGGAATGATTTTGTTTAGGAGTGGTGAATTTTGTACTTGGCAGTTACTGGTATTTATGTAGACTGATGAAAAATATTTGGCAAAAGCATCACATATATGTTTTCCTCCTTTGGCTACAAGATTATCTAGAATCATTTCGTTCGGAATACAATTGGTACCATTTTTACGTTGTTGTTTAAAAAACTTCCAAAAGTAAGTTGGATCATCACGAATACATTCAGTAACGCGTTTTTTAAAATTTTCATAGCAAGTTTTTATCATGAGAGCACAACGTTCACGCAGTAATTCGTATGAAAATTTGTCCATTGAGTTGTTATATTTTTTGCTTTTACGATGAATTTTTGCCTTTTCTTTAAGTGCGCGTAGTAATGGAACTGAGAACCATATAGGATAGTGACTATCTCGCGGTCTCCGCATAGGTGTATGTCTATAAATAATGGGCATTAGTGTCTGGTAAAAAATGTCTATTTTTGCATCGACCGAATGAACATTTTTAAATAGAGACAACCAATCTATTTGATCCAATTCAATACAGACATTATCATAGTCACATAAAAAGAAGTTGAGGAATGGTTTACGAGAAGGTTTAATGTAGCAGTCACAATTAACTTCTAAGCTTAGTTGTAGGGGTGGATGATGGTTGTCTATTGTAACTAAAGCCTTGTCTTCTTTTGTGACTTTTATCCAATCAGCATTATTTGTAAGAACCAAATCTAAAATACGGTCGTTCATATTTTGAACAGGATTACATTGTTTCAAATTGTTAAAAGTTATATGCTCCACAAATAAAATATCTAAACTATTACCTAATTGATTTGGCATTAATCCGTTATCCCAACCATTACCCAATTAGTAGAATTAGTTACCCAAGAAATGTTAGATAAATTGAAATCACCAACTATAAGAGTTGGTGAATCCTGACGTATTCTGTTATTACAAATATCAGTCACATTATTAAAAAAACATTCCAAGTAATCTTCTGTAACAGGCGGAGGAACGTAAATACCACAAATATATACAAAAATATTATGATTGGTTTTAATCGATAACCATAAATCTTCACATGCAGATTCCCATTCATACTTCCTTAAGGACTCAAATTTTTTATTAACGGCAATTGCCACTCCACCACCTTCTTTTCTATGACAAGATAGTGGACACGAAGAGCGATCTCGTCTATGCAAAATATAACGACTGTCAAGAATTTCATTATCAAAAACCGTGTTATTCAACCAAGTTTCAGTTAAAATTATTAAATCATAGTCCTGACACAGAGCCGCTGTATAGATATCTTCTGTTTTGGTCCTAAGACCTCGTACATTTTGATAAAAAATTTTTAACGCGTATTTTACTGAATATAAATGTTAACGCATGCATACAGAAATACTATACTAATTTAAGCTTTTTAGAGTCTCGGTGTTTTTTATCCACAATGCTGCAGCTTCATTATTTTTCCGAACAAATATACGACCATTTCTTATCCACACAAATTCATATTTCTTCTCTTTCGCAGCTAGTCTAGTGGCAGCATGTAGCTTTTTATTTTTCGGAGATAAATGTTCCATGATGTATATGGGTATGTTTGGCTCAGTGAATCCCAAATGAGATGTATTCAGTTTGTTCCGTGGATTTTTCTTATTAAAGCGTTTAACGGCCGCGAGGAAATCGTCACGTACTCTTGGGCTAGACAACTTCACCACAATGTTTCTTGGCCGTTGAGATTGTGCATCCAACTTAGCAACTCTGTGGTAGTTTAGAATGCTGCTATCTGATAAATCGCAAGAGATAACTGATGCCATCTGCTGGACAATCTTGAGGATATTCTCATTTTTAGTCTCCGGAATGCACTGAAGCTCTACGTTACAATCACGGGCTTGCTGCTCAATGTGGTCAATTTTGATATTTAATTCAAGCATTTGCGATCGCAAGTTTTGATTTTCAACATTTAGATTAGACATGGACTTTTTGAATTCTTCGTTTATCTTAATTTGATCATCATAAGCATTAGACAAGTATTGCACAGACTTTGTCAGCTCGTCCACTTCCTCCTTTAGTGAACAAAATTTACCTCCAAGGTCTCTGACTTCTTTTTGGACTTCAGTAAGCTTGGCATCGAACTTGTTTAGACTTACTTGTTGGTTTTCAAAGTGTTCCTTCATTTCTCGACGCAAATTTCTTATTTCTTTTATGATGACCTCTGGATTTGAACCACTTGTCGTACCTAATAGCGGCGGCAAGACGGTAGCATTATCGGGCGATTGTTGCTTGCGGTTCAATCTTAGACTGTATCATCACTTACCATCAGGTGAGATCGCAGTCAAGGACTTTCTTGTCATCGAAACAAAAATAGGCGTAGGATCGTTCCCTTAAGCCTATATAGCTGCAGCGGAAGACGAAATAATTGTTGTTCCGTCATGAGCTCGGCGAATTTTTGAGGAACATAAAATGGATTAATGTAGTAACTCGTGCTCGCGTCATGATCGTGAACGGGTGCCACCGATGAGAATGGGGCTACTTTATGTCTGCCCATCTTGGGGTTTATCGCATTGGTAGTGGGTATGCATTTTTGGAACTTCCCTCATTGTGGAAACACTGCATACATAGCATAGTTTTATTGTATTGTAAACTTGTTTTGAAAAGAGCAACCGCCGATGTTTCTTGCTGGTTCTTCTTGGCAGGAAGGGCATTCCGAACCAGAACCAATTTTTGTCAAAATTCACTAAAATCCTTTTGTGAATTTTGGTTGAGTGGGATGAGCGGGGGAATGGGGTGTCCAAAGTTTGTGATTGTAACCAGGCCATAATTACAAAACATTTCATCATAATTCGGGAATAACAGAATAAATAAGTCGGAATTCTGCGTTTTTTGTTGCATTTTTTAGCGAATTTGGAAAAGCTTTTTTTTTGAAGCGCCATATCTCGAAAACGAATTGACATACAAAAATTTTTGTGTTTTCAAACTTGTAGGAAATTTAACGTTCTACAAAAAATATATAGAAATTCTTTTGCCTTAGGTCATAAGGGAAAAAAGTTATTGAGGAAAAACTGGAAGGTCGAAAATTTTCAGCTTTCCCCCCACCCTCCTCTTTTAGCACCGGGTCCTCGAGGTCCAAACTTGAGAAAATGTTAATAAAACGATCCCTGAATAACATTCTATAGTTTCATTAACTTCCGACCTTTTTCCACCAAACCCCGTTTGAATAATAGTAAACATCTTATTGTCTGGTCTTGTGTTGTGCTGTGAAAATCGAAGGGATCTAGATTCAAGTACATATTTTTTAATTCCTTGATTTTACGTCTTATCAACGAGATAAGCGTATTAACGTGATAGTCAGTTCCTGATCTAGTTCGCAGGCAGCGGTCACGTCGCTCGCATTGTGGCGTCTAATTGAATCGACGCCGGGCCACGTCCGTCCGTTTGTCCGCTATCACTTGTTACGTGTTAGCTCACAAAGCGTGTTTTTGTGCTCGCTCCGCTTCGCCCGCTTTTAATAAATTCGATTACTCGCCAACATCGCGGGAATCTCCTGTCGGTAGGGCTGCCGCTCACACAACTATTAATATGAGAGCTGATGTATTAGTAATTTATTAGATTTAATTTATAGGTGAAGCCTTAAGGATGATTATACGAGTCTGCCCGCGAAATTCAAATTTAATTTGATGTTTCGCAATTTGTAAACTAATACAAACTAGGCTAGTAGCATTCTAATTGCGCCAGTAGAATTATCATCTTCACAGGTTTACATAAAAATCTTTACTTGAAAGTGACCAGTTTAAGAAATTAATCAAAATACTGAGTTGGACGTGAGTTACTCACAAATTAGGCGATATTTTGATTAATTTTTTAAACTTGACACTTTCAAGTAAAGATTTTTATATAAACCTGTGAAGATGATACTGCCATTATCGCAATTAGAATGCAATAAGCCTACTTTGTCGTATTAGTTTACAAATTGCGAAACACCAAATTAAATTTGAATTTCGCGGGCAGAACTGTGTCTTCCACCTTAAGCAGAGTATTGGACCAGATTTAAGAAAGGGAATGGCAAGATACCCTTAGTGTGGAAATCGCTTCTTGACACTAAGACAACGCCATCGTCACCTGCAATACGACACCTGGACCCGTCAGGGAGAGGGACTTGGGATGAACCCCTTTCTCCTTAACTCAAACCCTCCTCATAGAACACCACCGACGACCTCCCTGGCTCAGTGGCGAGCGCTGTTGTCTTATAACTGGGAGGTCTCGGGTTCGATTCCCAGCGGGGTCAATTTGGGAATTTATAATTTCTGAATTGTCTCTGGTCTGGTCGGGTGGGAGGCTTTGGCCGTGGCTAGTTACCACCCTACCGTCAAAGACGTGCCGCCAAGCGATTTAGCGTTCCGGCACGATGGCGTGTAAAAACCAATTAAGGGGTATGGGTTGAATGTTCACTGCCATACCCCTTCCAAGTTAGCCCGCTACCATCTTAGACTGCATCGTCACTTACCATCAGGTGAGATCGAAGTTAAGGACTAGCTTGTCATCGAATAAAAAAAAACCCCAGTTGGACGTCAGTTCGAGCATACTCCGGCGTACAACATACACGTTATAATAACTCTATACTCACTCAGGTACATACCTCTGACTTTTCGAAGTTAAATGCGTTTAAGAATTTAAATATCACATGCTTTAACGGTGAAGGAAAACATCGTGAGGAAACCTGCACACCTGAGAGTTCTCCTGATGCTCGTGAACGGGTGCCACCGGCGGGAATGGGGCTGCTTTCTGTCTGCCCGTTTTAACATGTGTTGAATTATAATTAGGTATGCTTTTGTGGAATTGCCCCTCATTGTGGAAACACTGCATACATAGCATAGTATCTATTATATTGTAAAGTTTTGAAAAGAGCAACTGCCGAGTTTCTTGCTGGTTCTTCTCGGCAGGAAGGGCATTCCAAACCAGTGGTAGACTCATCGACGATTCAAAAGCACTTGTAAAAAAAGTTTATTTGAATAAAAACATTTCTATTATATTCTATTCTATTCTATTCTCCATAATGTCCTCAAAGGGGTGTGTAGTCTGCCAATTCGCATTGGGCCAGCGTGGCGGACTATAGCCTATAACCCTTCTCTGAGAGGACACCTCGCTCAGTAGTGAGCCGATGTTGGATTGATGATGATGATGACTCACTCAGGGCCACTTCACGCTCGGCGAGCCTTCAAGTCTCAGCCCTGCGGAGAAACGATAGCAAATTAAATTTGAGCGTTTACGAGACTCGCCCCACGCCGCGTGCCCCTCCCCCTCCCCTCTCCTGCCCCTCCCCCGCCCGCGCCTCGCCGTCGCCCGCGCGCTCCCGCGGTACCTATCACGGCGCGCAAAAAAAACTGCTTAATTAACCCTTCCCAGCGACCCATTGTGTAGGGAAATCGAACGCGGCAGCCATCGCGCAGGAATCCAGAACACTGCGGCTTTGTTGCCTTGCCTCAAATTTACGTTCCCTCAAATATGGTTGAGCGAAGCAATGGCTGGGTCATGCGTCATGCTCGTGAACGGGTGCCACCGGCGGGAATGGGGCTACTTTGTGTCTGCCCGTCTCAAGATAGAAGTTAGTCGGTATGCATTTTTGGAACTTCCCTCATTGAGGAAACACTGCATAGGTATATAGCATAGTATTGACTGTATTGTAAACTTGTTTTGAAAAGAGCAACCGCCGAGTTTCTTGCTGGTTCTTCTCGGCAGGAAGGGCATTCCGAACCAGTGTTAGACTCATCGACTATTCAAAAGCACTTGTAAAAGTTTATTTCAATAAAAATATTTCTATTCTATTCTTGTAAGGGCCAAGGCAGACACGATGCTTTTAGTAGCGGCGATCGGCGTTTATGCGTTCGGAAGCGGCGTCGAGCTTCTAAAAAGCTACTAAAAAACCGCAAAAGTATCGCGTCTGCCCGGACCCTAAATACGTAAATTTAAAATTTAAAACACCCCCAACATGTGAATCTATGGCCGAACTATGCATGGTTCTGGTTGCAGCATCAGTTCGAAGTTATCAATTGTCATTTAACGATTATACTGGCACGCGTGAAGCACTTAATCGAGTAATCATACGCCAAAAAATGCCTTAAGAGCTGATACTCTTACACTGCTGGACCGATATTAACCAAACATAGCTAAGAACCACCGCAAGGAAACTGGCTTTCAAATTAAAAAAAACCGCATCCGAATCGGTCCGTCCGCAATCCGTTTGAGAGCTACGATGCCACAGACACACACAGATAGACAGACAGACATCGACGTCAAATTTATAACACCCCTCTTTTTGCGTCGGGGGTTAATAAATACTTACAAGTACCGGTAAATGCACTGCGTCATCTTAGGAATTTGACAGTCACCGCATCCTACTTAAATAACTATTTCCTTTACACTTAAGGGCACGATCTCCGGGCGCAGTAGGCATTTAGAGCAACCTCAGTCCCCGCGCGGTGAGGTGCGCGTAGGCGCTTTTCAAATGAACTCGCTCACCCCAAATTTTACATCATAGATTAAATAACTTTATTGTACCTAACAGTACAGGGACAGTTGTAAGTTTTAGAAACATTTATTTTATTTTTTATTCATACACTTATAATAAGTAAGTTTGATTGTTATTTTACATATTACGTACATAGGTACATTTACCTACATTTTTTTTTTGTTTTTTTTTTGTTATTTCTTTCAAAGTCGATATCTGGGGTTCCCTGTACTTATAAAATACGTAACCGTTGCCAAAATGTCGGCCATTTTCTCTTTTTTTGTTATTGGGCCGATTTCTTTCAAAATCCATATCTGGGGATCCTTGTACTAATAAAAGCTGTAACCATCGTCAAAATTAGAAAAGTGGTGGCCATATACTTTTTTTTGTTATGGGACTGATTTTTTTCAAAATCGATATCTGAGGATCCCCGTGCTCATAGCAGTGGTAACCGATGTCAAAATTAGAAAAATGGAAAAGTTTTCCCTAACCTATTTGGGACGAAGTTCCTTAGACATTTTTTTCTTATTGGACCGATTTCTTTCAAAATTGATATCTGGGATTCCCAGTGCTAATAAAAAAGGTAACCATCGTCAAAATAAGAAAAAGTGGTGGCCATTTTTTTTTGTTATGGGACCGATTTCTTTCAAAATTGATATCTGGGGTTCCCAGTGCTAATAAAAGAGGTAACCATCGTCAAAATAAGAAAAAGTGGTGGCCATTTTTTTTCTTGTTATGGGACCGATTTCTTTCAAAATTGATATCTGAAAATCCCCGTGCTCATAGTAATGGTAACCGATGTTAAAATAAGAAAAATAGAAATGTTTTCCCCAGCCTATTTGGGACGAAGTTCCTTAGCCATTTTTTTTGTTATTGGACCGATTTATTTCTAACTCGATATCTGGGGTTTCCTGTGCTTATTAAATAGGTAACCATCGCCAAAATAATAAAAAGTGGTGGCCATTTCTTTTTCTTGTTATGGGACCGATTTCTTTCAAAATTGATATCAGAGGATCCCCGTGCTCATAGCAGTGGTAACCGATGTCAAAATTAGAAAAACAGAATAGTTTTTCCTTAACCTGTTTGAGACGAAGTTCCTTGGCCATTTTTTTTGTTATTGGACCGATTATTTTCAAACTCGATATATGGGGTTCCCTGTGCTTATAAAATAGTAACCGTTGCCAAAATGTCGGCCATTTTCTTTTTAGGGTTCCGTACCCAAAGGGTACTAACGGGACCCTATTACTAAGCCTACGCTGTCCGTCCGTCCGTCCGTCCGTCCGTCCGTCTGTCAGCGGGCTGTATCTCGTAAACCGTAATAGATAGACAGATGAAATTTTCACATATTATGTATTTCTATTGCCGCTATAACAACTAATAATAAAAATTAAATTAAATTAAAAAAATTTAATTAAAATGGGTAGGTGGGTAGATGGAAATCTTTTAATTTAATTTTTTTTAACGGAACCCTAAAAGAGCGAGGCCCGACTCGCACTTGGCCGATTTTTTATGTTATTGGACCGATTTCTTTCAAAATCCGTATCTGGGGATCCTTGTACTCATAAAAGTGGTAACAATTGTCCAAGAAAAAGTGGCGGCCATTTTTGCTCTTAATATGGGGCCGATTTCTTTCTATCTTTCTAAATCGATATCTGACGATCTCTGTGCTCATAACAGTGGTAACCATTGTCAAAACTAGAAAAAGTGGCGGCCATTTTATTTTTTCTTGTTATTGGACTGATTTCTTTCAAAATCGATATTTGAAGATCCCTGGGCAAGTTTTGGCAATGGTTACCACTGTTATGACACAGTGGTAACCGTTGCCCGAACAAAAAAAAATGGAAAAGTTTTTCCCCCAACCTATTTGGGACGAAATTCCTTATCGGAATAGCAAAGAATAATAAAAACACCTATTTAATATTTGACAATCTTTATAGTATCAAAAAAAAATTGCCGACACTTTTTCTAATTTTGACGACGGCGACCTCTTTCATGAGCATGATGAATCTCTGATATTGATTTTGAAAGAAATCGGTCCAATAACAAAAATAAATAAAATGACCGAGACTTTTTCTTAATTTGACGATGGATACCTATTTTATTAGCACTGGGAACCCCAAATATCAATTTTGAAAGAAATCGGTACAATAACAAAGAAAAAGAAAATGGCCGCCTTTTTTTCTTATTTTGACGATGGTTACCTCTTTTGATAGCACTGGGAACCCCAGATATCAATTTTGAAAGAAATCGGTCCAATAACAAAGAAAAAGAAAATGTCCGCCTTTTTTTCCTATTTTGTCGATGGTTACCTCTTTTATTAGCACTGGGAACCCCAGATATCAATTTTGAAAGAAATCGGTCCAATAACAAAGAAAAAGAAAATAACCGCCTTTTTTTCTTATTTTGATGATGGTTACCACTTTTATTAGCACTGGGAACCCCAGATATCAATTTTGAAAGAAATCGGTCCAATAACAAAGAAAAAGAAAATAACCGCCTTTTTTTCTTATTTTGATGATGGTTACCACTTTTATTAGCACTGGGAACCCCAGATATCAATTTTGAAAGAAATTGGTCTAATAATAAAAAAAAATGGCCGCCACTTTTCCTTATTTTGACGATGGTTACCTATTTAATAAGCACAGGAAACCCCAAATATCAATTTTGAAAGAAATCGGTACGATAACAAAGAAAAAGAAAATGGCCGCCTTTTTTTCTAATTTTGACGATGGTTACCACTTTTATTAGCACTGGGAACCCCAGATATCAATTTTGAAAGAAATCGGTCCAATAACAAAGAAAAAGAAAATTACCGTCCTTTTTTCTTATTTTGATGATGGTTACCACTTTAATTAGCACTGGGAATCCCAGATATCAATTTTGAAAGAAATTGGTCTAATAACAAAAAAAAAATGGCCGCCACTTTTTCTTATTTTGACGATGGTTACCTATTTAATAAGCACAGGAAACCCCAAATATCAATTTTGAAAGAAATCGGTACAATAACAAAGAAAAAGAAAATGGCCGCCTTTTTTTCTAATTTTGACGATGGTTACCTCTTTTATTAGCACTGGGAACCCCAGATATCAATTTTGAAAGAAATCGGTCCAATATTAAAAATAAATAAAATGGTCGCAACTTGTTCTTATTTTGAAGATGGATACCTATTTTATTAGCACTGGGAACCCCAAATATCAATTTTGAAAGAAATCGGTACAATAACAAAGAAAAAGAAAATGGCCGCCTTTTTTTCTTATTTTGATGATGGTTACCACTTTTATTAGCACTGGGAACCCCAGATATCAATTTTGAAAGAAATTGGTCTAACAAAAAAAAATGGCCGCCACTTTTTCTTATTTTGACGATGGATACCTCTGTTATTAGCACTGGGAACCCCAGATATCAATTTTGAAAGAAATTGGTCCAATAACAAAAAAAAAGTGACCGCCACTTTTTCTTATTTTGCCGATGGATACCTCTTTTATTAGCACTGGGATATCAATTTTGAAAGAAATCGGCCCAATAACAAAATAAAAGAAAATGGCCGCCTTTTTTCCTTATTTTGACGATGGTTACCTCTTTTATTAGCACTGGAACCCCAGATAAAAATTTCGAAAGTTTTCGTAATTTAAATCAAGATATTTTGTTCTTTCTTCCATTTTTATTCCCAATATTTACCTAATTATATTATTCTTATATTACTATAGTTTAACACTATCTATACAATAAGAACTATACAATAAGAATCTAAACCTAAAACCTATCATACTAATATTTACAGATTTATTAATAAATACTAAAAATTACAACAATATTAACACTCTGATTTGATTTAATCTATGATAAATGAATACGGAATGAAAATAATAGGTATCTATGCAATAGTTCGCGTGATCAGCGGGGGATCGTAGCGAGCCAACGAAAGCGATACGTCCTACCTCGATGATACTTTGCGGGCTACTGAAGTGAAGCGCACGAGCCACTTTGTTATATAAAAAGTAAAAACGTCGTGATTAAAAAAATACAAATGTTTTAGAGAAAAAGTAATCAGAAAAGAATCTTCTAAAAGTGTTTGCCTATTTTATGAAATTTGTTATTTTAGTCTAACTTTAATATTCTATGAACACGACCTGAAAAACGATAAAAATTACACTGTTTTCGAAATTATTTTTGATCGGGTGAAGTTGTAAATATAGAGTTTTGAATCACAAAAGAATTAAGAACATATATTAAACTACAACATATATTTTTAACCGATCAAAACAAAGAATATTTCATTGTTTACGATTCAATCAAAAATAGGTCGATGTCGAAGATCCCGCCGTTAATAGGTTTTTAGATGTCGAGGTGTAAACAGGCTTGTTTCTTGTTTACGCTACGTCCTTATTTTGGACCACCGCGACCATCCCCAACTGCCACTTAACTTGTATGAATTTTTCTTTCCACAAGTGATAAGAAAATATTATTATACCTACCTAGTTAAACTATTTATTTACTTTAGTCTGCTTCCCTTTTCAAATCTTAAAAGATCAAATGGAGTTTGAAACTCCCATAGCTGTAGTTTTTAAGTTTTGAAGCTTTTCATCTTCTGTACTCCATTGAAATGGAAAATATAATATAGCAGCACTTGACGACTTTGTCCATATATTTGTGTTTGTTTGGCAATAAATGTTATATTTTATTGCTGCTTTACTTTATTTATATTTCCCAGGGTTTAATAGGAGTAGGGTAAGGTATCTATAACTAACTATCAACGCACAGCTCAAATCACTATACGGATCGGGTTGAAAGGCATATGGATACCTATTATGACATAGACATCCGCTAAGAAAGAATTTTTAGAAATTCAACCCCTAAGGGGGTCAAATAGGGGTTTGAAAAATCGAATTTAAAGTGACGGGTAAAAGCTCGTGATTAAATGCCAACCATGACGATGGTATACATCTTGACAAAAAAAATTAAGTGGCACTCGAGGACTGCCGCAGAAAAGCTATTGGATAGCATTTTTTATCAACTTATGCCTTTATAATGCTTATGCAATATTTTTTTTGCATATTAAAAATTATGCAAAAAAATAGTTAAAAAACAAACAAACAAGAAAAGCGCACTGTCACTACTTCGCGAGTGAGATTCGAACCTGCGACATCATACACCATACGGTAAAGAAAGCGGCCGCTCGCCCACTGCGCCGAACAGAGCTACTTGTGAACCTCTAAAATGTTGAACGCTTACCGAACGACGGTGTTAGGTTTATTTTCGTTACGAAATTTCCTGATTCGGTCGCCGCGCTCAAACTGTTTGTCCTAGTTCAAAGCCCGCGATAAAAGCTATGCAATAGCTTAATCATTCTAAATCCCTAAAAGTTCATTGTGTAATCGCAATAATATCACCATTCGCCAGTGAAATAAGGCTACCGTCCCCGGGAAGGCAGAGGTCGTTATATCGGTCCCGCCAGAGCACAGAGTCCGTCCCGACTCCCGCGACCGGCGACGCTCGGCTGCGGCTCGTACCTCGATCACGCGAGCGGCGCGCGGCGGCCACATCCCAACCTGACTTGTTTTTGTTTAGGCTCCACTCCTCAAGCGGACGGATACGCTCTCGAGATATTTATCTCTATACAATCTCGTGTTAGCTATTTTCTAAGCTAGTGCATAGGTTTTATCGCGGGCTTTGAACTAGGACAAACAGTTTGAGCGCGGCGACCGAATCAAGAAATTCCGTTACGAAAATAAACCTAACACAGTCGTTCAGTAAGCGTTCAACATTTTAGAGGTTCACAAGTAGCTCTGTTCGGCGCAGTGGGCGAGCGGCCGCTTTCTTTACCGTATGGTGTATGATGTCGCAGGTTTGAATCTCACTCGTGAAGTAGTGACAGTGCGCTTTTCTTGTTTGTTTGTTTCTTAACTATTTTTTTGCATAATTTTTACTATGCAAAAAAAATATTGCATAAACATTATAATTGCATAAATTGATAAAAAATGCTATGCAATAGCTTTACCGCGGCAGTCCCCGAGGCCACTTAATTTTTTATGTTTATTTGATGGATGCCAGTGTGTAAAGCCCTGAAAGAAAGAAAAATCTTTACAAGGAACTTCTGAACAAAACTTAACTTGTTGTTCACTCCGGAGTCCGGACAACGATCTTCTTGCTGCTAGTCGAATCTAACCTATAGTACATATATCATGTAAAGTTCTGAGATTTTTTTGCACAAAGAATACTTGTTCATATTATTTCTGTTTTACATTAATTATTATTGACTGATTAACAATGTATGTTGCGTAACTACAGAATATGACGGAAATTACACTCAGGCCAGTTTCAGCACCGCTTTTGAGATAGAGCCACAAAAGGGAGCTTTGATGGTAGGAATTCAGTAAAGGGATGTTTTTTTTTTCAAAAAGTTCCTACGGGAATAAAACTACTGACCTAATCCCGGGGAAAAGCTAGTAGTAGTAGTTAATATATTATTTTGTAGTTGTTTTATATACCCCTAGCTACTTATAACCTATATAAAAAGTTTAGTTTGAAAGATGTCAGGAAAGTGAGGAGCTATACATCATCGCCATCGTGCAGTTAAATACGATACATTGCATTATTGTTATTGCACTGCGTATACTTACCCGTGATTGGCAGGGGTGCTGGTGGAGCAACGGGCAGGCTCTGGCGGAGGCTGCGGCGCGTCGCGGGAGGGCTGCGCGGGGGTGCGGGGGTGCGGGCGCGCGGGGGGCGCGGCGGGAGCCAGGGGTCGACGCCCTGGCGCGGGCGCAGGTGCCGCGCCCGCCGACATGAGATGAAAATAAGGCTTTCGCACACGATGCCTGGAAACGCACAATACTTACTTCTTGGTACATACCTTAACCTTTTTGAAGTGAAAACTTATGTCTGCCCATCTCTCTCAACTCATTGTGGAAATACTGCATACATAGCATAGTATCTATTGAATTGTAGACTTGTTTTGAAAAGAGCAACCGCCGAGTTTCTTGCTGGTTCTTCTCGGCAGGAAGGGCATTCCGAACCAGTGCAAGTGGTAGACTCATCGACGGTTCAAAAGCACTTATAAAAAAAATTAAATGGCACTCGGGGATTGCCGTGGTAAAGCTATTGCATAGCATTTTTAATCAACTTATGCAATTATAATATTTATGCAATATTTTTTTTTTGCATAGTAAAAATTATGGTTTCTCAACAGGTGGGCCTGAAAATGAACATGAGCAAGACGAAAATCATGTCCAATGCTCATGCACCGCTCCACCCAGTAATTGTTGAGAACTCTGCACTCGAAATTGTCGACGAGTATATTTACCTGGGACACACAGTCCAGCTAGGTAGGTCCAATTTCGAGAAAGAGATCAACCGCCGAATCCAACTCGGCTGGGCAGCGTTCGGGAAGCTCCGAGATGTCTTCTCGTCCAAAATTCCTCAGTGCCTGAAGACTAAAGTCTTCGAACAGTGCGTGTTGCCAGTGATGACTTACGGATCCGAGACATGGTCGCTAACTAAGGGCCTCATAAGTAGGCTCAGGACCGCTCAGCGGGCGATGGAGAGAGCTATGCTCGGAGTGTCCCTGCGGGATCGAATCAGAAATGAGGAGATCCGTAGGAGAACCAGAGTCACCGACATAGCTAAGCGAGTCGCGATACTGAAGTGGAAATGGGCGGGGCACATAGTTCGAAGAGCTGATGGTCGTTGGGGTCCCAAGGTGCTGGAGTGGCGACCCCGCACAGGGAAGCGCAGTGTTGGCAGACCCCCCACCAGGTGGACCGACGACATCAAACGAGTCGCAGGGAGCCGCTGGATTCAGGCGGCGCAAGACCGAGGCCTGTGGAAGTCCATGCAAGAGACCTTTGTCCAGCAGTGGACGTCTATCGGTTGATAAAGAAGAAGAAGAAGAAGAAAAATTATGCAAAAAATTTTAAAAAACAAACAAACAAGAAAAGCGTACTGTCACTACTTCGCAAGTGAGATTCGAACCTGCGACATCGGCGCTCGAAAGCGGCCACTCGCCCACTGCGCCAAATAGAGCTACTTGAGAACCTCTAAAATGTTGAACGCTTACTGAACGACGGTTTTAGGTTTTTTCGTTACGGAATTTCTTGATTCGATCGCCGCACTCAAACTGTTTGTCCTAGTTCAAAGCCCGCGATAAAAGCTATGCAGTAGTTTAAAAAAATACGTGTGGCACTCGGGAACTGCCGCGGTAAAGCTATTGCATAGCATTTTCTAGTCGCACGCACACAAACACCGTGCCGAAGTCTGCCTAACTGAAACGACGGTGTTAGGTTTATTTTCGTTACGGAATTTCTTGATTCGGTCGACGCGCTTAAAGCCCGCGATAAAAGCTATGCAATAGCTTAAAAGTTTATTTGAATAAAAAACATTTATATTCTATTCTAAAAGAGATCATAGGGGAGCTCATGGTCGGCAAGAAACCCGAAGACGACGCGTGGTAGCGGTCGCTTCCCGCACCGCGCGCGGGCGGCCCGCGACAGGTTCTGCCGCGCGGCCGGGCGCTGCGCAGACGTTTTTGTATCACGTCAGCCACCGATTATGACTTACCGAATTATCAACTTTCTTCCCGTCCTGTCCCCCCCCCCCCCTCCCCCCTCCGCAGACGCGACGTAAAAACATCCTCTTTGTTTCATTTTTATGTCGTGCTTGTACTCGCTAATCGGAGCTGCTTTTTGATGACTCTTTGTGTGCTGACTCGGTTTATAAGTACTTAAGTGGAAATATCAAATCACATCGTTCAATATTTAATACTAGCTGATGCCCGCGCCTTGCTTCTTGGCCAGCGTGGTGGACTATGGCCTATAACCTTTCTCTGAGAGGAGACCTGCGTTCGATAGTGAGCCGTTGATGGGTTGCTGATGATGATGATGAACTTTATAATTAAGAAAATTCACTAACTTTGTAATAACCTCGACTTACTAAATGTGTTTTAACACATTGTCACCATGTAATGGGTAAACATCCCTGATTGTAACACGCTAAAATAGTTCTACTACGTCATTAGGTAGGTAGGTGCTGCAAGTCGCTTAGTTTTTCCAAACACGCACTCTGTTAGCTTTGATCGAGTGAACGATGCTGAAAGATACAAGATTACACGATAGAATAGTGCTTGTAAAAGATATCACAGTGTACCAGGCCCGCTTACACCGTGTTACACTGGTTTTACATTGCCGCGGAAAAGCAGCCATCCGTCAAGTGCCATGAACAAGATACCATGTTAACTTTGTATCTCTCTTGAGTTTCGAAAATGATCCAACGAATCTAATACCTTTAAATGAGCAATTCTTGTATAGTTAATCTAATATTGTAATAATTATAAATCTGAATCTCCGGCTCCAACGATTTTCATGAAATTTAGCATGCAGGGGGGTTCGGGGGCGATAAATCGATCTAGCCATGTTTCATTTTTAGAAAAGGTCGTTTTATCCGTGTTTTCAGGCAATAAAACCCCTAACATCATTAGAATACGAAGGTAAAGGAGAATGCCAGATCGTGACCCAGCAATTTACAGAAAAAGTAAATTAATTAAAAATATCCTATTAATTTAAGATAGTTTTAAATAAATCATTTATATCGTAAAACTAGGGGATAATGATATCCGTCAATATTTAATAAAATATTTATTGTACTAAAAACCACTCACGATATTTTAAAGTCCAACTTTGACTTTGAATTAATCAAAAACCGCAAGTTCTAGAAGTTTTAACACTTATGTTTATTCATTACTAAACAATTATCAATAAAATGATGATACCAAAAAAAATTACCGAGCAAAGCTCGGTTACCCAGATATTGTGATATTAAGTGATAAATGGTAAAGGTTACTAATTATGTAATTGAAAGTCGTAACAAGTTATCTTGGAATAGTTCACCTATTGTCTGGCTTTTCGATCACAGAACGAATAATTGTCGGATACGCTGTAGTGCTAAATTGTCATTCGCTTGCAATTCTTTATCTCGAAGAATGTAGATCTGTCCTTTTTATTTTCATTCATGAACTTGATTGATGTACTGCAGATTATAGGACCCTTTACATAATATCCACTTCTGAGAACAAACTTGTGACTTAGGCGCCTATATATAGCAAATTTCTTTAACATCTTCATCAAACTTTTATTTATATTAAGATACTAAATATCGTATTATAAAATCAGACCAGTAAGTTTGGAAGAAAGTAATGATTACACCCAGTGTACCGTCCACACTTCAGGTGCTGGACGAACGATATCTATTCAGTCGGTGGACGCAAGCGGCACAGATCGTGTTCTGTGGTAATATTTAACACTCAGAAGAAATCTTTATCCAGACTATCGATTACATGAGGTTGACGATAAAGACAAGTAAATATACAATCCTAGCACCAAAACTTCCCGACTCCCGTTTTGTACCGGGCACTGGGCAGCACAAACTAACTCAGGTACTCTGTAATACAGCATTTCAGTGAATTCCAATGAGCCGGTTTCTCTGTATCGCTGAGTCAGCAGTTAGCACTGGTCGGCGCGCCGTCAGCAGGAAATTAATACATTTTATTCTCATCACGAGTCGTTTCACACAAACACACCCGCCTAGTATGAACTAGTAATTTCTTGTTGTACCTATACCTAAGCGGAGATCTATAGATCGTACTCTGGCTCTGCTCAAGACTCAAGATAGAGTTAAAATGAGACACAAATATGTTCCGAAATAAATCTGTCTCGTTTTAACTCAGTCTTGAGTCTTAGCTGAGTGTGAGTGCCGCCTATATCTTAACCTAAGGGTGAAATCTATAGATGGCACTCACACTTAGCTCAGACTCAAGACTGAGTTAAAACGAGACAGATTTATGTCAGGACATATTTGTGTCTCATTGTAACTCTATCTTGAGTCTTTTGCAGAGCCAGAGTACGATCTATAGATCTCAGCCTTAGACGTCTGTTTCGGCTTCGTCTCAAATGCTGGTCATCCATAGCTGGGCCTTGGTCACATACAGAGCCAGCAGCCCTCTAACATTCATTATTTGATGTTATTTATCCACCGGAAGGTAATCTACCTGCCAATATGGTGCCTGTTTCATAGCTGTATATAGTGTAGGTACTTTTATAGAGTTAGTACTTTTCTTCTTCTAATCGCACACCATCTTCTTTTTATAAATTACTAGCTGATGCCCGCGACTTCGTCCGCGTGGATTTAGTTTTTAAAATCCCTCGGGAACTCTTTGATTTTCCGGGATAAAAAGTAGCCTATGTCACTCTCCAGTTTCTCAACTATACCCATGCAAAAAATCACGTCGATCCGTAGCCCTGTTGCGGCGTGATTAAAGGACAAACCAACAAACCAACAAACAAACACACTTTCGCATCTATACATATAATAAAACTGTAACTGGAAGATTTCTGTACATTTAATATATTTTGAAAATTTTAATTGGGGGATGCTTTACTATCGATACTGAGCCCAAAACAGATTTTTATTTAATTTTTGTCTGTTTGTTTGTCCTTCTTTCACGTAAAAACTACCGCACAGATTTCTACAAAATTTTATACCGTAGTAGCTTATTACTCGGGTCAACATCTAGGCTACTTTTTATCCCGGAAAATCAAGGAGTTCCCGAGGGACTTTAAAAACTAAATCCATGCGGACAAAGTCGCGGGCATCAGCTAGTTTATAATATTAGTAAGGATTCATTTATTAAAAGATAGATAGAAGACACCTATTAATTACCTATTGAGTTACATTTACATCGCTGCTTTTTTTTAACCTAGGACGTTGTATGAAGTGAATTATTCTAGATTAACATTTAATTCAAAGCTTTTTAAGAAAACGTGGTAGAAAACAAATAAAATTAGGCAAATAGAACAAAGTTGCATGAAATAGCTCCACTTGAACACTGATGTTTATTGCTAATTGTTCACAAAGGAGCTATTGATAAGAAGCGAGCCGTAAAATAGCTATTCATAGCAAAAAACACAGTATGCTGGTAGCAAAAAAGCTCTACACTCCACAGGTAGCATTATACGAGTTTTTGTAGATGTCGTGGGTCATATATTACTACTATGGTATTGGTGTGATCTCAACGTAGATTTCATGTCTATTGTTCTACATTGTAAAGAAGAGCCTGAGGGCAGTCAGGTCTACAATTTTCAGTAAAAGTTCTGATATTTTTAAGTAGGTAAAGCTTATATTATAAGTCCACCATAGTAATAGAGGATAAAATAGGTAATGTAGGCAGTAATAATATAGTTCCCAGGGAACAAAATGGTCCATGACATGAAAGGTATGCCTAGAACTTATAAAAATAGAAGTAAGCATATTTTTATGTGTACATATTTGGTAAGGAGGTATAATCCAAGTTAGAATTCATGTTCAGAGATCAAGATGACAACCGTTTGATGGCTGCAGACAACGTGTGAACGTCCTCCCACGCGAGATGGTATCTGTAGCATTACGCTGGGATGCTGCGACTTATCTCGGGCATGCATTGCAGACTGTAGACATGCTACCTTGAACCTATTGGAAACTTATCCAGCGCAACGGAGCAAGTAGTGGCGTCCATAAGTGTCTGAGTAAGGGTTGGTATTACACACTGCAGCTCTATTCTTTTAATCTTTTCATAGATCAAAATCAAATTATTACTTAAGTTTTTAATTGAATAAATTGATTTTGACCTTGGTCTTCTTTGCTTGAGGAAGATTTAACCTTCATCATGATAGTTGATTTAATTCTAGTCCAATTTTGCGTAAAAGCTGGCCCATCAAAGTCCACTTTTTAACCGACTTCAAAAAAGTAGGCGAATTTTGAAAAAAAATTTAAATATAGCCATATCTCGGAAACGAATTGAGATACAAAAATTTTTGTGTCATCAAACTTGTAGGAAATTTAACGTTCTACAAAAAATGGCACTCGGGAACTGCCGCTGTAAAGCTATTGCATAGCACGCACACAAACACCGTGCCGAAGTCTGCCGAACTGAAACAACGTTAGACGATGCTGTGTTCGGTTTATTTTCGTTACGGAATTTCTTGATTCGGTCGCCGCGCTCAAAGCCCGCGATAAAAGCTATGCAATAGCTTAAAAATACGGAAATTATTTTGCCGTAGGACGTAAGGGAATAAGTTATTGAGGAAAAACCGGAGGAAGGTCGAAAATTTTGCATTTTTCCCCCACCCTACTCTTTTTGTACAGAGTCCTCGAGGTCCAAAACTTGAGAAAATGTTAATTAACGATCCCTGAACAATATCCCAAAGTTTCATTAGCTTCCGACCTTTTCCCACCAAACCCCATTTTTTCAAGCTAAATATTTAATTGCTTAAAACGCACATATATGACTGTAAGTCCAGAAATCGAAACCCAGATCCTCCCAGAAGAAGGCCTTAGTCTTACCCGCGTCAGCAGACTTTGAAGTAGATAATATTTAATATTATATTGAAATCAAATGCGTTTGTCATCTTCTCTTAAGTGTGTCAAATGTTGTTACGATAATCGTATTACAAAGTCACAGTCGTAGGTCTGCATCCACCGCTACAGTCAGTTGTCAGTTGTACAAATGACGGGGTAGGTCGGTTCCCGTCGAACAATGAAGCGATCCCGCGCCCGCATCGCAGCGCATATAACACAATGCAGTCGATAAGCTCCATAAGCGCACATATTACTTACATGATTGTACAACACAGATACTGTGACGTATTATGCTATTACGAAGCAGGGATAGCCAAGTGGTTAGGTTAGGTTCGATCCCGGATACACACCTCTGACTATTCGGAGTCAAGTGCGTTTAAGCAAATATAATATCACTTGCTTCAACGGTGAAGGAAAACATCGTGAGGAAACCTGCACACCTGAGAGTTCTTCATAATGTTCTTGAAGGTGTTTGAAGTCCGCCAATTCGCATTGGGCCAGCGTGGTGGACTATGGCCTATAACCCTTCTTTGAGAGGAGACCTGAGCTCAGTAGTGAGCCGTTGATTGGTTGCTAATGATGATGATAATTATACTATTTAAGGCCCGGGCAGACGCGATGCTTTTAGCAGCGGTGATCGGTGTTTTTGCGATTTTTAGGTGCTTTTCGAAAGCTCCGTAGACAGAATAACTAGGTACGGAAAGTTCGAACGTGTTCGAACGCAAACACGCCGATTGGTGCTGCTAAAAGCAACCCCGTTTGTCTCGTAACCTCACTATAGTTTTTTTTATTTAGGAGTGATTTTCAACAACTCGATTTTTTACCTAATTTCCATGGACATTTTCATTTTCAAGTTTTGTAAAAAACTTTAATAATAAAGCGCAACACATCCACATTTCATATACATTTTCTAAAAGGAGATTATATATTTATATATTAATTAGAGGGTTATTTGGGCCACCGAAATTGGCGAGCCACAGAAATTTTATTATTGCCACCGAAATTGTATTGGTGACACAGAAATTGTGCGTGTGCACTGAAATTGTGAATTTGAACTAAAAAATTATTTTTAGTAATAATATGTATAGAAAGGTAAGGTATAATGATAAAAAAAACTGATATACTTAATACGAATCATTTTATTTTAATACTTTTATAATTTAAAACACAATGTGGTGCACCTACTATTGCTTAAATCAGTCTTACAAAATTAGCAATCAAGGAACTGATGTTTTTACTCCTATTATGGGGTAAAATTAACTTATAATATCAACCTACACAAATTGTAACCAAACAAAAATAAATTATTATCGCTGCAAAAATAGCACAGTTTTAACTTAATAATATTAATAACAGAAATATTGTCAAATCCTTGGAAAGAATTAACATATTCTGATTAGCATGATTAATTTGAAACTAATAAAAAAATCCAAAACAAATTACTCAAATATTATGTCATGTTACAGTTTACTTCTCAAAATCTAACAACACTTTTTATACTTTCTTATCAAAATGTTAAAACTAAATAAGTAATTATTGGTATACACAGTCAATCACTTAGCATTAATTTTGATACCTTTTACGTATCAAAATGACAAATTAACAACTAATTTAATAATCATAAGAGCAGCTCAATAAAAGCCATCGCTCTGAAGATAAACTATGAAAAAATAATGATGTTAGACATCAATCAACTTTTAGGTAACTAGGATATTAAGAAATATTCTTAAAGCAAATAATCACTAACATGGCTAATATCTTCAGAAAATACTTTCATCATCGCTATCAAAAATATTAATAAAGTAATTTCTTTTAACTAATTTTTTGGAACACTCAATGTGAGCGTCATTATCAGTCTCAATGGTTTTTTCAAACTTCGACATTATATCACTGTTAATATTTTGGAAAAATGAGGCTGATGGGACTAGATTATCATAGTCTATATTTTCTAAGTCGTGTGAAGCGTCAGCTGATTTGATAATCTTATCTTGAGGCATGTTCTTGGTTTTAAAGTAAAATAATTCAGGTCCTTTAAATCTGTGAATTTTTGATGGCTTTAAACTGGAATCTGATTGCGATGAAGGTGGAACGACCGTTGCATTATCCTGGACTTCAATAGGCAATTCATAGAAACCTAAATGTTTTCCGTGAATGCATTTTATAGGATTGTAAAGACAGTTGTCATCAGTGCATGACAGTGATCGCATTGCAAGAGCTTTGGATGTTTTTGCCCAAACGATTTGATGGATCTTCATAGACCCTGGGAAACATTTTAGGACTTTTGGCAAAAGCCAATCCTTTTCATTCACTTCATAGTCGTTAACAATCTTTATTTTCACACCTGTGACGGCTGTTTGAAGACCTTCCACTAAAGCGTTAATATCGTTGATGTCTTTGCCAAAGGCAACCAGACGATCTGCAGATCTCTTAAGAACACCGCCTACACCGTCAGGTGCTCCTTTTCCATGCCCACATTCGCAGTAATGCCATATCACTCGAGACAAATCTGACAAGTATAGGTGAAGCTGCGATATAATATAGAAAATTTTTTTGTTTCTATATTGTCCTGATGGAGAATCGGAAATGAGGTGGAGAACCGATATATGAGGTGCAACAGCTTCAATTTCTTGCAAAATTGGTATTAAATGGGCCCATACTGCAGACGCATCGTGACGCAAAGATTCACTCACAGTACAGAATGACTGGGATTTGAGTTCATCATTTACGTGATAATAAATTACTGCTGTGTGTAATGTCAGTTGAGACCGGCTAGCACCGAAATGGACTGCTTGGATTTCTGAACTATATTTCGTACTGTAGTTTTCGCTAAAGTCCATGTGCACGATGCACTCATTTTTAGTGATTTCTGCTTTAATTTTTTTAATACTTTCGTATTGATTTTTAATGTTTGCACAATGATTCATAAAAGGAATTATTTCCTTTTCAAAGTGATTTATAACTTCTAGAGGTTTTTCGTCTTTTCTAACTTTTTCCACAATGGTCGATATTTTTTCAATGTTATTTTTTACGTAGGTTTTATTATTTTTATTCCATAAGTAATAAGAAATACTATGAGAATTATCAAATTCATTGTACAGAATCCATTTATTTTTGCATTCTTCACATTTACGCTGTAAGCATTCAACCTTAGCATTTTTACAGGTGAAGCTATTCAAAACTTCTGTTGTGGAATTCTCACTAATAATCTTATTCTTTTTCAAAGAGTTGATCAATAAATCCATATTGGCGTGTGGTTTGCATAAGCAAGTGTCTCTGCTGTCTACTTTCGGTTGTACGATCCAAAAAGGTTTTAGTCTCGTGAATGTGACATAACTGATGGGCGGGAATCCAGATACAAGATATTTGCTGTGAAGGTTTTTCAAACTGTCCAGTAAATACCTTTTTTGCTTTTTTAGACCATTTCTAGTGATGCAGTCTTGTTTACCTGGAGTCAAACGCGTATTTTCATCATCCTCGTAGAAGTTTTTTACTAAATTTCGAATATTTTTAGCATTAGGGCTTAGTATCTTCTTGGGTTTATTTTTATTGCTGATCGTCTTACATTTAGGACTTATTTTAAGTGTCTGCTCGAGTCTTTGTAATTTCTTTCTGTATACTTCTTTTTCCTTCTTAAGTTTTAAAATAGCTTTTTTGAACATGTGTATTTCAGCAGACTTTTTTTTTTGATATTTTTTTAGTTGTGTATTTACTTCTCGTTTTAATATTATGGAGTTAATGGATAAATCAGATTTGGGACTACATGGTGTTTTGGTTGAAGTAGGAGAATTTATGCTACTTACACTATGATATATAAGTGGAACAGGTGATATACAGGGGAGTGGACTACTGGTTTGCTGAATTGAAAAAATACTTTGTAGCTCTGCTTGCGTGTCTTCAACGCTGTCACCATGGTTTTCTTGTAGACATAATTTTCTTGAACGTAGATTTTTCAAAGGGTGTCGTGGAACCTGTTTATTAGCATGTGGAGTAATATCTTGTGACTTAGCTTGAGATGAACATGGTGAAGGGCTTTTAGGTTGCATTAATATTGAAGGTGATATATCTGTATCTCCACTTTTCTCATTTTCCTGTTGTTTGAGTAATTCCTTTTTTTGTTGCTGTCTTTTATAGTAATTTCTAAAATTAATTTTATTTCTTTTTTGTCTGAGTCGACGAGCTCGAGCTGGCATCTCACTTAGAGGTAAAATTTTTCCTTCTGCTTTTTTCCGATGATAACGTTCTCGATCTTTCCTACGCAACTCCTCAGCTTTGACAGGGTCGCTTTTAATTTTTTCCCTTCTTTTTTGCTCTGCAATCCTCTTCTTTTTTAACCTTTCTTGATTATCTTTTTTCTTTTTTGGTTTCCTAAAATAAAAAAGATATTTGAAATGCTGTGAGTCAATTATTTAAACGTTCACATTTGATTATGAAAGGAGGCATGAGCAAAATAATGGGATCTTTATGACTGTAATGGATTGAATAATGCTATCTCTGTGTAGGTAATCTGTAACTAGGTATATTAAATGAGTTCTGTCAAAGTAATTTTGGTGTAACAAATATTGTTTCTTTTCAAAAACTTTTATTAACATTAATACGATAATTGGTACAATTTCTGTGGAGTCGTGTAATTTCCGTGGACACCCAAATGCCACGGAAACCACAGAAATTGGCCCACAGAAATTGGAAATGAGTCTATTTTTTTTAATTACAAGAAAGTATTAAGGCTATGACTATTGTTTTCTAAAATCATAAATGTGTACCAAAGGCTACCTAGCATGCATAAAAGTGATACCTTTATCTCTTGAAAAAATCCTTTTAAAACCTGATCACCGAAATTGCAAAATTTCGTTCCGAATAAACTGAATTCACGTACTTACATTTTTAGCGGGAAAACGTGGCGATACGGTGCACAACCGTTCTCACTGCGCGTAAGCGCACGACTGTCTCTTGCCGGGCAGGGATTTATTGTTCGTTTAAACTCATTGGTGGAAGCTCAGGACGGCGAAACAAAATGACCATAGAAATTAGTAATTTCGCTCGGACAAAACTACAGTTGACATATACTCATTAACTATAAGTCTAAACATTCAAAAATAATTAGCTTCTTGCAGGTCAATCATTACATAACGCAATCAAAATACTTTTTTCTATATATGTTCGAGATTATCTCCCTGAGAGGTAAATGCTGTGTGTGAAAGTGATTATGGACAAGACACAGAAATTGATAATTCGTCATTTACTGACGTTTTTCTTGAAAAGTACTAGTCTTATAAATATAATTTAATTGGCTTCATTTAGGTCCACATCTCTTCAATTCTGATAAAAAAAAATCGTTGCATTATCTGTAAAGCAGCACTGCGGTTTCAGCCTAGACGCGTAAATTTTTCGGCTGAGAAATTCACTCTTAGAATCATCTTTGTAATTTATCGAGTTTCTTGCTGGTTCTTCTTGGCAGGAAGGGCATTCGAACCTGTGGTAGACTCATCGACGATTCAATAGCACTTGTAAAAAGTTTATTTGAATAAAAACATTTCTATTCTATTCTATCACATCTTGATTTTAGTCGAAAATCGACAAATAACGTTTTTAGGCTAAGACCGAAATTAGGCAGTGCCTAGTTCATCGTTCATTTTTGCGAACATTTTTTGCAAAAATACACCCTAAGGCCCTTTGCCCTAAGGACCAATTTAGACGGTTCATTTTCGATGAAGCCTCGAAAATGAAAGCTAAAATCTCGAAAGCTTAGTTCGCCCTTAAGGCGAATTAAGACGGTTCATTTTCGCAACGATGAACGATGAACGAGGCAACGTCTAATTTGGCCCTAAGTGGAGGCCGCCACGATGCATCGTTTCCAAAACAAATGGCCGTTTGTGTTGCGTCGACTGCGCGCAGTGTAACGATACGAGTTGATGTTTTTGCGACCACAACTTGGCATCTTCCGTTGCAGAAGCACACGATTAAGTGACTGGATAGAAGTGAAGATTCTAAGCACTGCTTTTGTACTTATTTTGGTATTGCGTCACAGGAGAATATTAACGAAGCAAAATATTTGTTTAGATTTAAATATTATTTGTGAATTTGAAGTAATGTGTTCTTTAATTCAATAATGTGCTTACAGACAGTAAGACAAGAGCGAATTAACCCAAGTATCTGTATAAGTAGAGATCCGTAGAACCAGCCCCTCTAGCCAAGTTATACTTCGTTGTATCTATTCTCTTTCTACGATCGTTGTTACTTGAAGTTTTGGCTAGGGCTAGACTAGATGACGCTGCAGGTGATCAAAGACAGAAATGTATTGATAATTGTGATGTAGGTACCTACTCGTATGTGGGTAGATAATTTAATTGTATCTTTCTCTTGTCAAGTTGTTGTGTGTAATGGCAGTTGTTCGTATATACAGGCATTAGAGCATTAAGTACGTGGTATTATTTATCCAGACATTTCAATAATATTTCGCGCCATTTTGTATTGTTTTTTTAGCACTTAAAACATTTATAATACAAAATGGCGCGAAATATTATTGAAATGTCTGGATAAATAATACCACGTACTTAATGCTCTAATGCCTGTATATACGAACAACTGCCATTACACACAACAACTTGACAAGAGAAAGATACAATTAAATTATCTACCCACATACGAGTAGGTACCTACATCACAATTATCAATACATTTCTGTCTTTGATCACCTGCAGCGTCATCTAGTCTAGCCCTAGCCAAAACTTCAAGTAACAACGATCGTAGAAAGAGAATAGATACAACGAAGTGTAACTTGACTAGAGGGGCCGGGCTGTCAATGACATAGCTCAGGGATTCGCGAAGCTGAGGTGACAAGGTGCTGGAATGGTGACCCCACACCGGAAAGCGCAGTATTGCCCACTAGTTGAAGCAACGACATCAGACGAGTCGCAGGGAGACGCTGGATTCAGGCGCTGCAAGACCGAGACATAGAAGTCTATACAAGAGACATAATTAACCAAAAACCAAAAATTCAAAAAAGGAGGAGGTGATCAATTCGTCGGAATCTTTTTAGGGTTCCGTACCCAAAGGGTGCCAACGGGACCCTATTACTAAGCCTCCGCTGTCCGTCCGTCTGTCAGCGGCCTGTATCTTGTAAACCGTAATAGATAGTCAGTTGAAATTTTCACATATTTTGTATTTCTATTGCCGCTATAACAACAAATAATAAAAATTAAATTAAATTAAAAAAATTAAATTAAAATAATTCCATGGGTACATGGAAATATTTTAATTTAATTTTTTTTAACGGAACCCTAAAAGAGCGAGGCCCGACTCGCACTTGGCCGATTTTTTTTATGTTTGTCCACCGATTACTTGAAGACGCCTGAACCGATTTGGAAAATTCTTTTTTTGTTTGAAAGGTTATACTCCCCAGGTGGTGTCATTATCGAAATCAGTCGAGCGGTTTTTAAAATATCAACAATAAATTAAATACTTTGTATAGTGCGTGTGTAATGTAGTAAAGCGGGAGTTTCAAACTCCCGCTTTACTACATTAGTGACATTACACACAGTCGGTTGTTTAAAAAGAATTTTTAATATTGAATTATACTATGTCCATGGACGTCTATCGGTTGATAAAGAAGAAGAAGGCAGACACTAAGGTAGAGCAAGCAGAGAAGAGCAAATACAAACAAGTAGGCTTAGAGACCTCACTTTGCTCGGTCGATGATGACTTAGCAGTATATTACAGCAGTAGTTACCCTCAGCAGCGAGCCGTTGATGGATTGCTGGTGATGACAGCAGTGTTGTATGAAACTGTGTGTCTGCGCGGTTGCTTACTCCGCGGCCCATTGTGTAGCCGCGTTAGAGGTTTTTGCGCTCGCTCCGGGCAATGACAATGCCTCATCTGCAACAGCAAAAACGGGCAGCGCGACTCGTGTTATGAATTGCTGACAGACGTTTGGGAAATCAAAAAACCTTGTCAGAATAATTTTTGAATCGAATATAAGTATACCATAGACTTAGGATTGATAGTAGCCGCTTCACAATCCTAAGCTAAAATCCACTTTATTTGTGTACAAGTCATATCTTAAAATGAGTATTTGATTTGATTAGTTTCAATTCGATGCCTTAAGATGGGGAGCCAAGTATGTCACACTCTCTTTAACATTTCTGCGGTGGAGTCGTGTGATGCGGGTTGTTACGTTCCCTCAAATATGGTTGAGCGAAGCAATGGCTGGGTCATGCGTCGTGCTCATAAACGGATGCCACCAGCGGCAATGGGGCTACTTTCTGTCTGCCCGTCTTAACATGTGTTGAATTTATAATTAGAGATAATTAAGTATGCCTTTGTGGAACTTCCCCTCATTGTGGAAACTCTGCATACATAGAATAATATCTATTAAGTATATTGTAAAATTATTTTGAAAAGAGCAACTGCCGAGTTTCTTGCTGGTTCTTCTCGGCAGGAACGGCATTCCGAACCAGTGGTAGACTCATCGACGATTCAAAAGTACTTGTAAAAGTTTATTTGAATAAAAACATTTCTATTCTATTCTATTCTAAATCTATGATAAATACTTGCCTGAGTTTATATTTTGTGATTGAAATAAATCTAAAAAAGTCAATGCAATAAGGGTAATTTTTATAGTTAGTTAGTTAGGTACCTACAGCAAATTAGGTTAGGCTACGAAATAATTAATTAATGAACTTTTCTTTTTTTATTCAACATAAAAATAGGACCGATATATTTCTATTTCCTATTACTCCCTAAAACCTGTTTTTACAAAGTTACATTGTTACTTCGTAGATCGAGTTTTTCTTTAGAGTCACCTCATAAGTCATTATTGATTTTCGTTCATATTATTCCACTTACGAGTGCTTCTTTTTATATACTTTTTCTGTTTAGGTAGGTATCTAACCCAAGTTTATTTGGAATTTTATGTTGTGATCACATCGATAGTTTAAAAATAGCACAGATTTAAAACGAGAGTGTTTAATGAGCCGGCTGATATCGGTGGATGTGGCGGCACCTACCAGGCGCGTGGCGCGTGCCACATCATCGTCATCGCCCCCCCCCCCCCCTCACCCCCGCGCCGCACGGCCCGCGTCGCCCATAACTGTCACTTGTTGGATATCTCTCCGTAATTATGAAAGTGCGATGCCCATTCACTATGGTTGAGAGCCCACGCACTGATTTCGCGTAGTCTATTACAGTCTAAAGTGCGACTGTCTAAAAGTTGCCGATCAAAAGGCAAAAGCGTACTATGCATTTGAAGGCATTAGCGTCAAATTAAAATATTCCTTGATTGTATTGATTTAAGCAGTGATAGCCTAGTGGTTAGGACTGTGGTCTCCTATTCGGGGGGTCGCAGGTTCGATCCCGGGTACGCACCTCAGACTTTTCGGAGTCAAGTGCGTTTAAGCAATTAAATACTTGCTTCGACGATGAAGGAAAACATCATGAGGAACCCTGCACACCTGAGAGTTCTTCATAATGTTCTTGAAGGTGTGTGAAGTCCGCCAATTCGCATTGGGCCAGCGTGGTGGACTATGGCCTATAACCTTTCTCTGAGAGGAGACCTGCGCTCAGTAGTGAGCCGTTGATGGGTTGCTAATGATGATGATGATTGATTTAAAGTCACAAATTCAGTACAACCGATTTTAACATGGAGCGTTATGGAACGTATCGTACATACCTAAACGTATAAGAATGCATACACGACATTGAGCTCTAATTCAATGCTGTTATGGTTTATTTTACTTTAACGCTAATGCCATCAAATGAATACGATTTTGATCGGCAATTTATAGACAATGGGGGGGGGGATGTTTTTATTCGATGTTTTATGTTGGACGGTTGTCCATTGACTGTGATCTTATACATAAATGATGAGTCAGTCTGAGATGATAGCGGGCTTACTTGGAAGAGGTATAGCATAAATTACTATTATTTAAGTACTTGTAATGGTAACTCGCTCCACCTAGTTAAGTCCTCTGATTAAGTTTTACTTAGGCAATCGTAAGAAGCTCCCCACGATACAGGTTTTTACCTAGTGTGAAGACCAACGGCAAAACAAATGTACTATTTTTCTTTTGACGTGATAACGTCTTATAAATCGATGAACACCGGCTGCACGCACGAAAAAGTGTCACGTTTCGCCTGAGCCTGAGCGTGCAAGCGAGAGCGCGGAACAAGCGATAGAGAGGCACGATCGTCCCAAGCGTTGGCTTGTGCCGCCCGCCAGTCATTGTCAATGTTTCATTAAGACGTTATCACATAGAACTATCGTCCGCAAACCGACTTTACAGACAACCAATTTTTTTTATAACCCTAAGCGATTTCTGCACGTCATCGTACCGAAATCGTCATCGAAAAATAAATTTTGAGAAGGTATGTTCAATTTGCAAAGTATTTTCTGATTAACGGAAAATGTCAGCTATCTCTAGGTCTACCTATTTCACATGTTTATGTTTAAATACTTGTATTTGGACTCAAAGGGGTACTATTATAATAAATTATCATAAATTTACCTTTCATTTATGTCATGAACCGATACTTAAAACCTATGCTTAGGCAATAAGAGATATAATTCATTTTGATGGGGTTTCATATAAACAAATAACATTAAATTATGTTTATTTGGAATCGTCGTTGTCGGTAATAGTATTATTTTCACACTAGGTATAATCCGTATAACAATATTATAAATGCTTACGCATTCCAACTAGGTCCATTCTGTTGAGTGCTAATATAAGAGGCAGACAGACAGAAAAAGTGATCAAATTTATAACACCCTTCTTTTTCCGTGGGGGGGTTAAATTAAGATTAGAGATTATTACATTCAGAAGATAGACAAGTCAAATTGAGTATTTTCTTCGGAATAATATTTTAATGTTTTTATTTTTGCACTTAATTTTAATGACGTAGGCTGAAAAATGAGCTGAAACTTAACGCAGTCGATTTGGTGGAAAACAACTAGTTGAATATAAATTAATTATTCGTACACTGATCTTCCTATAATATGTAAAATTACGAATTGAAAATAATAATAAAATTTCGAAATATAGTAATTTTGAAAACGTCTTCCGCATTCTTGAGTTATTAACAAAAGACATCAACGCGTGCCTTTCCTTGCCGCAAGCAGTTGCGCTGGGAACTTTTGGGAGTCACTTTGTATTAATTAGCATTTAATATCAATTTATACACAAAGGTCGCAGGTTAAGTGTGCATTACAAATAAACTCGCGAACAAATAACATGTGAGCGACGAATATTATTATCATAAATACTTGTTTCATGTTTTATTTATTGGCCAATGCATTCGCAGTTGTCGTTTAGATAAAATCTAGTAGACAAAATATAACGATTTGTAATTTAATGTTTAATATGATCGTAATTATTTTATTACTGTCTCAATAAAAATATTTATTAGTTTATGCTGATTTATATTTATTTATACTCAATTTTGACCAATTCGTCAGTCACTTACAAAAGAATATCTTTGTTTCTCAAACATTTATACCTAGTTATACCTATCTAGTCACCTTGTTGGTGTTATTTGTGTCTCACTGTTGGGCTAAAACCATTCTGCTCTAATATTGATGGATATAGATACTCTAGCGGGCGACACATGTTAGTAGTAACCGATGGTGGAGTCTCGACTTGTCGTTGAGCGTCAAGTTGGCCTACAAGAAACAAACAATTTTGAATTTATAATTAAGTAAAAATATAGTAAGAACAATAAGATCATGTAAATAGAATGTCCATTCTATGCAGATGTGAATACTAAAGTGTATTAAACAATAAACAAGCAAAGGCAAAGTTGGAGATCAAAATAAATGATGATGATAAAATTGGAGTCCAATCACCACGTTGGAGGAAAAAAGGTTGGAACTAAAAAAACAGTTTTATAGAGAACCCGGTATACCAGGATGATTGCAACTCGCAGGTTGAAATGTTTCCGTTGAACTATTTATCATACCTATGTTGTTAAAATTAACCTGATAATTATTTAACGCGCGAGCACCCATTAACAGAATCTCCATTTAATTACCCAAAAGTTTATTTACACTATAGGTAATACATATTATTATCTATCATCAATAGCTTGGTATGCGGCAGTAAAACTTCTAAAGGCGGTTGAAGGCATTTATAGCACGATGAAAGCTCAAATATTTCGGTAGCAAGCTTTATACCTAGTTGGACATTATTTTTATTGGTATTTCAGGGTATCGTAAAGATGTCGAAACAATAAATTTTTGAAAGTCTTTGTGGCGGACGGTAGCGTTATAAGTTATCTCTTATCAAATTTTAAATTAAAGCTAAGCCGAATAGCCTTTAAAGGTGCAGGTTTTTCTTGGATAACATTTTAACGACATTTTAAAGTAAATTCGAAATTTAGAGCCTTGGCTGCCCATGGCAATAAATTTCACACGTTAAAAATTTTAATGGTTGAAATTTTCTCGAAATGAGATCAAATTCTTAAATATAATGTGAGAATAACTAAGAAGCGGCAGTATTTAAATACGTATGGAAACACACTATTAGTAATCCTAAAGTAATTTAAACCAAAGACTAGCAAACCGACCTAAAAAAAATGCGCGAGTGTCGTGGAACACTCGGTTGGAAAGAAGTTCCTTTTAATAATAAATTAATAATAAAAATAAAAAATTAGGGAAAAATTCCACATGTAGAAATTATTATTTAAAATAAAATTGAAAATAGAAAATTCAGTCTGTCAAGCTGGGATTCGAACCATCGACCTTTATGCGACTGTAGAAACCACAAGGCTACGGAGATTTAATATTTTAGTGTGAAAATATTGAACACAATGCCAAATTCACATTCAAAAAAATGTCGGTTCAATTTAGTCTTAATTTTTTCCGTCTAGCCCCCTTTCGCATCGCGCGATAAGGAACTACGTCCCAAAAATTGGAACCCAATAATCAATTTGCAACTGTGGTACTTAATGTAGGCATATGCCTTGCGAGTTGCGAGTAAATTATCCATTCAACATCGTCTGCAGATGCTCCGGTGTCGGAGTGAAATGTGCGTATTGTGTATTTTTCTGAGTTTCTGTTGTTTTGCGTATTTTGCTCGGTCGCTAGTTCTTCGTACGTGTAGTGGCGGGAGATACAGGTATTTAGTCTGGTGGATTGTGTAGCAAAATAAGCTTTTGACGTGATAACGTCCTATAATTCGATGAACACCGGCTGCGAAAAAGTGTCACGTTCCGCCTGAGCCTGAGCGTGCAAGCGAGAGCGCGGAACAAGCGATCGGCCTGAGCGTTGGTTTGTGACACATTTATTCATAAATGTTTCTTTATGATGTTATCACGGAAAACTATCGTCCGTAAACCGACTTTACAGACAACCAATTGGAACGTAGTTCCTTATCGCGCGGTGCGGAAGGGGGCTAGACGGAAAAAATTAAGACTAAATTGAACCGACACATAAATTGAACCGACACTTTTTTGAAACCGACACTTTTTTGAATGTGAAAACCATCGACCTTTGGCTGTTAGGCGACTGTGGAAACCACAAGGCTACGGAGATCTAATATTGTAGTGTGAAAATGTTGAACACAATGCCAAATTAATTAATCGAAAGGAACTTCGTTCCATCCGGGTGTCCCTTGACACCTCTCAAGTATTTTTTTTGTTCTTTGCGTATCCTGGATTTTAGCAAAGTAACGCTTTGATCCAACTGCATAGAACAAAATCCTGAACGCATAGCTCCAATGTATTCAGAAAATGTTCACCTTCCTTCTTCCAAGGTCCATATCGCGTGTTAGTGATAGCATCGCCTCGACGGCTGCCTCCGTAATTGTTTGGAGCTCATTTGCATACATTTACATACATTTGCATACATTTACATAATATTATTGTGGACGCAATGTGATGACGGGCTAAACTTATTCCGAAAGGTTAAAATAGACCGAAGACATATTATTATTATTTGCAGCATTACTTTTTTATGAATTTACTTAATTGAATTTAAATAAAAAACAATTACTTTGATTTGAATAATTTATTAGCATAATATTCATCCTAACTATGTAATATTCTAAATGCGAAAGTGTTTGTTTGTTGGTTTATCTGTTGGTTGGTTTCATTCACATATCTACGGAGCAACGGATAGGAGTTCTTGTATGGGTATAGTAAATAGGGTATATGGGCTAGGGCTGATCTATGGATCGTACTCTGGCTCTGCTCAAGACTCAAGATAGAGTTAAAATGAGACACAAATATGTTCCAACATAAATCTGTCTCTTTTAACTCAGTGCCATCTATAAATTTTACACTCAGAGTGACGTAACCTTTTATGCCGCAAAAACATGTGCGGGTTTTATAGAATAGAAATAGAAATGTTTTTTGTTCAAATATACTCTTTTACAAGTGCTTTTGAATCGTCGATGAGTCTACCACTGGTTCGGAATGCCCTTAAATGTAACTCCGCAGACGAATTCGCGGGCAAAAGCTAGCAAACACTTAAATAGTTGCGTGTTTTTATTTTCATGATAATAGGTACAGTAGAGTACGAGAAGGTATCTTAAAATCTCATTGCCATCGCAGGCACTATTGAGGCATTGCAATTGCGAATAAAATCGCCTTTGTTTGCAAAATTCATTTATTTCTCGAGTCAAATCCGAAGTGAAGCTTGTAAATCAAACCTACAATACATCTGCAAAGACGATCTATCCGTCAAGTATTCGTAGATCGTAAATAATTCTGAGTGCGATGAAAAATGTAATATCGGAGCAGAACCATCCATCGCTGCCCCGCGCGGCTCGGCGATGCTGCTTCAACTGTTCTTCCTCTTGGGGTGGCCAGCGACACTTGTGACTTCGGGATAGCCCCAGTTTAATCTGCCCTATAAATTATTGTCATAATTAAAGGTAGGTCTCTCTTAATCATCATCATCATCATTAGCAACTCATCAACGGCTCACTACTGAGCGCAGGTCTCCTCTCAGAGAAGGGTTATAGGCCATAGTCTACCACACTGGCCCAATGCGAATTAGTGGACTTTACACACCTTCGAGAACATTATGTCTCAGATGTGCAGGTTTCCCCACGATGTTTTCTTCACCGTATGTTTCCTTCACCGTACTTACTCTTAATCATACTTCATACTAATATTATAAATGCAAAAGTGTGTTTGTTGGTTTGTCCTTCAATCACGCCGCAACAGAGCTACGGATCGACGTGATTTTTCTGCATAGGTATAGAAGAGGACCTGGAGAGTGACATAGGCTACTTTTTATCCCGGAAAATCAAAGAGTTCCCGAGGGATTTTAAAAACTAAATCCACGATGACGAAGTCGAGGGCATCGGCTAGTATTAATTAATATTTTTAAAAGCTCTAATAATAATTTAATGGTATGTATATATTAAGTAATCATGTAAATGCAAGGTTTTCTTTTATTTTAATTTTTGAATACATTTGTAAATCCTCTGCCACTTATAGCATTTGTACTGGTTTACTTTGAACTTACTTTACTGAACTTTGAACTTTGAAAATGAACTTTTTTTGAAAATAATTGGTTGTCTATAAAATCGGTTTATGGACGATAGTTTTACGTGATAACATCATAAAGACACACCAACGCTTGGGCCGATCGTGCCTCTCTATCGCTTGTTCCGCGCTCTCGCTTGCACGTTTAGGCGCAGGTGGAACGTGACACTTTTCGTGCGTGCAGCCGGTGTTCATCGATTTATAAGACGTTATCACTTATCACGTCAAAAAATACGTGTGGCACTCGGGGACTGCCGCGGTAAAGCTATTGCATATCATTTTCTAGTCGCACGCACACAAACACCGTGCCGAAGTCTGCCGAACTGAAACGACGGTGTTAGGTTTATTTTCGTTACGGAATTTCTTGATTCGGTCGCCGCGCTTAAAGCCCGCGATAAAAGCTATGCAATAGCTTAAAAATAATCATATTTTTTTCAGTAAATAATAAAAATTTTGACTAAACCTAGTTCGCTGGTCGCCCTACAGCTGCGCTAGCTCGTGACGGAATCGTTTCGAAGACAGGTGAAGTCGAAGGCAATTTGTTTTGCGCAGTTTGATTAATTGTGCTCCTTGTACTGCGCTGCGCTGCGACTCCTAATGGCTTGAGACTTGCTCTGCTATAGATCGTGCTTGATCACGCCCGGTACAACTTATTCTATCAGTTAATGTTTTACTAATACCTATTATGCAAACTTGATTTAAAACTATATTTGTATAACATAACACACGATGTGCAATAGTCATTATACAATCAAAAAGCTCTGCGCGCCGCCGCGCCGCCGTTTTGAAAATTAAACCCTACAATCAGTCAAAAGAACAAAGGCAAGGGTCCATACTTCAGTTTACCTGAAATAAATTCGAAGTGTCTATACATGAAAAATTGTTAAAACCGTAGAGGTTCCATTACTAAAACATAATCACTGAGATTTTTTGTTTGAGGAACTCACAAAAAGAAGATATTAACAACTTTATATGTATTTTGAGGTTATAAAAATATGTAGATAGGTATAAAGACGTAGTCGTAATTCCTACTTCCATGTTATTTTAAGTTCTAATTTCAAATTGGGATGTGTACTTTGCAGTCTATAGAACTCTCTACATAGACAAACTCTTGAATTTCCGGCGAGCAATGTCATCGAGAAACGATCCAAACCAATCCAAACTCAAAGCGCGATTTGAATTAGTCAGATGATGGTTCATTATTTAATAATTATTTAACCAAGGCAAAAGATGTAAAACTAATTTCATATAAAAACTAACTGATTTAAATACTTTGTTTTGTTTAAATCATATTCGTAGACGCCTCCTAAAACATTCAGGTACAATACTGCCATTATTCTTTAGAAAACGTGTACTTATTTGAAAGAATTATTTTGAAATCACACATTCAATTTTGCAAATGTGTACAGATTTCACAATATTGATTTTTAAATGATACTTACAGATAAATTTCTTAAATAAGGAAAGAAAACTCCGTCAAATAGAAGTACAACAAAGATAAATTACTACCTCGCTAAGAGTGAAGGATTAATATTCGGTACAAAATATACAACGTCGTGATCTACTTATGTCTCACAACGATATGTGACTAATCCTTCAACTGACGGACAGCACATATTGTGACCAAATATAACAAAGATAATAATCGTAAGGATTGATAAAAATTCCAAGCGAGTGGCTTACGCCCATTTACACCAACCATAGTTAAATTATCCCTAAGTAGGAGTTTCTTAACGTAGGTAGCTCCCAAATACAACCCTAAAATCATTTTCACCTATTAGTCACAGAGTTCTTTGATTCACCAAGATTATACTCTGAAATTTTTAGCAACCTTAGCGAAGCAAAGGCTGGGTCATGCGTCATGCTCGTGAACGGCTGCCGCCTGCGGGAATGGGGCTACTTTATGTCTGGCCACCTTAAGATATATTGCATTTTTAGTAGGTATGCATTTTGAACTTCCCCTCATTGTGGAAACACTGCATACGTAGCATAGTATCTATTGTATTGTAAACTTGTTTTGAAAAGAGCAACCGCCGAGTTTATATCTGGGCAGAAAGGGCATTGCGAACCAGTCAGTGGTAGAGTCAGACGATTCAAAAGCACTTGTAAAAAGTTTATTTGTATAAAAAATATTTGTCGGAGATTAAAATCAAAATGGCCATTATTTAAAGCGCCATCTGTTATGAAATAGTTGTACTAGTTTATTAAGTCACTCAATTGACTCGAAAGCGACATCTATATCGAATTCGGGTATTGTTTGTACAAGTTTATTAAGTCACTCAAGTGACTCGAAAGCGCCCTCTATAGGCGATCTGTTGTATATTGACAATAGATAGTAGCGCCATCTAGTTCCGGTAGTCTTGTAGCGTTGATTTCATTGGTCGTTGAGCATTACGTCATGCTCCCCACTCGTTCAGTGCATAAAAAGGAGACGTACGGCGTTAACGGGCATTCTGGTAGCATTCGGCTTTCTGCAGTCAGCGTTGCTCATTCGGCATTCTGCGTTGTGCATTCTGTGTTCAGCGTTAGGCATTCTGATTCGGTCTAGGGTCTTCAGTAGAGTGATTATGAGTTTGTTGTCGGAGTGTTGCTCGCTGCATAGTGGTTGCTAGGCTCGCCGATATGGCGGTAGACTTTTGGTTATGGCGTTGGTGCCATGGTTGGTTCTGGTTGCGATGCATTTATGATCTGAAGTGATTTATAGTGTAATTGGTGAGGCTGCGGAAAGGTTGATCAGTCATCAGTCGTTGTGGAGTGAGTGAGTGAGTGCTGATTTGGTTATTTGGTGAGTTTGTTGGAATGTATTTGCGATGTTAACGAGTTACTATTCTTTGCCTAGTGATGGGCCATGAGCGAGTTAGACAGGAGCTTTGCTTAGGGTCTTCTGAGGTGGAGTCAGGGCAGCTATGGGGATGGTGGAGGCTGCGCCTAGGCTAGAGTAGTTAGCCGGATTTGTCTAGTTAGACATGGAAATGTTGGGTTCCATGCTTGTCACGTAAAGATTACAATGTACCTCCGTTGTGGATAATTATTATCATTGAGAGAAGATGATTGCTGAGAATGATGTTCTGTTCTGAGATAGTGTGTGATTGCCTTTATTAGACGCTCGGATAGGAGCAAGTTTCGACATCAGAAGTGGGATAAAGAACTTCATGCCCACGATAAAGAACTTCATGCCCACGATAAAGAACTTCATGCCCACGATATAGAACTTCATGCCCACTGTAGAATTCCATGCCCACGTTAGAATTTCATGTCTACGTAAGTGGTTCTTCTGTAGATTTTTGATTCGAAGTTGATTGATGTTGAATCCAGGAGTTTGACGATTTGCTGTTGTGTAAAGTGCATTTTTTTTTTTTTTTTTTTTTTTTGACTGCAGTAGAGTCTACTAACGAACGTTCTTGGCAGGATGCCCTTGGTGATATTCAGTTGGCCTTGAATTCCACCATGAACCGTGTCACTAAAGCGAGTCCGCTCGAGTTATTGGTAGGAAAAGTTGCTCGACCGCTTCATTTAATGACTGTAGATGATGACGGTGACGATAATAATAGTCAATAAATTTTTTTTTCTCTCTTTTTTTCTTTTTTTTTTTGGTTTCACTTTTCACACTGATTGAATGCCCGAAGGACTGGGCGTTGTATGTTTGTGACAGTACCAGTTGCACCGGAGCATGTAATAGGTGTTTCTCTATCCACTATCCTTGGAAGGAGAGCACTTACGCGGCTGAGATGGATAGCTTCTGCGTACGAGTCACACTGCCGATGGACTGGCAAAACTTATAGCCGAAGGACTGGCTATTGCCGATGGACTGGCGAAACTTATAGCCGAAGGACTGGCTACTGCCGATGGACTGGCAAAACTTATAGCCGATGGACTGGCTACTGCCGATGGACTGGCAAAACTTATAGCCGATGGACTGGCTACTGCCGACGGACTGGCAATTTGTGTTCAAAGTGATCCCTTTTATGATTGGTGTTCATGATATTTAAAGAAATACTAAGACCTTTTGTTGTAATAACTTTGTTGATCGTGGCATCTTTATTGTTTGTCACAATATTTTAAAAACATTGAAATGAAATGTTAGAATTGAGATTTTATGATGTCTTTCATGTGAAACAAATGTAAACTCCTCATTGATAAGATCTTATGGCAGGATAGCCGAACAGATTACCTTCCAATAATTTTTTTTGTTTGCAGATCAGTCACACGCGGACGTGTGATGGTCATGATGGCCGTGTCGGAGATTAAAATCAAAATGGCCATTATTTAAAGCGCCATCTGTTATGAAATAGTTGTACTAGTTTATTAAGTCACTCAATTGACTCGAAAGCGACATCTATATCGAATTCGGGTATTGTTTGTACAAGTTTATTAAGTCACTCAAGTGACTCGAAAGCGCCCTCTATAGGCGATCTGTTGTATATTGACAATAGATAGTAGCGCCATCTAGTTCCGGTAGTCTTGTAGCGTTGATTTCATTGGTCGTTGAGCATTACGTCATGCTCCCCACTCGTTCAGTGCATAAAAAGGAGACGTACGGCGTTAACGGGCATTCTGGTAGCATTCGGCTTTCTGCAGTCAGCGTTGCTCATTCGGCATTCTGCGTTGTGCATTCTGTGTTCGGCGTTAGGCATTCTGATTCGGTCTAGGGTCTTCAGTAGAGTGATTATGAGTTTGTTGTCGGAGTGTTGCTCGCTGCATAGTGGTTGCTAGGCTCGCCGATATGGCGGTAGACTTTTGGTTATGGCGTTGGTGCCATGGTTGGTTCTGGTTGCGATGCATTTATGATCTGAAGTGATTTATAGTGTAATTGGTGAGGCTGCGGAAAGGTTGATCAGTCATCAGTCGTTGTGGAGTGAGTGAGTGAGTGCTGATTTGGTTATTTGGTGAGTTTGTTGGAATGTATTTGCGATGTTAACGAGTTACTATTCTTTGCCTAGTGATGGGCCATGAGCGAGTTAGACAGGAGCTTTGCTTAGGGTCTTCTGAGGTGGAGTCAGGGCAGCTATGGGGATGGTGGAGGCTGCGCCTAGGCTAGAGTAGTTAGCCGGATTTGTCTAGTTAGACATGGAAATGTTGGGTTCCATGCTTGTCACGTAAAGATTACAATGTACCTCCGTTGTGGATAATTATTATCATTGAGAGAAGATGATTGCTGAGAATGATGTTCTGTTCTGAGATAGTGTGTGATTGCCTTTATTAGACGCTCGGATAGGAGCAAGTTTCGACATATTTATATTCTAACTGAAGCTTTCAAGGCTTCTCATAGAATCGACGGAATCGAGAGCAATATCCAAACCATAAACCTGCCTGGTAATCGTAAAAAGATCAGGTCTTAAGATGTCGTCAATTATTTTTCCTAATACCTAATAGAGAGAATGTTCCAAATAATAATTACACATAATATGAAGCTGCACTTAAAACGATTAGTAACAATAATAACATAAAAGGCTTAATGTAGCGTACGTTCGTTAAACACAACACACTGCTTGATTTGAAATCCCGGGTGCATGACCTCCTTATTAAAGTACACAGAACCACGAAAAAATTCTATTGAAACCATTAAAGTGTTTATGACTGTGGATGTAAGGATGATTTTGGTATGATGAGTTATTTCATTCGGTTAGGTGCATACCGGATTAGACGCCTAATGCACTTAATTGATACGTCCGAGATATATCAAAATATTATTAATGATAAAATAAAATGTAAAAGGAATGTGTTGTGATCAAACGGAGCGGATTTCAGATTGTGATCGCTGCAGCATTAGAGTAAGAAATATCGGTTTAATTATTATTTTAAGCCTTCAGTTTTTGTCTGACGGCAACTGCATAAGCCCGCCACCGCTCAACGCCGTCTAGACTCAGAAATAATACCTAGTGCTAATGCTTACTAATGTAATAAGTAGAAAACTGTGTATTATTTAAGCTATTGCATAGCTTTTATCGCGGGCTTTGAACTAGGACAAACAGTTTGAGCGCGGCGACCGAATCAAGAAATTCCGTAACGAAAATAAACCTAACACTGTCGTTCAGTAAGCGTTCAACATTTTAGAGATTCACAAGTAGCTCTATTTGGCGCAGTGGGCGAGCGGCCGCTTTCTTTACCGTATGGTGTATGATGTCGCAGGTTCGAATCTCACTCGCGAAGTAGTGACAGTGCGCTTTTCTTGTTTGTTTGTTTTTAATTATTTTTTTGCATAATATTTGTTATGCAAATAAATGCATAAATGCATAAATATTATAATTGCATAAGTTGATAAAAAATGCTATGCAATAGCTTTACCGCGGCAGTCTCCGAGTGCCACTTAATTTATTTGTTTGTCCTGTAATCACACAGGCCTTACGAACTGTTGAGGACTTGGAAAGTGGTTACCTTTTATCCCGGAAGAACAGAGGGTTTTTATCCTTACTTCGCGCGGACGAAGTCGCGGGCAAACAAAGTTGCATGGGTTAAATCGGTTTGGCATCCAGCTGCCCACAAGATAGTATAAAAAAAACTTGAGAGGTGTCAAGGGACACCTGGATGGAACGAAGTTCCTTTCGATTAATTAATTTGGCATTGTGTTCAACATTTTCACACTACAATATTAGATCTCCGTAGCCTTGTGGTTTCCACAGTCGCCAAACAGCCAAAGGTCGATGGTTCGAATCCCAGCTCGACAGACCGAATTTTCCGTTTTCAATTTTATTTTAAACAATTTCTACATGTGGAACCTTTCCCTAATTTTTTATAACTTAAAGTCCGTATATAAAGCGTATGCACAAATTCTGAAGTCGTTCGAGTTTTTGAAGTAGCTCTTCAGTGGCATCTAAGAAGCAGACGTCAGCGTAATCAAGGATGGATTTGGGTAATATTGTAAAATGAATATTTTGAAAAGAGCAACTGCTGAGTTTCTTGCCGGCTCTTCCAGAATCCGTTTTCCGAACAGGTGCCAGAGTCATGACGTGTCATAAGAGCCACAGGTTAGCCTACGTGAAATAAACTAGTGGTTCGCCCCGAACTGAGACCTCGCGGTAACGGTATCCCATGATTATTCATTCAATTGATACATGATAACCAAAACTGACATTATTATTATGCCCGTTTTCACCAAACATACCTAAATCATCCCCTAAGTAGGAGTCTCTTAACGTAGGTAGCTCCTAAATACAATCCTAAGTCCTAACATCCGTCCCAATATCCTTTTAGGTGTCCCGTACAGGATCGTGATAAATAAGTTGACAGAAAACATCAATCACCTAACTTATAGGTAGCCCGTAAAGGTTAGGGAACGTTAGTGAAAACATTGAATTATTATGTAGGTACTAACGAGTGAAACCGGGTTACGGGCATCTGTACAAATCGTCATCTATCGACGCGAATAGAAAATATACAATATTTAACTAAAATTTAACTAAAAAATAATTTTAATTGAATAATATGGTACAAAAAAAATTACAATACAATTATTGTATTATAATAAGTAACTAAATAATAATGGTCGACGCAAAACTGTTTTTGGGATAGGTCGTTAGTCGTAACTCGTAGTTCCATGGGAATAGTTACTGACTGCGCCATCTATTAGCATTATTGTGAAGCTATGTTGATGCTATATGAATTACTGATGTACATTAAAAATTAAATAATCTCGTTTCTTTATAATATTCATATAATTTTAGTATTTGTTGTTCAAGTACAGGATATAAGTGACCTAAAAACATAAAATCAGTTTGAAAATCCATAGCGGATTTTCCTAGAGAGCGTCTTCAAGCGAGCGTATAAAATCGCCAATTTGAAAGCCCCCCATTTCGTCAATTTTAAGGGAAAAATTAAAAAAAAAATATTTTTGTACTCAGTTCAAAATTATCTTTAAAATGATACGTAACAATTTTATGTAACGCGATATTTTTTTTTTTACTTCGCATTCGCTTCTATGAGAGCCCCCTGAAATAAAGATTTTTATAACTTTTTAAGCCATTTTCGGCTGGAGGCCATCGGTTTACATATTATATCTAAATTTGAAGTAATTACGTTCAGTAATTCAAAAGTTATAAGGCTCTGACAGACGGACGGACGGACGGACGGACAAGTGCAAATCGCTCTAGTTAACTCAGAGACCTCGCTTCGCTCGGTCAATAATTTTAAATTTGAAACGCTAGCTTTGTACCTAATACTTTATAAATGACTTTCCTAAGACCTTACAAGATATTGAATTGTATATAGAATTGAAGATGAGTAAATTTGGCGGCGTCTGCAGGTACCTCGCTTATCCTCGCACGCCGTTAGCTCTGTCCGACAATTTTAATGGAATAAATTAAATGGCTCAAATTAATCTTCCGCTAATAACTTCGGTGGTGTCCCGTCTATGTGGGTGCCGGCGAGTGGCGACAGCAGATGACCGCTATTTTACCTTGGGTTTGGAAGATCCTTCGTGAAACCGAAAAGCTATAGGTACCTGATGCCTCTCTTTGGAATATTGGTCTCTTTAGAATCATCTTACGAAGTTAATTCTAGTATAGAAAGGAAAGAAGTGGATTTATTTGCTAAAGAGATAAATTTTCTTGTACAGGAAATTAAATCAAATTGCAAAGGCATTTTTCAAATTATTGTTAGATACACTAGATTTTGCTTACGACCGCGACCAAACCGCGTAGTGCAAGTTTTTTTGCGGAATTTTTTATTTATTTATTTATTTATTTATTTATTTCAGTTGCAGATTCTTTACAAATACCCTGTTAGGGTGTAGCAACTTGGTCTGGAATCGACCGTAGTAGAGTTCTTTCCGGGACAAAAAGGAGCCTATGTCACTCTCCAGTCTTTATAGATACCACGTCAATAATTGCTCCATTGCTGGGTGATTGAAAGACAAACAAAAACTCTTTTGCATTTAAACATATTTCTTGGAGTGGTAGAATAAAATACAATTAAAGAAAATAAATGTTATTTTAGTAACTTGAAAAGTGACACAAGACCCTCAAGACCCAACTTCATGATACTAGAAGACACTCCAAAGTTAATGAACCTACTGTGTAAAATGTACAGTACCTTAAAGAGTGCATGCCAATAATATCCTCGCGTGTTTGTCTGTACGTTATCTGTAGATTTTGTTTCATTAAGTCTGCACTCCGAATGCGATGTAAACAAAATGCTAAAAACTGCGAAATGGCGGACACAATTTATTTATGTGATACAGACCGCATTAGTGTGGCTCGTCCGTCTTCGGGATTTATTAATTCGTTTCATTTGCATCGGTATCTATATTATGTAAATTAATGCTTTGTTACTTATTAGTTAATGTTTTGCAAAAAACATAATTATTTATTTAAATAAATTCGGCTGTTGCAAATAAATATACTTAAGTCAAAGATGAATATATTATTCATGCTAGACTTTAATATTCCGTTTTTGAGATGCATTTAACTAGATAAGAGATTTATATATTACTAGCTGATGCCCGCGACTTCGTCCGCGTGGATAGAATTTTATTTGCTATAAACCTCACGGAGCCCGAGACCTTTCCAACGAATGCAAAACCGTGGAAATCGGTTCGTGCGTTCTTGAGTTATAGCGTCAGGAAGGAAAACCCGACTTATTTTTATATAGTAGATTTTGGCCAGGTCTCAACACTCAACAGCATGTTTTAGAAGTGGGCTGGTAAATGCCGAGGTTAAGATCAGGTTGAGTAAAAAATTAAAATTGGATATTAACCCCAATATTTTATAATATATATATACCCCAATAATTATATGCCCAAAATTCACCTATCCCTTCCAACTTTGGGTAAAGCTTGTGCTAGAATTTTATGGGGTTTGCGAATGGGAGACATTTACAACGTTTACCGTTGTAGAAAGAGTGACCTTCCGCTTTTCAGTCTGCGCCTTGTACCGACGCGCTATTGTATTGGGGCTACTCTACGAAATTTCTGCCGGCCATGTACATTACGGTCATCAAACACCCTTTTCATTTGGCAGCGGGTTTAGCAATCTCTAAGATTTAAAGCGACATTTTTATGAAGTCGAAATGGCGTCGCTCCGCGGACCGCAAAAAGTAAAATCCAAAAACCCGTCGCGAACATTCCACCGCCCTCCGCGCCCCTCCGCGCCGCCCCGCTCCGCTCCCACGCCGCGATATCGTTCTAATTAAAAGTTGAGTCATTTGACGGATCGCGAGGACTCGGGACCCGGAGGTAAATGAGATGTGGAATGTCTGCGCGACTGCTCAGCTTAGGAATGAGGTGTTCCAAGATTTGTATCTTTAACGGCTGAATGCGGTGACAACTACCTATAACTTATGAAGATAATTTACTTTTTTATCTTTCGGACTCCATACCTAATACCTATATTAAGATTAGCGAAGCATACGAGGTAAGAAGCAGTGATATAACGTCTAGGACTGCGGTCTCCTGTTCGCAGTTTCGATCCCGGGCACGCATCTGTGACTTTCCATGCGTTTAGGGAGAGGGCATACTGGCTTTATTTTAGCAATCGGCATTTTTATGGCTTTTAGTCGTTGTTCGGAAGTGATTCCGCGTCCAGACGCTAACGTGGGTACGCAACAAACGCCAGTCGCAGCGTTCGAGTTGCATTTTTAGCATCGGCGTTCAGCGGTTTTTAAACACTAACCTTCGCTACTTTTAGCATCGTATCGAACGCTTTTGAGCCGCGAAATCCCGATAAAAAACCAATCACTGCCACTAAAAGTAGCAAATCTGCACGTTCACAATTCACAATATGCTTCAACGGTGAATATAAACATCGTTGGGAAACCTGAGAGTTTTCCATAATGTTCTCAAAGAGGTGTGAAGACTGCCAATTTGGCCAGCGTTGTGGAGTATGGCCTATTACCCTTCTCTGAGGGGAGACTAATACTGCGCAAAGTAGCAAGCAGTGGATGGGTTGCTGATCATGATTGAAAAAGCTACATAATGATGTAGAAAAGAGCATCTGCTGAGTTTCTAACCGGTTCTTTTCAGCAAAATTTATTTTCCGAACCGGTGGTAGAGTCGATTTGTTATTTATAAGAGCCATAGGTGGGTATATTTCATGAAGTAAGTAATCGACCGAGCGAAGCGAAGGTCTCTGAGTTTACTAGAGCGATTTGCACTTGTCCGTCCGTCCGTCTGTCAGAGCCTTATAACTTCTGAAATACTGAACGTAATTACTTCAATTTTAGATATGATATGTAAACCGATGGCCTCCAGCCGAAAATGGCTTAAAAAGTTATAAAAATCTTTATTTCAGGGTGGCTCCCATACGAAATGGGGGGCTTTCAAAGTGGAGATTGTATTCGAGGCTAGATCTATAAAACCACTTTGTTTTAAAACTTGAAACTTACACATAATTTGAGTTATATTCTGTACTTGAACAACAAATACTAAGATTAGATAAATATTATAAAGAAAAGAAATTATTTGAGTTTTAATGGGCATCAATGTTTTTAACAAAACTTCACTATACTGTTACTAGATGGCGCTGTCTTTAATATTGTAAATACGCATCCCATCCACGAAAGCAGATGACGATTGACGTCATCAGATTCGGCGCGTTTTAATTACAATATAATATAGTTAAAACTACCTTATGGGAATTATGGGATACCGCGAGGTCTCAGTTCGGGGCGAACCACTAGTTTAGAATTAATTTTTTGTTTAATCTTGTCATTTCCCTACCGGGTTAGCCCGCTTTTGCCTCGCACTGCATCGTCACTTACCACCAGCTGAGATAGCAGGCAAATTGCCATCTTGTAGAAGAATACAAAATCTTCATACTCGACAGTGACACGATGGGCGAACTGGGTTACAACCAACCGATCGAAGCGCGGGGCCTCACAAACCTAATAATCAAATTAATTAACCCACTCATTACACGAACGATCTCCGCATTGTCGCGAGCGGCGGCGCGCTTCACATTTCAATCGGCCACAATGTGTGATTGATTCGCTGCGATCATCGATTGTACGCGATTGTAGCTCACACAATGATCGCTGCAATTAATCATCGGGTCATGATTAACCGTTACAGGTCGGAAAGTGCACAATTCATCTATAGTTCGATGAACTTCAGTCACGGTCGCTAAAAACATTATAACGTCCGTCGGTATACAAATATACATATTGAGTATTCTCTCTGAATTTATTTGTCTTTCGTTCATCCCGAGGCTGTTAACACATAACGCGCGAAAAACAAATAGGTATAGTCAAATGCCTTCATCAATAGTCAATACAGACAATTTCGATATGCATCCTTTCGTGCCATCAGTGTCCTGGAAATGTGATAACTCATTCATCATCATCACCTGACCCCATCAACGGCCCACTACCGGGCAAGCGTCTCTTCTCAAAATGACATGTCATCATCATCATCAGCAACCCATCAACGGCTCACTACTGAGCGCAGCTCTCCTCTCAGAGAAGGGTTATAGGCCATAGTCCACCACGCTGGCCCAATGCGAATTGACAGACTTCACACACCTTTGAGAACATTGTGAAGAACTCTCAGATGTGCTGGTTTCCTCACAATGTTTTCCTTCACCGTTGAAGCTTGTGATATTTAGGTTTAAAGACATTTATTCTCATAAAGACTACAGTCACTTACATGAGAACTTAATTTAGAGTAATGCAATTACTTACAAGCTTCACCATTAGGTACATTTACTTATAAATACTCATTCAATGCATTAGTTTTAGTTCAGTTATTTGTATTACTCATATTTAATTTCATAAGCGTACTTAGAAGTCAGAGGTGCGTGCCTGAGATCGAACATGCGACCCGCGAATAGGAGACCGCAATACTAACTGTAGCGGATAGTTTCAATAAAAAGTCAAGCTTTTCTTCAGGATTATAATTTGCAGCGGAAAAAATTTTCTCACATAATGACATCTGTCTACATTTATTTTTAATAGGTATTTTTTCTTATAAATATGTGACACTACAAAAAGGTTTATCTTCGCGTCGCTAACATAGCCCGCCCCAGTGCTGGGTTCAGCACTCTTCTCCAACTGGCAGCACTGCGACGCGTGCCATCAGTCTTCTTAGCAGTCCCGACTTCGGCGCCTCGTCCACGACTCGTAGGCGCCCGTCCTTGTCTGGCAGCACCGCTTCGATGACGCCTCGAGGCCACGCCCCTCGAGGCATGTTGGGGTCGACAATAACGACCTGTACGCCACGGTAGGTGTGTTGCAGGACCCAGCTGCGCTGGAACTGGCTGACATAAAGCTGCGAAGTGGGCCACTGCTTCCTCAGGAACAGGTTGGAGTCCACAAATGCTCCGACCAACGTGAGGTTTGAGGAAGTACCTAAAACAAACTGATTAGGAGTTATGGCTTCTGTGGTTGAGAGTTCCACAGATACATGAATAAGTGGACGGCTTTTGACCATCTGTTCCACTTTTGATATCAAAGTGATCAACATTTCTTTTCTTGGTGCTCGTTCTTTCATTTTAATCCTCTTGTAGCTTCTAATTAACCTTTTCCATGGCCCGCCCCAGTGCGGACTACCCGGAGGTTTCTTCCTCTCTTTCTTGATTTCAGTTGCAGCGTCGATGCGGCCCCCAACCCGAAGAATTCCATGCTCGTCTAGGAACGGTGTTAAGGTAAGTAACTTACTCTTCTTATCTAATGGTTTTTCTTTTTTCAGGCGTTCGAGTTCTTCAGTAAATGATTGCGTCTGTGCGTATCTCATTAACAGTTGTTCCGCGCGTTTCATCATAACACCATTAATTTCACCGGTAGGCTTCTTACATTTCTTATCCACAAATGATAACACTACGCAAGTAAATTTCAGTAGACGTAGCCATGACGAGAATCTCACAGGGTCCGGACAGGCAGGTAAGCATACAGCAGTGCTTTCTATTATAGCCACACATTCTGTGATATCTTGATTTGACGTAGATACTCTTAACATGTCCTCAGGCCATTCATTCTCGTCGCGTGAAAGAAAAGACGGTCCGTATAGCCACTCGCCGCTGAAAATCTTCATATCGCAAACTTCTCTAGTCGCGGCATCTGCGATGTTCAATTTAGTAGGTACGTAGCGCCATTCATTCGAACAGGTAAGTTCATCAATTTCCCCTAGTCGATGAGCTACGAACGTTTGATAATTTCGCGCGTTAGTTTTTATCCAGTGCAGCACAGTAGTCGAGTCGCACCAAAAATATTTTCTCTGTGGTTTGATTCTATGTTGCTTGATTATAGTGTCCGCTAACCTAGCCCCCAATACAGCTGCTTGAAGTTCAAGCCGTGGCACCGATAGCGATCGTTTTACAGGCGCCACTTTGCATTTGCTTGCAACAAACGCGACGCTCCTATGTTTGTCACTACAGCGCCAGTAAGCGACGGCGCACATAGCTTTCGGCGAAGCGTCACAGAAAACATGCAATTCTAATTGTTCGTACACGCCTGCTAGTAGATTCGGTGCATCCACTGCATCTTCTTGACGATCGTTTACACGCGTGGCTGCTAGATAATGACGCGGTAGGCTAACTTGATCAATATCCATAAGCAATTTTAACCACTCAGTCCACATAACATAAAGTTCACTTGTAAGTGATTCGTCCCAGTCGATACCAGTTTGCCATGTTTCTTGTAATAATATCTTGCCTTTAATGGTAAATGGCGACAAAAATCCTAACACATCAAATATCGACATTATAACTCGTAGCATTTCTCGTTTCGTAGGTATCTTCTCGCCCGAGACTATAGTAGCGGGAATGCGCTTGAATGATACATCGAAACTTAGAACATCTTTTTTAGGGAACCATATTAAACCTAAAGTACGTTCTGAGTTCTGTTCAATATTGAACCTTACTGTTGTAGGTCCTAAAGCTTCTGTTGGGAGGGACGCCAAGATTTCCTCGCGATTGCTAGTCCAATTTCTTATCTCGAAACCGCCTTGACCGTGAATGAATGAAATATCTTTCACTATTTCTCTCGCCTCGTCTACGCTATGAAGGCTGTCGATATAATCATCCATGTAGTGCTGCTCACAGATCGCTCGTACGGCGGCCGCGTTTGATGACTCAAATCTCTGTGCGTTTTTGTTTTTAATGAACTGAGCAATAAAAGGTGAACAGTTGGCGCCGAAAATTAAGGAGGTCATAGCACAGATTTTTAATTTTTCCTTAGGGTTGTCACGCCACAGAAAACGTAAAGCGTCTTGATCTTCGGGTAGAATCTTTATCCTTAGGAACATGTCTTTTATATCGCCTGATATCCCAATTCTCTGTTCTCGAAATCGCATCAAAATACCTAGAAGTGAAACGAGTAGATCTGGGCCCTTTAGCAGGTAATCATTAAGGCTTAAATTCTGGTATTTAGCGGCTGCATCAAACACCAAGCGTAGCTTCTTTTTGTTTGGGTTATCGACGCCGAAATGAGGTAAGTACCAGGTTCTTGGACTCGTAGATACGTCTGATATCTCTTTAGCAAAATCGTTCTGAAATAAGTGATCTATCCTCTCTTTATATCGCATAGCATATCCATTGTCAGCCTGCATCTTTCTTTCTACACCTTTCAACCTCGACATTGCGGAAGGAAAAGAGTTAGGCATCTTAGCATCGCAATTTTTCCATGTTAGACCAACGTGCCACCTTCCGTTTATTAATTTACTTGTTTTTTCCAAGTGAGCCTTAGCTTGCAGGTCATCGGCGTTCTCTCGAGGTGCAGCAGTAACACCTAGGGAATCAACAGCGAAAGAACGTTGGACTTCTTCATGCATCTCTCGGAGTAAGCACTCGCTCTCGATATCCAAGTCGTGGTGGTTAGTGCTGAGCAGCAGGGTGGAGCGCAATAGACTACGAGAAGCGTGCGCTCTGGTACAACCATGAAGACACCATCCAAGTGGAGTAAGAGTAGCAAACGGTTCCCCTGGTTTACCTTCAAGTACTTGTAGTGGTAACAATAAATGGTAGTTGTCCTGCCCTATCAATATCTGCGGCTTAGAGTATTGACGAGTTATTTTATTTTCAATTCCAGAAATATGCCTATATCGTTCCGTGCATAAATTGGAAGTATCCTGCGCTGGCAGCTCTAAGTTTTCAACGCTGTACGCTTCAAACGTAAACGGCTGCCCATCTCTGTTAGTTACAGTTAATTCTACAACTTCGCAATAACGCTCGACCACGTGTCCACTCCAGGCGCCGCATACTCGCATACATTTCTTAGAACCATGTAGGCCGACTCGAGCGGCGAGTTCTGAACTAACCAGCGTAATAGTCGATCCATCATCAAGCAACGCTGTAGTTGTCTCGATTCCTTGCGGCCCGTGTACTTGTACCTTTATCATTTTTAGAAGTACTCGGCTACAGTCATCTTTAATATGAGTTATTTGTTGCGTTTCCGCGATCGGTTGTTGTTCAATCGATTCAGACGCGGGGGTATTATTTTCCTGTAGCGAACTATTGCAATTAAACTCATAGTGCAAAAGTTCGTGATGTGCTAATTCACACCCGTTTTTTCCACACTTCTTCGCAGGGCAAGTTTCACGGCTGTGACTCGTTCGTGGTACCTTCAAACATTGAAAACAGATACCGTACCTCTTTGCATGACTCCAACGGTCTTTTCGAAGCGCTTTCTTGAATACCTTACAATCCGGTAAATCGTGTTTCGGCCCGCGGCGGCAAAATCGACATTTCGTATCTTCCGTGCTTAATTCGCTTTGTAGTAATACGTTGTGAGATCTATTCGCGTAGTTTTCATTGTACTTACGCTTAAAACTACTTTGTTCGGGCTTAGCACAATTAATGTTCACCGCGGTTTTTGTTGTTTTAACGGCTTCTTCCCTTAAAAAGTCTGAAAGTATAACCAGTTTAGCCTTAGAGCCTTCAATTATAAGAGGATAACTGTAGTCCGTCCATTTTGAAAGTAAAACCGTGGGGAATTTAGACAATATAACCGACATAATGTTCGTGTTTTTTAGGTACTCATCTTCGCCTATTGAAATAACTGCTGCTACGAAGTTCTGAACTTTGACTGAGAACTTAACTATATCTTTATGATATTCCTGTGACATAGCAGGTAGCTTTTGGATATCATGCACTATTCTGGAAATAATTACGTCCGGATTTCCAAACTGTAGCTCAAGTGCAGACATTACCGTGTCGGGAGTGGTGGCGCTAATTAATAGAGCTCTTACAGCTTCCTTCGCCGGTCCACGTAGGCAGCTACGCAACCTCCACAGATTTTCTCTAGGTGTAAAGTTACATACGTCTGTAGACTCAGTGTAGGCCTGTTTAAAGTGTAGCCACTCTAGTGGGTCACCCGCAAATACCGGTAGATCCTTCTGAGTGCTGATACGGCTAAGAAATCTGGTATTTGGTGCGTTGCTTTTGGAGATAGCTGCAATATCTTTCAGTGCGCTAGCCAGCATTTGAACAGTGCTTACAGTGCCACCGCCTCCAGCGGCGGGCGGGCACAGCTCGCCTAAATCGTGACCATCTTGCTGGACGGGCTGTGCTAAACTTTCGTGGTGGCTGCGCTCCAACCATCTCTCTACTTCACTATTAGTGCTACGCACCTCACCTTCATCCGCTTGAGAACAATGTTCCTCATCGAGTGCCGCTATATCCGCTTGGAGCTTCTTATCTATAAGCTGCTTATCTATAAGTGCTTTTGCTTCCGCTGCCGCTAGTTCCAGTTGTCTCTTTCTAGCTATAATAGATGATGAGCTTGACTTTCTAGACTTACTCTTATGTGCAGACATCTTACTCGGCGACACTACGTGGCTGCCAATAAACTGTCCACTAGTGCCAGGTTCTACATTGTGGAATTGCTGTTTCTGTTCCTCCCGCTTCCTTGCGAAACTACGCGTAATCATTGGTGGAGGAGTCTTAAACATTACCAGATCCGCGCTCGAATGGACCACTCTGTAGCGGATAGTTTCAATAAAAAGTCAAGCTTTTCTTCAGGATTATAATTTGCAGCGGAAAAAATTTTCTCACATAATGACATCTGTCTACATTTATTTTTAATAGGTATTTTTTCTTATAAATATGTGACACTACAAAAAGGTTTATCTTCGCGTCGCTAACACTAACCACGAGGCTATCACTGCTTGTGACAAATGAGATGTGTTTGGCCATAATTCATCATGCTGGCCAAGTGAAAATGGGCACATACATAGGCCAATTTGCAGGAGTGCATATTAACGGGTATGTGCACTAAACCAGTTGCATTCGCTATTCCCTCACTCTCACAGTTCGAGGCAATCGCAATCCGACATATTATCCGACATATTATAACACAATATCACTTACTAGGTGTAGATCCGATAATATATCTCTCCAAAGCGTATACCTTTGTTCGTAGATAAGCTTATTTTTCTTGATTGAAGTAGTTAAGTACATCTTGGTTCAACCTAGTTAGATTAACTTAGAGCTGTTTGTTAAATACTCTAAGGCTGCGAGTTAGCTGCTGTCATGCTGTGCTATGGGGTTCGGATTAAAAGGCCAGTCCCGAAACAAGTCGTAAACAAAAAAAATCAAGCCTCGAAAGTTACAGACAGAACAACAGGTAGGTACTTACACAGTTTTTGTAAACAACTCAAGGACACTAGCAGGTACTTATCCCGTAGGTACCTACTCTCTGAGTTTCGAGGAATCGGTAGGTATTTGTAACACCATAGTATATTGCCTGACCTCTCTCATTATAACTAGTGGTTCGCCCCGAACCTCGCGGTATCCCATAATTCCCATAAGGTAGTTTTAACTATATTATATTGTAATTAAAACGCGCCGAATCTGATGACGTCAATCGTCATCTGCTTTCGTGGATGGGATGCGTATTTACAATATTAAAGACAGCGCCATCTAGTAACAGTATAGTGAAGTTTTGTTAAAAACATTGATGCCCATTAAAAGTCAAATAATTTCGTTTCTTTATAATATTTATCTAATCTTAGTATTTGTTGTTAAAGTACAGAATATAACTCAGATTATGTGTAAGTTTCAAGTTTTAAAACAAAGTGGTTTTAGAGATCTAGCCTCGAATACAATCTCCACTTTGAAAGCCCCCCATTTCGTATGTGAGCCCCCCTGAAATAAAGATTTTTATAACTTTTTAAGCCATTTTCGGCTGGAGGCCATCGGTTTACATATCATATCTAAAATTGAAGTAATTACGTTCAGTAATTCAGAAGTTATAAGGCTCTGACAGACGGACGGACGGACAAGTGCAAATCGCTCTAGTAAACTCAGAGACCTTCGCTTCGCTCGGTCGAATACAAAAGGTATCACGAAAATGAAAGTTATAATAATTTACTATGGTACAATAACGATAAGAAGTTTACTCCAGCACATCTCCTTAGCCAATGTACCTATTTCGTTGCACGCTATATAGAGGTTCCTCTCTGGTAACTGTCATCGTACAAAAAAAGTAACAAGTTGTTAACAACGTTTAATATATTGTGAGTTGTTGTAATCTCCACTCGGCCCATTTACATAACACTGAGGCAGCGCACGCGATGTGCTCTATCACCCTAATATCTTCTATTACATGCCACTACACAATGTAGGGCGGTGTTCTGAAATATATGAGGTTTGGTACACCAAAAACATACATGCATACCGCTAAAGTACCGCCGCACCTAACTTATCCATAGGTTGGGAGGATCATTCATCTATATCTATACTAATACTAGCTGACCCAGCGAACTTCGTACTGCCAGCAAAAATATTTAGTGGTTGGTCACCCTTATCATTTAGGGCTATGAAAAATAGATGTTGGCCGATTCTTATACCTACCCGATATGCACACAAAATTTCATAAAAATCGGTCTAGCCGTTTCGGAGGAGTAAGGTAACTAACATTGTGACACGAGAATTTTATATAATAATAGGTCTTTACCTATGAAATTGCCATTTTGTATGCAATAAGTGAAAGTACTTATTTTTTCAAACTTTTTTATTTCTGTTATTCGAAGTAATCACCCATGCAATCGACGCATCTTTGCCAACGCGTTGGCAGTTTATTGATGCCCTTCTTGTAAAAATCAGCTGGACGGGAGGCAACAAACTCTTCAAAGGCATTTTGTAATGCATCTCGGGAATTGAATTTTTTACCCACTAAAAGTTGTCTAAATTTTGGAAAAAGTAATAGTCGGTAGGTGCAAGGTCTGGTGAGTATGGCGGATGAGGGAGAGCTTCCAACCCCAGCTCTTGCAGCTTGGAGACTGTTTGTTGCGCAGTATGGGGTCGCGCGTTGTCGTGAAGGAGCAGTGGGGACGACCGATTGACCAAAGCTGGTTGCAGATGTGCAAGCTTCTCCATCATTCTCTCCAGTTCTTCACAGTACACATCTGCATTAATGCTCATGCCGTTTTGTAAAAAGCTGTGGTGAATCACACCCGCACTAGACCACCAAACAGTGACCATCACCTTTTTAGGGGTCATTTCTGAACTAGGGTCTAACCAACTTGCTGAGCGCTTTCGATTGTCGAACAGAATCCATTTTTCGTCGCACGTAACAATTCGTTTCAAAATTCCTTCATTTCTTTGCCTGTTGAGCAGCGCAAGGCAGGTCTCGACGCGTACGTTGCGCTGGCGATCGTTAAGGTCGTGGGGCACCCATCTATCAAACTTTTTTACCTTGCCAATTTGTCGCAAATGGATCAATATTGTTTTGATGCTTACATCAAAAGCTGCTGCTAGCTCAGCTGTAGATTGAGTTTCGTCAGCTTCCACAATCGCCTTTAATTCATTATTGTTAACCAAAGTCTCCAGACGACCACGAGCTTCATTTTTCAAGTCAAAATTTCCAGAACGGAACCGGGAAAACCAATAACGGGTTGTGCGATCGTTTGTACAGTTCTCTCCGTAAACGTTTTTGATGTTACGGGCCGTTTGTGTCGCGTTGGTGCCACGACGGAACTCATATTCCATAATTACACGAATTCTTAAAGTATCCATTATGACGAAAAATGTTCAAATGTAATGAAATACAACGCTAATCAAAAAACAAAAGACTGAGTTTGTAAATAGAATGTCATGGTTTTAAAAAAAAATTAATTTGAATTTAGAATACAGAGGCATTACAAACTTTTTTTTATTTGAAATGACCAGTACCTAAGAAAGGCAATTTCATAGGTAAAGACCTATAATATAATATAATATATTAGAAAGATTATAAAGAGGAAAGATTATTTTATTTGTTTGTTTGTACCGAATAGGCTCTGTAACTACTGGAACCATTTTAACCATTTTTTCACCAATAGAAAGCTAAGTTATCAGGAAGTAACGAAGGCTATAAGTTATTTTCAAAAAATTAGAGATCCTTAAGAAAATTGCAATAATGTAACCTAAAGTGGCAAAATTTTGCCTATAAAATGCATTATTTGCGTGTGCTGAGAAAACTATTGATGATACATAAAAATTATTGATTATAGTATTCATTATTTTCTTAAAAAAAGTCCCCAAGAGAATATATGTAAGTATCACATTTAAGTCATAAAATTTAATTAGTTTTCGCCTTTAAGTTAATTTAATTGATCGCCTTTATAATCGTAGTATTAATTCTTCCTTACTAATGCCTATTATAAATGCGAAAGTGTGTTTGTTTGTTGGTTTGTCTGTCAATCACGCTGCAACAAAGCTACTGATTGACGTGATATTTTGGATAGGTATAGTTGGGAACCTGGAGGGTGACATAGACATCCCGGAAAATCAAAGAGTTCCCGCGGGATTTTGAAAACTAAATCCACGTGGACGAAGTCGCGGGCATCAGCTAGTCAGACTATAATTCATCACGGCTTTACTCTAAACAAATTAACAATGTATCACAGACGTACGTATGAGGCAATGATAGTTTGTATTTATTGTGTTCTCCCAATTCCCGCTGTTTGTACATGGATGGTCGGCATTCCTGTATCGACTGCTCTAAACTCTGGAGATTTAAGTTAATGGCCCCCACTCACGTCATGGTGGTAGGTGCCCACCACTAAACAAATGAGTACAAATGTTGAACAGCGCCTCGTGATCTTGCTGTATGATTTACACCTTCTACAGCGACTCAAAACCGGCGATAGAGTCAATACCAACTACTAGCTTACCTATTTATTACTCGATCTTAATATTCAAGAATGACAGAATACTAATCCATGTGAACTTCTCGGCCCCCACGTGGGTGGGTGTATCTTTGATTTTCCGGGATACTAGTACTACTATTCTGTATCAGCCTACAGGATGTAAGCTATCCCTGCCAAACTTTAAGATCTGTCCCACATCTGACAATCCATGTCAACAGACAAAGATTTCTTTGTCTGTAGACATGGAAAGTTTTTTATTCAAATAAACTTTTACATAACTCATGAGCTTATGAGTGTACAATTACTAGTGGTTCGCCCCGAACTGAGACCTCGCGGTATCCCATAATTCCCATAAGGTAGTTTTAACTATATTATATTGTAATTAAAACGCGCCGAATCTGATGACGTCAATCGTCATCTGCTTTCGTGGATGGGATGCATATTTACAATATTAAAGACAGCGCCATCTAGTAACAGTATAGTGAAGTTTTGTTAAAAACATTGATGCCCATTAAAACTCAAATAATTTCGTTTCTTTATAATATTTATCTAATCTTAGTATTTGTTGTTCAAGTACAGAATATAACTCAAATTATGTGTAAGTTTCAAGTTTTAAAACAAAGTGGTTTTAGAAATCTAGCCTCGAATACAATCTCCACTTTGAAAGCCCCCCATTTCGTATGGGAGCCCCCTGAAATAAAGATTTTTATAACTTTTTAAGCCATTTTCGGCTGGAGGCCATCGGCTTACATATCATATCTAAAATTGAAGTAATTACGTTCAGTAATTCAGACGTTATAAGGCTGTGACAGACGGACGGACGGACAAGTGCAAATCGCTCTAGTAAACTCAGAGACCTTCGCTTCGCTCGGTCGATTATTTTTTGCAAAATTGTATTACTTAATATTAATTTTTTGTTGTTAATGCATTTCAATAAATTGCATTCATATCTTTTCATTCGTGGCCCTGTCCACGTTCAGTAATACAAATAGAATTTAGCATTTGAAAAATAATAAAAAAAACTAGTCCATTTCCCTTGAATGTACCTACCTAAGGTTAACCTTTAACTGCACTTCCGTGATATCGAACAACAAAGGGACGTAAACAAACCTTGCAGCGAACACCGGCTACATCGACTCATTGACACAGAAGTTAGCTTAGCTTAGCTTTGTACTACTGACTATGTTTTGAGTGAATAACTGAGTAGTGGCAAAGCTTGTATCATCATCATCAATAGCCTATAACAGTCCAGAGCTGGACTAAAGGCCTCTCCCAGGGGGAGGGTTTGACCATAATCACCACGCGGGGCAGACGGGTTGGTGATCGCAGTAGATGGCAGTAGTAGCACAGAGGACGCTGCTGCCCGTTCTCCGTTATATTATTCCCTTAGTCGCCTCGACACCCGCGGGAAGAGGAGGGGTGGTGACAACTGTATTCTGATCTGCCGATACCACACGGTATGTAAGGTGCCGTGCAATACCTATTTTGTCAGAGAAGGACAAGATAAATATAAGAAAATATCTGTAAGCTTAAACCTCGATAGCCCAGTACTGGGCATAAGTCTCCTCTGAGCATGAGGTGAGGTTTGACCAGAATGGCCAATTGCAGACTGGCAGACTTCACACACCTTTGAGAAAATTATGTATACTTAACTCTCAAGCGAATGTTGTCCTTCACCGTTAAAGATCGATAAAGGTCAGTTAAATGAAAGGAGTGAAAACAATTACAACGAGTGTGGCATCACTCGTACAAACCCTGAGCTTGTCAACTGGCCGAGTCGCGGCGCGCGACGAGCGAGAGCCGTCAGTGGACATACGGTTCTATGAAGCTTTGTATCTGATCGGTTACATAATCAGATTTCAGGCATATTGTGATCTAAACTGTTTCGTTGGTCTAGTGGTTACCATGTTCCACTTCGGATGAAGACTTTTTACAAGTGCTTTTGAATCGTCGTTGAGTCTACCACTGGTTCGGAATGCCCTTCCTGCCGAGAAGAACCAGCAAGAAACTCGGCGGTTGCTCTTTTCAAAACAAGTTTACATTTCGATAGATACTATGCTATGTATGCAGTGTTTCCACAATGAGTTCCACAAAAGCATTCAACACAATATGTTAACACGGGCAAACAGAAAGTAGCCCAATTTCTGCCGGTAGCAACCCGTTCACGAGCATAACGCATGACCCAGCCGTTGCTTCGCTCAACCATATTTGAGGGAACTTAACAACCCGCATCACACGACACGGAAGTAGGCAGCGTGTCACCCCTGTGCCTGGAAGAAAAGCCGTCGGTCTTGCAATTAATTTTTTCTCCGGTCGTCTCGCATTTCCAGCCTATTGAACTATGAGAGTGAGAGTAATAGAGAATGCACCTGTTTTTGCGCACATACTTGTAATATATTTCCTGCGTATATGGCTAATCTCTGTGTTAGATTCGACCAGCAGGACATTATTATGGTGGTGCTAGTATATAGTGGCTAGACAGGCAGCGGGCTACACAGCGCAATGATACGCTAATGCACGTATCGCGGATCGACACGACTGTCGACACGCGCGATGCGATCGCTCGGGGGATTTAGATCGCCCGTCGCCGACGCTATCGCGGATGCTTCATGTGGGACCACTGTTACTCTACAGGCTGTGGCCACTTTTCAACTGACTTTAAATAGCTATTTATGCAACTGCATCGTAATGAGGGTCATTTTAATTCGAGTGCTGTTTTTTGATACGAGGCTTGCCGAGTATCAAAATAGGATAGTACGAGAATTAAAATGACTAATTACGGTCAGTTGCATACAAGATTTTATCTACGACAAGGAAGTAAAATCATTAACAAAATACGCCGTAGGCTCAATAAAGTAACAAAAAGTAACTCCGTAAGCCGCCACCAGCCGCCTGTGGCGCCTCTGTCAACAAAAAGTAACTCCGTAAGCCGCCACCAGCCGCCTGTGGCGCCTCTGTCATATGAACGGTACAAAAGTGCCAGAACTCAGAGCCTTAGCTTTAGGTATCCTATTTTAAGAAGATAACCATTTCGATTCAGCTCCCATACAACGAGCTGCATCGAAATGAGAAGCAAAACAGAAAGAGGGTTCATTTCGATTCAGCTGTCAAACTCGAAATTGGAACTTTTCGATGCTGGAGTAGATAAATACATTTTTGATTGCTTATTTCTGCAATCACGTAGCACCGATGCAAAAGTTTATAGGACCTGCGGAGTGACATGGGCATATTTTTCTGGGCTAAAAACTATTTTAGCACAGAAAAATGTAGCTTAGTAAATAAATATGGCGTCCCTCAATTACGTCTCAAGAAAGTCCGAAAGTTATTTGTGGAATGGGTGTAATGTTCTAATAAATCTAATAATGAAATTATAAAAAATCTATGAAAGGTATGTTCCTCATAAAAATCATATTATACAATTGAAGATTACCTAAAAATAAATGATACAAGTGTAAATTGAAAATTTAAAACACCCTCAACATGTGAATGGCCGAGCTATGTGTATAATCGTTAAATTATACTGGCACGCGTAATCATACGTAAAAATGCCTTACATCATTTTGGAAAAGAGCTGATACTCTTACACTGCTGGACCGATATTAACCAAACATAGCTAAGAACCAACGCAAAGAAACTGGCTTCCAAATGAAAAAAAACCGCATCGAAATCGGTCCTTCCGTTTGAGAGCTACGATGCCACAGACAGACACACACACCCAAACAGACAGACACACGTCGACGTCAAACTTATAACACCCCTCTTTTTGCGTCGGGGGCTAAAAAACAAAAACAAAACGTGGAAATGACTCGATTCAGCAATTCATGACGTGGTTAACTGTCAACTGTGTACTTACAATAATTATTAAATTGTTTCCGCCGAGTTTCTTTCTTTTTCTGTGTTAGAACGGCCGGAACGCATACCGATCCCAGTGGTAGATTGACGATTCAAAAGTTTGTTTGAATAAGAAAACTTTTCTTTTCGAATCTATTTAGAATCACCCTCTTCATTTATCTGTAAAATCAGTGTTCAGTTCCGGGTCTAGAGTCGTGTAGCAGTGATACGCTTAATGCAGTTCTGTGTGTGCGAGGGAACAAGCGAACAGTCGAACACGAGCCATGCGAGCAGATAACGGGATTTAGATCGCCGATGCTATCTAATGAGAGCTCGCGTTCACGCCAAATGTTCTTAGTTTAAGGATACGAGTCTGCCCGCGAAATTCAAATTTAATTTGGTTTTTCGCAATTTGTAAACTAATACGACAAACTAGGCTAATGGCATTCTAATTGCGCCAGTAGAATTATCATCTTCACAGGTTTACATAAAAATCTTTACTTGAAAGTGACCAGTTTAAGAAATTAATCAAAATACTGAGTTGGACGTGAGTTACTCACAAATTAGTCGATATTTTAATTAATTTCTTAAACTGGACACTTTCAAGTAAAGATTTTTATGTAAACCTGTGAAGATGATACTGCCATTGTCGCAATTAGAATGCCATAAGCCTAGTTTGTCGTATTAGTTTACAAATTGCGAAAAACCAAATTAAATTTGAATTTCGCGGGCAGAACTGTGTCTTCCACCTTAAGCCCGTAGGTTTCCTAACACGGGCATAAATAGCTGAGGTTAGTACACTTAGGGCCGATTTTATCATCGTAAAATAATCACAAAGGTAAATTGAAAATTTAAAACACCCCCGACATGAGAATCTATGGCTGTCGAAGTTATCAATTAGTTGTCATTTAACGATTATACTGGCACGCGTGAAGCACTTAATCGAGTAATCATACGCCAAAATGCCTTACATTACTTTGGAAGAGAGCTGATACTCTTACACTGCTGGGCCGATATTAACCAAACATAGCTAAGAACCACCGCAAGGAAACTGGCTTTCAAATGAAAAAAACCGCATCGAAATCGATCCATCCGTTTGAGAGCTGCGATGCCACAGACAGACACACACACACACAGAGAGAGACAGACAAACAGACAGACATCGACGTCAAACTTATAATACCCCTCTTTTTGCGTCGGGGGTTAATAAGTTCTTGCCGAGCGTTTTTCAATACTAAACTGTCACTGTTTTTATCTCTGAAAAACAGAGGGATATTGAAAAAACCTAACTCTACGCAGACGAAATGGCGGGCTATTATGCTCCTTTTAGTTATTATTTATAGCTATAGGTCTGTACCGGCTATCGCTAGTAAATTATAATTTGACGTAACAAGAAACACCTTACTTTAAATATGCAACATATCATTCTTACGGTTCAAGCTATCAAAATGCTCCATTCAAACGTGGCACTTTTAAATCGAAATTATTATTGATAGTACGCAGTTTAATTTGAACTCGTATTAAAAAGGCAGTTAGCGTACGAAACCGAAAGAATAGAAATAAATCAAATATGGCAAAAATAAATCTTGTGGGCGTAATCTATGTCGACAGATGAGGGCCTCACTCCGAGAGGCCGGAGGGAATTAAACAGAAATAACAAACGTCCGTTACTTTATAAGATTAGAGCTTTTAAATTAGATATCAGTATTAGGTACACAAATCTGAAGCAACGGGCACATTTAATCAGAAGAACAGTTGGTGGTAAATTCAATAGCCAACGGAACTTTCCAAACCTTCCATACATTTTCAAATCAATTTAAAAACAAATAGTAAAGTTTGAGATAGAGGTATGTAATGCGAGTCCCCATGAGTAGAACGTATAAATATCACAATCTCTTTAAACCTCAAAAATGTACAAAGAAAATCTTCACGGCTTTTTTTGAAAATGGATCCTTACAAATCGATATTGAAATCCATCCGCTGTGCAACACGTCCTGTGATACTGTTTTGTTAACCGACTTCAAAAAAAGGAGGAGGTTCATCGGAATCTTTTTTTTTTTCAGTGATGTGTTTAAATTTGCATACATATTTTAACTAATTTTTGCCCGTCGCTTCGTTAAGTTCGATTTTTCAAATCCCTATATATTTTACCACCTACTTTCAAAATCCTTTCTTAACGGATGCCTATGTCATAATAGATATCTGTCATGCTAAATTTCAGGTCAATCCGTCCAGTGGTTTGAGTTGTGCGTTGATAGATCTATAAGTCAGTCAGTCACCTTTTCCTTTTAAAAATGTTAGCAGATTTTTTAGTATTTATGAATTTAAATCCAATTTAATCTAATCTAAATCTAATCAAAATAACTTGTTTTTTCCAAAGGTTTATTAATAAAAAACTTGAGAGGTGTCAAGGGACACCCGGGTGGATCGTAGTTCCTTTCGATTAATTTTAGTGAAGGAATTGTAATAAACTAGTGGTGTCGTTTCGTATTAAATTGATTAACTATTATAACTATTATAATTAATTATAATATTTAGTTTATTTCTATTGCACTGTTACAAAACCAAAGAGTTACTCTGGTTTTTTAACAGATGGCGTTAGTAGTACAATAACATTTTATCCAATTTATACAATAAAAAATTAGGGAAAAATTCCAAAATTCACATTCAACAAAAAAGTGTCGGTTTCAAAATTATGTTGAGTGTCGGTTCTTTAATTTTTTCCTTCTAGCCCCCTTCCGTACCGCGCGATAAGGAACTTACGTTCCAATAAATTTTCCAGTTTGGCACTTTCTCGTGCTGACTAACTTATATGTGTAATGTGGACCAGTCCAGAGTGATGGTCCATAATGGCTCTAATTCTCTAAGTTAATGAACCAACTGTAGCGCGCACGACTCGCCGCTGAGCGATGGTCTAGGAAAAAGGCGCCAATAAATCTCATCGCGAATTGCGCCCGATTCCGACCACAATCGTGTAATTACACTTATGTGGATCACCCCTCTCAGCTATCATTACTCGGTAGAGTCCGTAGTTGCTCTGTAATTGCTGTTTAATGATTTATTGTGTAATATTTCAAGTGTTTAAATTGCTACTGGTCAATTCTAGCTATCGTTTAACGGCGGTGTTCATAAACAATCCAATCCAAAATCGAAAATCGAGATTGAGAATTCGATCCACTATCCTATCCGAAATCTACAGATCGAAAATCAAAGTTGAGAATTTAATGCCAGATTTTTTGTAAAGCGTATCATGTCATAATCGATCCACGTATTGATTGATGAAAAGATGCTATTTCGTCTCTTCTGGCTTTTTCGTATTACCGTACCTAGTAGGCTACAGGCGCGGTATAGGCAGGGTATCGGCAGGTTATCGGCAGGTTATCGGCAGGTTATCGGCGGGTTATCGGTGCGGTATCTCGCTGTCAGCGATGCGCTGGAGTCCTGTCCGCGAGCTATCTTCCATCTGTAATTAACATCACGCCACTCGCCTGATCGATAGTTCTCACACCTCTGCCTCATGAGTATAAACAAAGGGCAGGTTATACACGTGTTCGCATTAATCATTAAAACAATATTTTTAACATTTGACTCAGGGCTTACTGAGAACTGTGTCACTCACCAATACCTAACACTATTAATAATAATTAAAGGGAAAAAAAACATTGCCGAACATCGTGAGTGGGCACTTTATCAGAGGATGACTGAGTTCGAAACATTAAAAAAAAAGAAAGAAAGCTTCCGGTAACTTAGTTTTTGAAGGTAGTAGTAGGAACAGTATAATAATGGTATTGGATAGAAGCAGGTGTTACGTACTTTGCGGAATTCCATGATACTCAAGGAAATACAAATTTCTTGGGCCATAACCCGTCAAACCAAAAAATCTGTATGGTATGAAATACGAACGCTGTTCCAGTAGTAGCACAAAAGCAGAAACAACGCAACGGCACACAACGTTTCACTCCACGTGCTTGATTGAAGGACACACCAACAAAAAACTCACGTTTGACAGTAAAAATGTTCTCATTTCAAAATATATTTTTTTTCGGGCTATTTTAAATTAAATGATAAATAAGTTTTCCCGGTTAAGTGTGAAGGGACCCACAGATTCTCCCTAAAATAATAGTCAACCACATCAAGATTAATTGTAAGATACAATTCACCCGACATTAGTATTTATTGACGCGGACGCATGCACTAAAATCGAGTGCACTAACGAAGGAGGAGGTTTGGTCGCGGAAAGTCGTATTGGGCTTTTATAAATACGTTTTAATTGACAGCTCTGATTAGGAGCTTACGGGAAATGTATTATCATCTGAGCGTTGGCCTCTGCGGCCGCGTCGGGTCAGAGATCGGTAACAAGTCACTGCTTTACACCGCGCTCTGCTATGAATGTTACAGTATCTAAATGGATACTAGGAAAGTCTGTCCAGACTTAGAAAAGTTGATGAAAAGTGATCGGAAAATTTTAAGATCAAATAATGCTTAAAAAAATTGGTTGTCTGTAAAGTCGGTTTACGGACGATAGTTTTACGTGATAACGTCATAAAGACACATTGATGGAAAATTGCATTCTTTTATGAATTGAATTGAATTATTATTACAGAATTATCATTATTTTGTATAATATAAAGAAGGAGTTAATTGGAAATAACAATTTTCTCTAGTCACAAGCCAACGCTTGGGCCGATCGTGCCACTCTGTCGCTTGTTCTGCGCTCTCGCTTGCACGCGCAGACTCAGGCGGAACGTGACACTTTTTCGTGCGTGCAGCCGGTGTTTATAAGACGATAACACGTCAAAAACCTAGGTACGAAATAGGATTTCTTTATTTCAGCTGATTTTCATAAGCGTCGCGATTTGGTAGACCAAAAATGCCTTAACATCAAAATCGAACTTCAAGATGCAGACCATCAAGACGAGAAGTTTCAAATCTGGTATACTTGTTCAGGTACTAGTGGTAATATTAGCTCCTACAACGAGAAAAGTTGCTCGAAAAAGATTCGTTAGTCGCAGAAAAATTAGTCTCGTAACATCCGGGAGTGAGGGAATCGTGAGTGCAGCTGAACTCTTTCGCTGTGCAACACGAGTAGAAGAATACAATTGACCGCCAACTTTCTCTATTTGGAAACACTCAAAGAAGAAACAACAAAAATAATACTTATAACTAAAATAGCCTTTTATTTCTAAACTTAACTTACTTAAATCTAATATCAACCCTTCAATGTAGGTATCTAATTCGTAAATTATAACTAAGTTATATATGTATTAATTATTTTTAAAGGTAGAACACAGAAGTTTTAAGAATTTTGTTTTCTAAATGAAGTCCTTTAGTTCGGCGTGCCTGATGACATAGGCCTACTCCTACTCTCGCCATTGAGCTCCATCTGCTGCAACTACTTCGTCCAGCAAGGCCCCAATTTCTGACGGAGGTAGTCTTCCCATCTTCTGTTTGGCCGTCTCTGTCTCCTGGCACCATCCCTTGGATTACATAGAGAGACGTCTAGTTTGCTACTACAAATAATTGACCGAGCGAAGCGAGGTCTCTGAGTTAACTAGAGCGATTTGCACTTGTCCGTCCGTCCGTCCGTCCGTCTGTCAGAGCCTTATAACTTTTGAATTACTGAACGTAATTACTTCAAATTTAGATATAATATGTAAACCGATGGCCTCCAGCCGAAAATGGCTTAAAAAGTTATAAAAATCTTTATTTCAGGGGGGCTCTCATAGAAGCGAATGCGAAGTAAAAAAAAAAATATCGCGTTACATAAAATTGTTACGTATCATTTTAAAGATAATTTTGAACTGAGTACAAAAATATATTTTTTTTAATTTTTCCCTTAAAATTGACGAAATGGGGGGCTTTCAAAGTGGCGATTTTATACGCTCGCTTGAAGACGCTCTCTAGGAAAATCCGCTATGGATTTTCAAACTGATTTTATGTTTTTAGGTCACTTATATCCTGTACTTGAACAACAAATACTAAAATTATATGAATATTATAAAGAAACGAGATTATTTAATTTTTAATGTACATCAGTAATTCATATAGCATCAACATAGCTTCACAATAATGCTAATAGATGGCGCAGTCAGTAACTATTCCCATGGAACTACGAGTTACGACTAACGACCTATCCCAAAAACAGTTTTGCGTCGACCATTATTATTTAGTTACTTATTATAATACAATAATTGTATTGTAATTTTTTTTGTACCATATTATTCAATTAAAATTATTTTTTAGTTAAATTTTAGTTAAATATTGTATATTTTCTATTCGCGTCGATAGATGACGATTTGTACAGATGCCCGTAACCCGGTTTCACTCGTTAGTACCTACATAATAATTCAATGTTTTCACTAACGTTCCCTAACCTTTACGGGCTACCTATAAGTTAGGTGATTGATGTTTTCTGTCAACTTATTTATCACGATCCTGTACGGGACACCTAAAAGGATATTGGGACGGATGTTAGGACTTAGGATTGTATTTAGGAGCTACCTACGTTAAGAGACTCCTACTTAGGGGATGATTTAGGTATGTTTGGTGAAAACGGGCATAATAATAATGTCAGTTTTGGTTATCATGTATCGATTGAATGAATAATCATGGGATACCGTTACCGCGAGGTCTCAGTTCGGGGCGAACCACTAGTACTTATATCGATCATTATTCAATCATTATCAAACTACAAACTTCTAAGACGCGAGGTTTTATTTTGGGGCAAACCATTTATAATATTATCATCATCGGCAACCCTGTCTTACTCTCAGAGAAGTGTTATAGGCCATCATCTACCACGCTGACCCAATGCAAACTGGCGAACTTCACACACCTTTGGAAATATTATGGAAAACTCTCAGACGTGCAGGTTTCTTCACGATTTCTGCCTTCACCGTTAAAGTATACCTAATACCCACTAATTTTCTTTTCCGGGAAAACTTTAAGCAAAGCTGTTAGGTACGTCATAATTCGCTCCGCACGACCGCAATGACGTCCAAGTAAAACATGCAAACATCAAGACATAAAACTGTCCAGTTAGGCGAGTGCTGATCCATCTCCCCCAGCCGTCGCATTGAAAACTGGAGCTTTTATGGAAACGACTCGGCGTGGACATGAATCCAACGCTGGCTGAGATACAGCCGACCCCGCCTCGTATAATACGGCGTGCCCCGGAAACCGGCCGGGGTATTTTTCTTCATTAGTACATAGCAGGGGCCGAGTTATGCCCATGGTTTTAATGTAGACAATAATAAAACTCTGTAGCTTGTATCTCTTCGGAGAGGTATGCGACTCGGTCGGAAATACTACCTGTTAAATAAGATGTGCCATCTAAGCGCAGATTTTATCTTTTTTTAAACAATTGTTAAACATTTTCGATAACATAGGTAGGTTATTCCTTTTTATTAATTTTTTATAATTTATGATTTCTATGTTTATAGTTAGGTAATTGACCGAGCGAAGCGAGGTCACTGAGTCTACTAGGTGAATTTGCTCTTGTCCGTCCGTCCGTCCGTCCGTCTGTCAGAGCCTTATAACTTTTGAATTACTGAACGTAATTACTTCAAATTTAGATATAATATGTAAACTGATGGCCTTCAGCCGAATATTGCATAAAAAATTATAAAAACCTTTATTTCAGGGGGACTCTCATAGAAGTGAATGCGAAGTAAAAAAAAATTTAATCACGTCATATAAAATTGTAACATATGTTAAAGATAATTTCGAACCGAGTACAAAAATATTTTTTTTTAATTTTTCCCTTAAAATTGACGAAATGGGGGCTTTCAAAGTGGAGATTTAATACGCTCTCTTGAAGACGCTCTCCAGGAGAATTGACTATGTATTTTCAAGCTGATTTTAGTTTTTTGTTTCACTTGTATCCTGTACTTGAACAACAAATACTAAAATTATATGAATATTATAAAGAAATGAGATTATTAAATTTTTAATGGGCATCAGTAATTCATATAGCATCAACATAGCTTCACAATAATGCTAATAGATGGCGCAGTCATTAACTATTCCATGGAACTAGGGAGTTACGACTATCCCAAAAACAGTTTTGTGTCGAACATTATTATTTAGTTACATAAAATAATAACTTATTATTCAATTAAAATTATTGTTTAGTTAAATATCAAACTTCAATAAACTATTAATTACTGCATTTTGTATATTTTCTATTCGCGTCGATAGACAACGATTTGTACAGATGCCCGTAACCCGGTTTCACTCGTTAGTACTTATTAATTCAATGTTTTCATTAACGTTGCCTAACCTTACGGGCTATGATAAGTTAGGTGATGATTTCTGTCAACTTCTTTATCACGATCCTGTACGGGACACCTAAAAGGACATTGGGACGGATGTTAGGACTTAGGATTGTATTTAGGAGCTACCTACGTAAAGAGACTCCTACTTAGGGGATGATTTAGGTATGTTTGGTGAAAACGGGCATAATAATAATGTCAGTTTTGGTCGTCATGTATCGATTGAATGAATAATCATGGGATACCGTTACCGCGAGGTTCAGTTCGGGACGAACCACTAGTTATTTAAATTCGCTTTTATTTTGCAAAATTGTAATCTTAGTGTGTAAAGTTTTTAGTGTTTCCAATACACACTTAGATTTTCCAATATTTTGGAAAGAATTCAGATAATAATTAATCCTTTAAATCTTTACTAAATATATTATAGAGGTAAAATTGAATCTGTTTGTTGGTTTGTCCTTCAAGCAAGAACAAGAAAGCAACTTATAAATACGATATTTTGCATGGGTAAAGGGATACTACGAGATTTTTGAAAAACGTTACATAGGTCACGGGCAACAACTTTTTCTTTGTTTTGCAATATTATTATCGTTGGATAAATATCGACTCTTCGGTTAAACATTAGGGTGGTAATGTAATAAAATAAAAAAGTTGCAGCTTAACTAATCGATTCATGTTAAAAAACTGACCCTTTCGACATGGGGTCCATTACACAGTACACTACACTTGCCGCTACAATAAGCGTAATGACAATAGTGTAATCGAGCTGTCGAGTCCGAGAGGGCGAGAGATAGGGGTCAGGTCGTCCAGCGCACGCTAGCGGGGGCGGGTTAAACAAATAACTTATTAGTTCGGGGTAAACGAGCTTAGGGGCAAAATGAGTTCGATGATAACTTAGGGATAGAATGAGTTGTTTTTAAGCTACTGCATAACTTTTATCGCGGGCTTTGAACTAGGATAAATATTTTGAGCGCGGCGACCGAATCAAGAAATTCCGTAACGAAAATAAACCTAACACCGTCGTTCAACATTTTAGAAGTTCACAAGTAGCTCTCTTTGGCGCAGTGGGCGAGCGGCCGCTTTCTTTACCGTATGGTGTATGATGTCGCAGGTTCGAATCTCACTCGCGATTAGTGACAGTGCGCTTTTCTCGTTTGTTTGTTCTTCCAGGGTCTGATGATGAAGAAGGAAGGTGGTTTTGGCAACTCTGTAATATACGACCTAACCCTATCATGTTTGAGCTTCTTTGATTAATCTGGACAAGTATACTGATCCTAGATGATAGCCAGGGTCTGACGATGTAGGAAGCTACTAGAAGCTTGTTTTTTAAAAATAAAATTTTTAAGTTACACTTGTTTATTAGTAACTACAATCTAAGATTCAATAATATAGTTGTCAAGTTCGGAGCAACGTTAATGCGTTTTAGTTTTACAATGGGTCAGCCTCGGGTTAATGGCTTGCCAGCGCAAGACTGCAGATATACTGCCTGCTGTATTTATGGCTTCTGCTGGCATGGCTGCCGAGGCGAGAACATCATTTAAATATCATATTAGTACGATCGGGAATAGAACCTAGGTACCTGATGATGATTACTTTGGTGCACAAATTAGCTTTTACGCGATAGAAATATTGTTGCTTTTTGCTACGTTACCTAATAATATAATCTACAATGCAAATCTTGCAAATAATCTCCCCTCTTAAAATCTTGAAAAGTATCTAGTGTGTAATAAAACATGATAATAATGATGGTTATTAAAGGGTTATTCATGCAAATGTTCACTTCTCTATTGAAGTACATAGATAGATGAAACATAATCATAGCACGAAATAGTTAATTTTTAATTAATTCGATTGATTTTTAACCGACTTCAAAAAAGGAGGAGGTTATCAATTCGTCGGAATCTTTTTTTTATTCCCAGATTCATTTAAATTTTATCAAAATCGGTCGAGCGGTTTACAAAAAATTATCAATAAATTATATTTCGTACCATTTGCGAAAAAATTAACGCAATAATAATATGAGATAAGCATTTATTAAAAATAATGACAATTAAAAGTAAAAGTTAACATTCGAAACATTGGTCCAATTATTATTGATAGAGAGAGTTACATTTTTGTTTGGTACATTTATTGTTGATGAGTTGATTTGAGTATTTCTCTGTTCTTGCGTCTGAGCATTTGCACTGATGGAATCCGACAATTCACTGTCACTGTCGCTTTGATTTAACATCGTAACGTATTTTTAGAACATTTACTTATTTATAAAAATAAATTAAAATAAACTTAACGTTTATGTATTTGAAGAAAACAAAAACGCGGCAAATTCCTAGAATAATATTTTTTGTCGGAAAAGCAAAGGCATCAAGCTCATATGGCCTCGTCGGTTTTCGTAATTTTATTTAATAATCATAACTGCATAATAAATGCGTATTCCTTTTTCAAAAAGATGTATAATGCTTTATATACAAATTCAATGGTGTAAACACAGATGTAGTTCAGTATAAATTTCGGTAAGTATTCCAAATTTAAATCACATTCTCCCCCTAGAGGATGAATGAAATTCAGTACAATTTTCTTTCCCTGTTTTTAACAGATTAAAAATGACTATTATGTTCGCTTTTTGTGGCACAGAATGTCACTTTTTTGAGCAAGTGGTACGAAAATTATATAATTATTGTAGTGACGCCGGCGTTTGAAGTCAGTTTTTTAAAAATAATTTTTTATATTAAAATATTTGTATGTCACTAACATCTGATCGAGTTTGCGACACTTTCTTTGCTACCCATATTGCTACCCTTCATTACTGGGATAAGTAGGTAAATGTTTACAGTTTTGTTTACCTTTTCAATTAAACTCCTGGACATCAGCTTGTCTGGTGACATAAGCCTCGTTTACAGACCTCTAAATCCGTACCTAGGAAGCGGGAAAGAGAATGTAGGTGTAACGCTACAATTGAATTATGATGAATACTTAGTGTAATTTAGTTAGCAATTAATACAATTTGCTACGGTTACTTAATCACGCTTACGGCCCTTCTAAACAAATGACAATAGGTCATCAGTGTCGGACAGAGGGTGTGGGTGAGGGGTCGTCACAGGGAGGTGGTACGCGGCTCATCTCCTCTATAGTCTATTGTTTCGGCGGCCACAGCACCGCAGCTGTGCGGACAATACTATAATTAAGGCGTTGAATCCACAACCAGAGTTCTTTATGCACGTAGCACACCTCAATTGCGAAATAAATGATACAGTGAGACCTGTGAGGCTTCGGCGTGATATGTCCCTTGCATTTTAGTTTTAATTTTTGTTTTATCATAACACTAACTGATGCCCGCGACTTCGTCTGCGTGGATTTAGTTCATAACATCCCGCGGGAAATCTTTGTCACCCTCCAGGTTCTCAACTATACCTATCCAATAAATCACGTCAATCCGTAGCTTTGTAGCAGGAAACATTTGATCGTCTTGCTCGCGGCATTGTTGATGATGATTCAAAGAGAAAACATATTACTGATGATATTATCAATTACGTTAAACTATAATTGTTATAATTGTTTTTACCATAATTAACCAAATACAAAATTACGTTTAGCTGTCATTTACGTTTTGTTCTTCCACTGGCATTTTCGTTTTTTTATTCCATGTCAGATGCATTTTTGTTATACCAGGTTTTATATTGACTTGACGGAAACGCGGTCGAACGGGATAAAAAGTATCCTATGTCCGTCTCCTGGTTCTAAGCTACCTCTCCACCAATTTTGAGCCAAATCGGTTCATCCGTTCTTGAGTTATAAATAGTGTAACTAACACCACTTTCTTTTATATAGATGTATAGATGTATAGATTATCGCCTCACTATAGCGCAGCGAAACTCTCTGAGCGCAGGTCTCCTCTCAGAGAAGGGTTATAGGCCATAGTCCACCACGCTGGCCCAATGTGAATAGGTAGACTTCACACGGGTAATTGCACATCTAGACCGCAATAAACTCGACCGAACGGTCGAGTTGTCTTAATTCAATTTTATTAATTTTTTTCATGGACAACTCGACCAACAGCAAAATAATGAGTTGTTTATGTACAGTCAAATACAAAAAGTGTTTCACGTATATAATATTTTGTTTAACTCATAAATGAAATACACCTTTGAGAACATTATGGAGAAATCTCAAGTGCGTAGGTTACCTGACGAATTTTTCTTTCACCATTGAAGCATGTGATATTTCCCTAATTGCTTAAACGCACATAACTCCAAGAAGTCAGAGGTGCGTGCCCAGAATCGAACCTGCGACCCTCCCGAACAGGAGACCGCAATCCTAACCACTAGGTTATCACAGCTTTATTAAAAGAACACTAGTCATGCAGCATGGTGAACTAACTTCTCCTCTCCAAAAAAACATAAAACTTGTGTTAGCACCGTTCACGACTCTGCGACCACGGCCTCGTTCGATTTGCAACCTACACACCATGCCGGCTCCCCTCTCTACCTCAGCACGCGCAAATCAAAACTGTGACACAGGTCTTATTCCGAATTGCTTGTCTATATTTTTATCCGTCTACGTGCGGTGGGTGCGTTCATTGGGGTCCCAAGGTGCTGGAGTGGCGACCCCACACCGGGAAGCGCAGTGTTGGCAGACCCCCCACCAGGTGGACCGACGACATCAAACGAGTCGCAGGGAGCCGCTGGATGCAAGCGGCGCAAGTTCGAAGCCTGTGGAAGTCAAGTCGTCCACGCAGGAGACTTTTGTCCAGCAGTGGACGGCTATAGGTTGATAAAGCAGAAAGAAGACGTGCGGTGGTATACCTACCTACACTAGCGGCACGCTATGATGGCCGGTTTGACACATTACAATAGTGATGTGGAATGTCAATTTATTCTCGAACAAAAAACAATTAAGTTTTGTTTTTGTACCTGATTAAATAGGTTTAATAAAACAAAAATGTATATGTTTATTTAATTTATTTGAACGAACTGAATATTTGAATGAAAATGAATATACATACTTTATATGCACACAAGAAACATATGAATACAAAAGATACCAAAAAAGGTGCCACAAAAGGCCATAATTAATCAGATTCGTCCATACTACTATTTTCACTGTCGTCACTGCTATCATCACCTACATTAATAATTATATGTTCGTTTTCTATAATATTATCTATTTTCACATCTCTTTCATAATCTTCCCTTATTAATTTAACAGTTCTATTCACAACCTTTTCCCAGTCTCCTTTAGTCACATGTTCACAAGCTTCTAATAATTTTAGCATTGCATTTTGAAAATTGTTCATATTCACAAGTACATTCACCCCTTAAATGGTGCAAACTGATTTTTCTACACTTGTATACATTTTAGAAATCAATTTAATAAATAAATTTTGAGTCCTAAACCTAAAACTACATTCGATAAAATTTATGAATCTCTGCACATCACTATCGTCAATAAAGTAATACAATTATTTCCTTCAAAGTCGTTATCAATTAATACGGAACTTCATGAGCGGACAAACGTCAAACCGGCCATCATAGCGTGCCGCTAGTGTAGTATCATAGTACAAACAGAATAGTAGGCTAACTTCATACAAAGTGGCCGCTGCCGGTTTGAATGTATGCGTGAGCAGCGGGCGCCGTGTACGCACGGAAGTTTCACGCACACATTCGCAAAGTCTCAACCGGCTCAATCGGCCGGCAGTACGGGCCGCGCGGCGCGCCACAGAGTGCTTTTGTATATATCGCGCCGCCGCTGTGCTAATCGCGCGCAATTGCGTATTACGTCGCACGCTCGCTCTTTTTTGTTTGTTTAATTTTTCAATAAAAGTAGTAACCTACCTATTAATAATCGCGGGCATCAGCTAGTTAAAAATAAAAGTGACAACCCTAGGCGTCAACGCAAGAGTAGGTAATTAACTCGCCGATCGGCCTTAGTTAGCCTACTATTCTGTTTGTACTATGCTAGTATGCCTAACATCTAAGTAGATAGGTACATACATTACATTGTAGTCACGTTCCGAGTGGACGGCCCTTGGAAGTGGTCGTGTCGGTAATTAGTTTGAAATATCGTCCCCGATAGCGGACAAATTGATCGGATAGCGGCGATCAAGGGATAAGGGATAGCAGCGCGACTAATTGAAACACGGCGCGTGGGATAGATGGCGCGACGCGGCCGGCGTGACGCGTGACACCGCGACACCGTGACACCGCCGTGACTCCGCCGGGTATAGGGCTCCAGCACACCAGCGAAGAAATCTATACATAGGTATAATAAAACAGAAACGAAACCAATTCTGTACATGAAATAGATTCAAAAAAGGGTTTTTGCTTCTAATTGTGTTCAAGATACAGATATCAAAACAGAAGCTAAATTTTTTTTTGTCTGTTTGTCTGTCTGTTTGTTAGTCCTTCTTTCACGTAAAAACTACCGCACAGATTTCTACAAAATTTATACCGTGGTAGCTTATTACTACGGGTCAACATCTAGGCTACTTTTATCCCGGAAAATCAAGGAGTTCCCGAGGGACTTTAAAAACTAAATCCACGCGGACAAAGTCGCGGGCATCAGCTAGTTACATTATAAAAACCTACTTCAAACGCCCTCGCCAGTACAAAGTAAGTATATAATTTATTGTTGGTAGGTATTTTAAAAACCGCTTGACCGATTTCGATAAAATTTCAATGAGGTCACCTGGGAGTGGGAAGTATACCCTTTGAAACAAAAAGAGGATGTTTTCAAATCGGTTCAGGCGCGCGTCGTCGAGTACCTAATCGGTGAACATATATAAAAAAAAAAAAAAAACCGGCCAAGTGCGTGTCGGGCCACGCGCAGTGTAGGGTTCCGTAGTTGAAAGTCTCAAATATTATTGCTGACCTAGGATAGTGCTTTTATTTTATTTATGAATATTGAATACATTTTGAGTTTCATGGTTTAAATACTACTAGTGGTTCGCCCCGAACTGAGACCTCGCGGTAACGGTATCCCATGATTATTCATTCAATCGATACATGATAACCAAAACTGACATTATTATTATGCCCGTTTTCACCAAACATACCTAAATCATCCCCTAAGTAGGAGTCTCTTAACGTAGGTAGCTCCTAAATACAATCCTAAGTCCTAACATCCGTCCCAATATCCTTTTAGGTGTCCCGTACAGGATCGTGATAAATAAGTTGACAGAAAACATCAATCACCTAACTTATAGGTAGCCCGTAAAGGTTAGGGAACGTTAGTGAAAACATTGAATTATTTATCAAACATTGAATTTAACTCGTAGTTCCATGGGAATAGTTACTGACTGCGCCATCTATTAGCATTATTGTGAAGCTATGTTGATGCTATATGAATTACTGACGCCCATTAAAAATTAAATAATCTCGTTTCTTTATAATATTCATATAATTTTAGTATTTGTTGTTCAAGTACAGGATATAAGTGACCTAAAAACATAAAATCAGTTTGAAAATCCATAGCGGATTTTTCTAGAGAGCGTCTTCAAGCGTGCGTATAAAATCGCCACTTTGAAAGCCCCCCATTTCGTCAATTTTAAGGGAAAAATTAAAAAAAAATTATTTTTGTACTCAGTTCAAAATTATCTTTAAAATGATACGTAACAATTTTATGTAACGCGATATTTTTTTTTTTACTTCGCATTCGCTTCTATGAGAGCCCCCCTGAAATAAAGATTTTTATAACTTTTTAAGCCATTTTCGGCTGGAGGCCATCGGTTTACATATTATATCTAAATTTGAAATAATTACGTTCAGTAATTCAAAAGTTATAAGGCTCTGACAGACGGACGGACGGACGGACGGACGGACGGACAAGTGCAAATCGCCCTAGTTAACTCAAAGACCTTCGCTTCGCTCGGTCGATAAATATACTACAAAATAATATGTAATTTACACTACGTGTAATACCTGACTTAGAAAAAACAGATATAACTCCTTGACTAATGAACCCTACTTAGCCGTGATAGTTTTCCTTTAAAATTCATTATATTATATCCTACTGCTGTAAATTTTTTCTTGTATCCTATATACAACCATTTAGCTGGCAGACGGGGGGGGGGCACTTGACTCTAATAAAATTTCTTCTTCTTCTTTATCAACCGATAGACGTCCACTGCTGGACAAATGTCTCTTGCATGGACTTCCACAGGCCTCGGTCTTGCGCCGCCTGAATCCAGCGGCTCCCTGCGACTCGTTTGATGTCGTCGGTCCACCTGGTGGGGGGTCTGCCTACACTGCGCTTCCCGGTGCGGGGTCGCCACTCCAGCACCTTGGGACCCCATAAATAAAATTAATAAACAAACAAACAAACAAACAAACAATTAAATAAACAAAATAAAATTTAGCACTTTAAAATATCATATTTCACAAACGGATCCCTGAATTGAAAAATGGTGTCCCCACACCCACAATATTTTTGAAAGACCTATTCAACGACACCCCACACTATGGGATAGTCGAGAAAAAAAAATTCATCCCCACTTTACATGTAGGGGTAGGTACCCTAAAAAAATTATTTTTCAAAATTTTATTTCACCACTTTGTCGGCGTGATTGATATTTATACCCTTGTCAAATTACAGATTTCTAGTACCAATAGTCTCTGAGCTAAACCGCGGACAGACAGACAGACAGACGGACGGACATGGCGAAACTATAAGGGTTCCTTGTTTACTACGGAACCCTAAAAAAAGGTTCCGACGAAAAGAGAATTCTTTGAATTTTTTGAAGTCGGTTATAAATGTAGCTTATATATGTCACTCGGACCACAGTAACGAATCGATTGACAGGTCATGTTTCAAAACCAGCTCAGTAGTTTAGGCGTTTCGGTGGAACATACATACCTACATAATATATAGACTGCTAACACTATGAAGAGTCAGAGATGCGTCAAGGAATCAAACCTCGAAAAGAAGGGTAGGCCGGATTCTTAGTAAACCACTAGGCCTCTTGCTGGCTGCCTCGTCGGTCTAGTGTTTAGCATACTCGACTGCCGACGACGAGGTCCCGGGTTCGATTCCCGGGTCGGCCCGATAAAAAATGTATTGGATTTTTCTGCCAAGAAATTCTCAGTACCTGCCCGGAGTTAGGAAACTGGCGGTGAGTCACCCCCGTACCTCGGAGAGCACTTTAAGCCGTCGGTCCTGCTCCTGGTGTTTGAACACACTTCTGCACTATAATATCTCCCGCGCAGATCGCTGATCTCTGAGGAAGTTACCATGAGGCTAGGCAATCACTCAACGCTTAACTAAACAATACAAAGCTAATAATTTACACAGCAATAATCTAGCTCGATCGAAGAAACTCGATACAGCGATTATTTCGTCGCCGGCCGACTCCCCCGGTGGCCTGCCCCGACCCCCCCGTCCCCTGTCCCCCGCCCCCGGCCCCCACTGACCCCGCGCGGGGGTCGGCACGTTAATGGCCCCCTGATAATTGGGGATCAACCATTGTGTTGCGCCGCCTCTAATCGGACCCTGGCTATAAACAAGTAGTCGAGGAGTACGCTTAATTGATTCCTTTGGGCTTTTGTCTTTGACTCACTGCTGACATTGGACAAATCGAAACGAAACGAAACGAAATCGGAAAAAAAACGAACCGCTGCCTGGTAGAGTCATGACTTGTCATAAGAGCCACAGGTTGGCCTACGTGAAATAAATAATTTTAAATTTGAATTTGAATCATTTGAGAATCTGTCGTAAGCGATAGAATGATGATTTGTCGAATATCTGAGTTAGGATAGGAGGGATTTAAAATTTCTAAAAATTTCCCGCAGGATTAAACCCGTAATTCCATGCTCACAAAGACGTGAGCAAAAGCTAGTAAATTACAAGTAATGGGTTTTTCAATATACCTATTATATTATCAAGTTCTAATTACATTTGATAAAGTCCTTAATAATATACTGGCCCCGGCTATACTACAACATGATATTTGAGCCCGAAGGAGTCAAGTTAATTAGGCACCTGAAAATCTTGAAAATTTACTCTCTCCCTCTCTCTCTGCACCGTATTCTTCATGCTGAGGGGATCTCCTTGCATTATTCATAAAATGGAAGGAGATTTCTTGGAATATAATGCGGTGGGTTCCCAGATCATTAAACCGCATAAGCCTAACAAAGTTATTGAAGCCGTGTTGGTTTTTTTTATTATTATTTTAAATGAAAAAAAAATGCTCACGGCTCGGGTTGGCTCGCCGTGGTGGTCTCGGAGCAAGAAGCGTAACCGCAAATAAAACCAGCGGAGCAATTGTTTACGAGGGCTTTGTTTGGACTGGAGGTGCTGCGGCCAACGCCTGCCGAGCGCGCGGCCAATGGCTGTGACGAAGAAACGACCAGAACGCGCGGCCACTACTTTGTTGCAAAAGCGGCTAATTTTACTTTATTTTTAAACGACTTCAAAAAAGGAAGAGGTTATCAATTAGCGGAATCTTTTTTTTTTTATGTATGTTCACGGATTATTCAAAGATGCCTGAACCGATTTAGAAAATTTTTGGAGTTTACTCCTTAAGAATCGATTTTAGCAGCCCGGTATGAGAAAAATCTAGGCAGTAAAATCAATTTATCAATGACCTCGTTACGTTTTTTCTGTCACGTTTTTCACAACGTTGAAATTTCTACCCTAACGTTGAGTAAATAAGGTTGGTTTTCGCTTGAGTTGTAATTTCAACGTTGAGTATAAAGTAAACTCCACTCGTGAGTCGTAGCTGACACACACAAATTTTTTTTTGTTTCAAAGGGTACTTCCCAGGTGATCCCATTGAAATTTCATTGAAATCGGTCGAGAGGTTTTTAAATATCAACAGTAAATTATGTACTTTGTAGTGGCGAAGGCGTATGAAGTAAATTTTTTAAAAAGAATTTTCTATATTTAATTATATTTTATTGGTTAAGTGTACGGATTTGTGCCAACAAATGCTTACACTTAACTTAGTTCAAAATATGATAGGCTAGAACTGTTGCCTACTGTTCAGGGGTTGCAGGTTTGATCCCGGGTTCTAACTTTTCAGATGTGCCGTTTAAGAAATTAAATATCACATGCTTTAATGGAAGGAAAACATCGTGAAAAAATCTGCACACCTGAGAGTTCTCCATAATGTTCTCAAAGGTGTGTGAAGTCTTCCTTCTCTGAGAGGAGACTTGATGCGCTCAATAGTGAGCCGTTGATGGGAAAATCATGATTATCATGCTTACACATAGAGTACAGAAAATTGTGCTACGCGTATAGAAATAGTTTCGTTTCTTAGCTACACCTTCCTACTCATGCAAAGAATCTCGTCGAATTTTATACTCCATTTTTGCACCAAGAAACCACCATGCAAACATTTTTGCGCATTTATACGAATATATTTGCAGGATAAGACAGAAAGGAGCCCACGGTCCTAGGCTTGAAGTTAAAAGCTTGAAAACACACTTAAGCAGCAGCTCAATGACTTTATCTGTATAATAATACGGGTGACACGGCCTTAGTAATTAGTTAACTTATTGCTTTTGACATCATTCACTTTTGACGTGATAACGTCTTATAAATCGATGAACACCGGCTGCACGCACGAGAAAGTGTCACGTTCCGCCTGAGCCTGAGCATGCAAGCCAGAGCGCGGAACAAGCGATAGAGAGGCACGATCGGCCCAAGCGTGCGCCCGCCAGTCATCGTCTATGTTTCTTTAAGACGTTATCACGTAAAACTATCGTCCGTAAACCGACTTTACAGACAACCAATTTTTTTTGGCGCATTTTGCGTCTGTCTGAAAACAAATAACTTGAGAGGTGTCAAGGGAAACCCGGATTGAACGTAGTTCCTTTCGATTAATTTTAGTGAAGGAATTGTAATAAACTAGTGGTGTCATCTAGTATTAAATTGATTAACTACGATGATGACGAAATTATATTTAGTTTATTTCTATTGCAGCTCTGTTACAAAACCAAAGAGTTACTCTGGTTTTTTAACAGATGGCGTTAGTAGTAGTAGTACAATATTTTATCTAATTTATACAATAAAAAATTAGGGGAAAATTCCACATGTAGAAATTATTTAAAATAAAATTGAAAATAGAAAATTCAGTCTGTCGAGCTGGGATTCGAACCATCGGCGTTGAACTTATAGACGACTGCCCGATCCACTAGGGCCTAGGCCATGCAGACGCCGTGTTGTATGGCGAATATACCGAATACAATGCAAAATTCACATTCAACAAAAAAGTGTCGGTTTCAAAAATATGTCGAGTGTCGGTTCCTTAATTTTTTCCGTCTAGCCCCCTTCCGTACCGCGCGATAAGGAACTACGTTCCAAAATTTCGTTGCATTCGGCGCGTCCTTGCGACTCGCCGTAGCCATGGCCCCATAGCCATTGCTTCTGCACTAATGGTTCCATCCGGAGCGAATGGGGTATTCAAGATGGAGGTGTTTTCAGGTCGGGTTTCAGCGCGCTGCGCTCGCGGCCAATGGCGGCGCGGGCAGATGCGGCCGGCGATTGGCCCCCGCTGCCATTGTTCCAGCGCCCCCATTGTTCGCGATAGCGATCGGTGCACGCTCAATTAACCCGCGATGGACTTATCTGCAATTAGGCTGCGGGTAATAGAGACGAGAGGCGCCGCCCACGCGGCGAGGTGTCGGCGAGACAGATTTGTGCGATTAGCTGTCAACTGAGTGATCCAGTAATGATTTGGTTTATATTAATTGACTGATCGATCGATCTACACTTAGATAGGTACTAGCACTCGGTTCTGATAGGAAGCTAAGGGTGGAAACAGCTTTTCACATTTTGTCACAATTGTTTTATTAAGCTATTGCATAGCTTTTATCGCGGGCTTTAAGAGCGGTGACCGAATCAAGAAAGTCCGTAACGAAAATAAACCTAACACCCCCCACTCCGACCGGCACAGCGGTGCGGCGTTGAAAGCCGTGCATCGTCTAACGTCGTTTCAGTTCGGCAGACTTCGGCACGGTGTGTGTGCGTGCGACTAGACGTATGCGAAGTTGATAAATAATGTTATGCAATAGCTTTACCACGGCAGTTCCCGAGTGCCACACGTATTTTTTTTATTTATGATTTACCTACTCACATGAACTAAAATAGCCCTTGACATGTAATATCACCTGATGGCAAATGACGATGCAGTCTGAGATGGTTAACGGGCTAACTTAGAAGTGATATGGTAATGGAAATTAAACCCATCACGTCACATACTTATCACTGTTAATCGGTTTATATACGCCGCATCGGCACCGTGTTAGAACCCTTGATAATAACCACGGTCAAAGCTAGACAAGACCAAAGTCAAGAAATAACTAGTGGTTCGCCCCGAACTGAGACCTCGCGGTAACGGTATCCCATGATTATTCATTCAATCGATACATGATAACCAAAACTGACATTATTATTATGCCCGTTTTCACCAAACATACCTAAATCATCCCCTAAGTAGGAGTCTCTTAACGTAGGTAGCTCCTAAATACAATCCTAAGTCCTAACATCCGTCCCAATATCCTTTTAGGTGTCCCGTACAGGATCGTGATAAATAAGTTGACAGAAAACATCAATCACCTAACTTATAGGTAGCCCGTAAAGGTTAGGGAACGTTAGTGAAAACATTGAATTATTTATCAAACATTGAATTTAACTCGTAGTTCCATGGGAATAGTTACTGACTGCGCCATCTATTAGCATTATTGTGAAGCTATGTTGATGCTATATGAATTACTGACGCCCATTAAAAATTAAATAATCTCGTTTCTTTATAATATTCATATAATTTTAGTATTTGTTGTTCAAGTACAGGATATAAGTGACCTAAAAACATAAAATCAGTTTGAAAATCCATAGCGGATTTTTCTAGAGAGCGTCTTCAAGCGAGCGTATAAAATCGCCACTTTGAAAGCCCCCCATTTCGTCAATTTTAAGGGAAAAATTAAAAAAAAATTATTTTTGTACTCAGTTCAAAATTATCTTTAAAATGATACGTAACAATTTTATGTAACGCGATATTTTTTTTTTTACTTCGCATTCGCTTCTATGAGAGCCCCCCTGAAATAAAGATTTTTATAACTTTTTAAGCCATTTTCGGCTGGAGGCCATCGGTTTACATATTATATCTAAATTTGAAGTAATTAAGTTCAGTAATTCAAAAGTTATAAGGCTCTGACAGACGGACGGACGGACGGACGGACGGACGGACAAGTGCAAATCGCCCTAGTTAACTCAAAGACCTTCGCTTCGCTCGGTCGAAAATTCCCATATTTCCCCGGGAATTGAACACGAGACCTCTCATAAACCACCCAAACGAACTTGTTGTTAAAAGAAGCCTCAATGCAATTTTCCTCTACGCGGCGAGCGACGCAGGTCCCTACGCCCCGACATAAGAAATTAATTACCAACTAGTAATTAAACCTGCACTTGCGATCAGCTCCGATGTTTTTCATTAAAAGATAATTAAGAAATCCCCCCTCGCGAATTCATCATCAAATATTAATTACATTTTATCAGTATGACTTTATTGTAGTTACCTCGTACCATGAACTTTAATGAAGGTAAGCTTAAAGTATTGAATTTGAATACAAAGTTATTTATTACATTCCCAGTCAACCAAAAACATTTACATGTAAAAAGTTGCCACGACGAGCAAACGAGTGCTCACGCACTGTCAAAAAGTTATCAGATCTCATCTAGAGCCAAGCTTCTAACTCTACACGCCCTAACTCTACACCTTACCTTAGTCAAAATACGTGGCTTGGCCATTTCGCTACATTCACCTGGGCGTAAGGTGAAAAAATTCACTGTTCATTACTTTTCTGTCATACAATAGTTCTTGTAGTAACGTAATAATCAGTGACGAAATCGGAGTTTTTTAGATATCAATAAAACTAAAGTATGAGAGCTATACAATTGAAACTTTATACGTTTTATATGTCCACTATTGACATCACATCCCAAGAATTTTGTTTATCTGGTAGAAGTTAGTTCAAAAAAAACGACGAAGCGCTTCGACATTAAGTGTAAATTAAAAATTTTATTTTTAAATGCAAGCTTTTAGTAGCTACATCATTAGACTCTGAATATCATCTTGTTATGACGAATCAAACGAGCCCAAACTCGATGGGGTTACGTCGTTTTATTATAGAGTTCCGATAGCCATCTTCCGTCTCCATCATCAGATCAGCTCCATGTCACAATAATATTGCATTGTCATCCGATTTACACATAAATGCAAAATTTCAGCTCGATCAGAAACCGGGAAGTGGGTCTAATTCATCTTGCAAGATTTGACCCAAACAAACAAACTGGTCAAGATAAATAAAAGCTTGTAAAAAGTAGTTAGTGCCCTTGCGCTTCGCAAGGCTCGCCTTGGCGGGGACACTCCCATGTCCCCGGATGACGTCTTCAGTGTCATCGCCTGTCCGAACATGACGTCATCAACCATGGAAGTAGTAACGTCGTCAACGCCTGCGAGGGCGCCGCTCTTGCACCCAGCTCCATTGACTTCTCTTTTGTTTTGTGTCCATGGCATTTTTGTTTCTCTTTGAGTAATACAGCTTACTACTTCTATTACTAATATTCCAAATTAGAACAATCGCGTGTAACGATAACATAACGATACCGTGACGACATTATATCGGACGCAATTAGAGGCCGCGGGAACGCGTATTGTTTTACACGATATGGGCCCCTCTAGCCAAGTTGTGTAACTTGGCTACAGGTTTTCGTTGTATCTATTCTCTTTCTACGATCGTTTTCACTTGAAGTTTTGGCTAGTGCTAGACTAGATGGCGCTGCAGCTGATCAAAGACAGTGAAATATCGGAACGTAGTTCCTTATCGCGCGATGCGCAAGGGGGCTAGACGGAAAAAAATTGAGACTAAATTGAACCGACACTTTTTTGAATATGAATTTGGCATTGTGTTCATTATTTTCACACTACAATATTAGATCTCGGTAGCCTTGTGGTTTCTACAGTCGCATAAAGGTCGATGGTTCGAATCCCAGCTCGACAGACTGAATTTTCTATTTTCAATTTTATTTTAAATAATTTCTACATGTGGAATTTTTCCCTAATTTTTTTATTTTTATTATTAATTTATTATTAAAAGGAACTTTGTTCCAACCGAGTGTTCCACGACACTCACGCATTTTTATCTGTCTGAACACCTACACTTCTGTCTTTGATCAGCTGCAGCGCCATTTAGTGTAGCCCTAGCTAAAACTTCAAGTGACAACGATCGTAGAAAGAGAATAGATACAACGAAGTGTAACTTGACTAGAGGTTCAGGCTAATGTCGTCATGGCGCTAACGCTAAATTTATTGCCCGTGTAAATTCCAAACAAATTATGAATTATTTACATTGTAGAGTGTGAACTTTTCGAATTAAAAAAGATTTTACGACCTTACGTTAATAGTACAACGGCAGGAAGTTGTTTTTCGATTTACTGGTATAATCCTTGCTTTAGATCTATGCTTTGACTCCTTGTGTTGAAGGACTGAACTTAGAGAAAAAAAATTGGGTGTCTGTAAAGTCGGTGAAAGGATGATAGTTTTACGTGATAACGTCATAAAGAAACATTGACGATGACTGGCGGGCGGCACAAGCCAACGCTTGGGCCGATCGTGCCTCTCTATCGCTTGTTCCGCGCTCTCGCTTACACGCTCCAGGTTCAGGCGAAACGTGACACTTTTTCGTGCGTGCAGTCGGTGGTCATCGATTTATAAGACATTATCACGTCATTGGCAAACAACATTTTTCGGGGTTTGTTTACTATCACATTCTAGGAATGCGAAAGATATTTGTTAGTTGGGTTGCTGATTTGTCCTCCAATCACGCAGCAACGCAGCAACGGATTGACGTGAACCGGATAATGAATAATTGCGGACTTGAAGAGTGACATAGGCTATAATAATATATAATAGACCTTTTATACCGTTCAAACAGAAGGTTCTCGCGAAATTTTTAAAAATCCACTAAAAACCTAACTCTACGTGGACGAAGTCGCAGGCAAGAACTAGTAGTAAAATCTTACTAATATTATAAGTGCAAAAGTTTGTGAAGATGGATGGATGGATGTTTGTTTGTCGGATTTTGATGAAACTTTACAGTGAACTACTTTAGACATCATAGAATAGCACATAGGCTACATTATATACCGGAAAAGCAGAGTTCCCCCCGAGAATGAAAACAACATTTTTTTTTATTCGATGACAAGCTAGTCCTTGACTGCGATCTCACCTGATGGTAAGTGACGATGCAGTCTAAGATGGTAGCGGGCTAACTTGAAAGGGGTATGGCAGTGAACATTCAACCCATACCCCTAATCGGTTTCTACACGCCATCGTGCCGGAACGCTAAATCGCTTGGCGGCACGTCTTCGATGGTAGGGTGGTAACTAGCCACGGCCAAAGCCTCCCACCAGACGAACATTAATCCACGAGGATAAAGTCGCGGGCCTTATCTAGCAAATAACACAACTTTGTCATTCAAACAAAGCGCTTGTTTTAAATATTATGTAGATCGAGTGAAGTAGAGTGGGCTCCCAGCGCAGGTGTGCCTTACTCGTGAAGCGTACAACAAAAACATTTGCTCAGTCCGTTTGTCCACTCAACTGGACTCAACTTTAAAACTCGGTTTCTCCAAACTGTTGATTTTAAAACAGGTTCATTCGTAGTTAAGTATTTAATCAATGCGTCAACGCGGCCACGTAGGCAGGTACTGGGTACATATACCTACTTACTCATAACAACGAGGTCGAATTTTACTTCTTTATCTAAAGAGATAAGCAAAAGGAGTTTTATAATTATCTTAATAAATTCTGATTACAATCTATAGGAATGTATAATTAATTTATAAACGATTTATAGTACGCAGTTTTCTGATATTCTACTGATGACTTAGGTTTTCAAATATTCCGCGAGAACGATTTATTTTTAAGCTATTGCATAGCTTTTATCGCGGGCTTTGAGCGCGGCGATCGAATCACGAAATTCTGTAACGAAAATAAACCTAACACCGTCGTTTCAGTTCGGCAGACTTCGGCACGGTGTTTGTGTGCGTGCGACTAGAAAATGCTATGCAATAGCTTTACCGCGGCAGTCCCCGAAATTCAAATTCAAATTCAAATTCAAATTATTTATTTTGCCAGATTGAGTATTATAAAGATGTTACAATAATTTGAAGCACTTCAACCGCCACAGAGTAGCATGCAAAAGAACCAAAAGAAACAGTCACACAGTTATATAAAACTACATTTAAATTAATACCAATAGAGACCCAATTTTTTTTGTTATTGTCCGTCAATTCTACAAATTGCAGATATTATTAATAATGAATGTCATAAATTAGAACATGTCAGCAAATTATTAAAAAAAATACATATTTTAAATCATGTACTCCCCAATTGTATAATAGTTTTTGCTTAAAAGGTATTCTTTTAATTTATTTTTAAATAGGAAAATATTGTCAATTTTGTAAAGTTCAGCTGGTAATTTGTTATACAGTTTTGCTAACATAATATACGCACTATTGCTGAACTTTACCGTTCTTGACGGTGGTATTCTCAGCTTGTGTCGGTGTCTCAAGCTATTCGAATTTCCGTACATATTAAGATGTTTTCTCGCAAATACCAATGACTCATATATATACAGACTGGGCAAAGTCAAGATTCTCAATTCCTTGGCCGGCAACTATCAGTCTGCTTTAATCCACATATCGACCTAATGCACCTTTTCTGGGCTCTAAACACACGATCTCGCTCTACAGAGTTACCCCAAAAGATTATTCCATATCTTAAGATAGCCCCAACATAGGCGTTATAAGTTACCAAGAGGGTATCTCTGTTTACAGTCTTGGAGAGCATGTAAAGAGCATAAGAAAATTTTTGCAATCTAGTACAAAGAGACTCTACGTGTGCCTTCCAATTCAATTCTTGATCTATATGAACGCCTAAAAATTTTATTGTGGTTGCTTCAGCAATAATGTGATTTCCATACTGAACTTTTAATGGTGGGCGATGCTTGTTTTTATTTATGAATGTCATTATCTGTGTTTTGTCAAAATTAAGAATTAATTTATTAGCCGTTACCCAGTCAACTATATTTACTAATGTTTTGTTAATCTTGTCCCCAAAGTCACTTGATCCGTCGTCAGCAAATATGAGATTGCAATCATCGGCAAAAATTGTCATAGGATAGTGAATTACAGAAGGAAAATCATTTATATATATGATGAATAAAAGCGGTCCTAGAACGCTCCCCTGAGGAACGCCACGAGGATTCACTTGGGCACTAGAAGTATATGTTACTTCTGACTTTATTCTACGCTCAACTTTCTTTATAATTGTCAGGTGCGACCTATTGCTTAAGTAAGATTTGAACAGATTTAAAACGTTACCTCTTACTCCATAGTCATGCATCTTACTTAGTAATATTTTATGGTCCACGTAATCAAATGCTTTTTTTAGGTCCATAAAGAGAGCACAAGTCGCATAGCCCTTGTCAAGATTACCCATCAGTTCCCTTAGAAACTTAAAAATTGCCATATTTATGGTACTATTTTTCCGAAAGCCCATTTGTTGACTGGCGAATAGGTTATGTTTTTCGAAATATCCATAGAGACAATCATATAAGATTTTTTCAAATATTTTTGAAAATACAGGTATAAGGGCAATAGGTCTGTAATTCCCCATATTTTTCCTATCATCCTTTTTGTGAAGCGGTTTAATGATTGTTATTTTCAATTTTTCCGGAAATGTCCCATGCAAACTACAAAGATTGATAATATGACTAAGTACGGGGGCTATACTTGAAGCAACGAATTTTATTACCTTTGTTGAAATATCGTCATAGCCTGTGCTGTTAGTTCTCTTAAGGGACTTTATGTAACGGATAATATCGCTAGATGTTATTGGATTTAAGAATATTGAGTTACAGGTAGAGGCGATCTTAAACGTGCTTGTATTAGCTGTTATATTCGTTGATTCAAGTTGGCCAATGAAGTAATTATTAAATGCACATGCCATTTCTAAAGGATCAGTTACCGTTTTCCCATTCACATTGATCTCTTGAATGTTACCTTCCGGGAGTTGTTTATTACAATTTTTAATAACATTCCAGGTGGCCTTTGATTTGTTAGGAGCAGTTTTAATGTAGTGGTTGTTTTGGGCTTTCTGAGTGAGGGAGATAATTTTCCTAAGACGTTTGGAGTAGTTTTTAAACAGTAGTTTGTTTTTGTTACTCCTTTTAGTTCTGTATGCCCATAATAACTGTCTTTTCCGCACGCAGCATTTTTTTATACCTTTTGTAATCCATTGGGGCTTTTTTGTTGAGTTCATCCTGATTCTAACTAATGGAAAGCACAGGTCATATAACAATTTGAATAAGTTAAAAAATAAGTCAAAAGCTACGTTAGCGTCATTTGTATCATAACAGTCGGAAAATGTCAAAGAATTTAAATAGTCACGGAATTTTATTATATTATCCTGACTTAAGTCTCGTCTATAAATGAACCAATATGGTAATGAACAGGTAAATTCAACCGGTAATTGTAATAATTGGGCAGTATGGTCCGATAATGCCAACTCAAGAATTCGATTTCTAGCACCTTTGCAGTTATGTGCAAAGTTGTCTATGCATGTGCCACTGCACAAGCGCGTTGGTTTCTTAATTTCCAACTTCATATTATAGCTATAGAGTAGCTCTTCAAACCGAATAGATAACGTGTCTTTCTTTAATCTGTTAATGTTAAAGTCTCCACATATTATCACTTTTGATTTAGCCAAACAGAATGATGATAAAATATTAAAGTGTGTGTGCCGAGTGCCACACATATTTTTTTCTGAATAATAAGTAACCTAAGTAGTACCGCGGGATCCGATGGGATCGTTTAGAGCCATTTTTGAGACAGATTCTCTAAATAATAGACCTTGTGCTCTTTCTAAACCATTTTGGAACGTAGTTCCTTATCGCGCGGTACGGAAGGGGGCTAGACGGAAAAAATTAAGGAACCGACACTCGACACATTTTTGAAACCGACACTTTTTTGTTGAATGTGAATTTTGCATTGTATTCGGTATTTTCGCCATACAACACAGCGTCTGCATGGCCTATTGGATTGGGCAGTCGTCTATAAGTTCAACGCCGATGGTTCGAATCCCAGCTCGACAGACTGAATTTTCTATTTTCAATTTTATTTTAAATAATTTCTACATTTGGAATTTTTCCCTAATTTTTTATTGTATAAATTAGATAAAATATTATTGTACTACTAACGCCATCTGTTAAAAAACCAGAGTAACTCTTTGGTTTTGTAACAGAGCTGCAATAGAAATAAACTAAATATAATTTCGTCATCATCGTAGTTAATCAATTTAATACTAGATGACACCACTAGTTTATTACAATTCCTTCACTAAAATTAATCGAAAGGAACTACGTTCAATCCGGGTGTCCCTTGACACCTCTCAAGTTTTTTTTATGTAAGACCTTCTAGACCAACAGACGTCCACGGCTAGACATTCATTATAGGCCACTTGCAAGGGTCGCCACAGATTACGATCTTGTGTCACTTGTGTCTTGTAGTCCTCGTCCAAAAGATCTTCCAACACTTCAACGCTGCGCTTCCCACATTAACTGTGTTTTGAAGCTATGTGGTACATTGTACCCAAAAGTAATTTTATACCGTTTAATATTATACGAGTATGTCTAGAGGTATACCTACTAATTCCGGTCGTTAAGTCGTTTTGCATAATTACCACGCTACATAAAAGGAAAAATCGAACTTTTGTGCCATGGGACAATGCTTTAATATTTTTTCACACGATTTTATTATATAAATGTTCTTTTTATAACTTATGACTGTTCCATAATATTGTAGGTACCTAATCAGTTATTTGTAGCGATCTGATGACATAAATAAAGCTTCGTCTGCTAGAGACAACCGCGTCACGCGCTCTAACTAATGAATAGAATAGTTGTAGAATAGAAATATTTTTTATTCAAATAAACTTTTTACAAGTGCTTTTGAATCGTCTGGCTCTACCACTGGTTCGGAATGCCTTTCCTGCCGAGAAGAACCAGCAAGAAACTCAGCGGTTGCTCTTTTCAAAACAAATTTACAATACAATGCAGTGTTTTCCACAATGAGGGAAGTTCCAAAAATGCATACCGACTAACTTCTATCTTAAGATGGGCAGCCATAAAGTAGCCCCATTCCCGCCGGCGGGACCCGTTCACGAGCATGACGCATGACCCATTGCTTCGCTCAACCATATTTGAGGGAACGTAACTATGGAAATGTATGCAACCAAATAATATTATGTTATAAAACATTATTGACTTGAATTATTATTTCCATTAAGATGCCATCAACCGCTCACTATTGAGAGCAGGGCTCCTCTCAGAGAAGAATTATAAGCCGTACACCACCACGCTGGCCCAATGCGAATTGGACATTGGTAGATTTCACACACTTTTGAAAACATTATGGAGAACTCAGAGAGAACATCAGGCGTGCAGGTTTCCTCACGATGTTTTCCTTCGCCGTTAAAGCGTGTGATATTACTCACATAACTCCGAAAAATTAGAGGTGCGTGCCCGGGATCGAAGCTTTAAGATATGATTTTCTTAAAATAGTTTTTAACAACGGTCGTGGCGACCTCGCATCGAGAAGAGCAGCCCCGGAAAACTCTCCATTTGGACCATCTCAAGCGAGTCGCTGGCAGCCTCCGGATACGGAAGGCACATGACCGTGTTCTGTGGTGAGCCTCGCAAGAGATATCTACGAAGTCTATCGGTTGTGACAATAGCGATTAATTAAAACGTATTGTTTGTGGAATCACCTCTACGTCTATTGACATATTAAGTTTAACTTATTTAGAACCTCTTACACACTCTATTCCATGACTCTTTTTGAAAGTACTTCAGATTCTGCTGAGAAGAGTCGGCAAGAAATTCAGAAGTTGCTTTTTCAAAACAAATATATGCGCTGAATAATAAACAAAATGTGTTTTTTTTTTAATTCCTTTATTATCTCTAGTAATAATAATCGATGTTTTGCCATGACCCGTTAAAAATACGGTACTAATAGTTCCTTTTTCTTGAAATAATTATTTTTCTTGTCATACAAGAATAGACCTTTTGACCGGGCAAGTTTCGGAAGTGGTCTAATTAATAGCAGTAATGAGGGTCACTGACTCCGGACAGGTCTGTGGCCTGTCGTGACGCGATGAGCGATCGTGGACCAGTTATTAAGAGGAGAAAGTGCGGGCTCCGAGCGTGTGTAATGGGGCGACTACGGATGGCGTTACCACACGAGAGCTTGGCTCTATAGCGGCAAGGATTAAGGTGGAAGACAAGGGTCTGCCCGCGAAATTCAAATTTAATTTGCTTTTTCGCAATTTGTAAACTAATACGACAAAGTAGGCTTATGGCCTTCTAATTGCGCCAGTGGAATTATCATCTTCACAGGTTTACATAAAAATCTTTACTTGAAAGTGACCAGTTTAAGAAATTAATCAAAATACTGAGTTGGACGTGAGTTACTCACATATTAGTCGATATTTTGATTAATTTCTTAAACAGGTCACTTTCAAGTAAAGATTTTTATGTAAACCTCTGAAGATGATACTGCCATTGTCGCAATTAGAATGCCATAAGCCTACTTTGTCGTATTAGTTTACAAATTGCGAAAAACCAAATTAAATTTGAATTTCGCGGGCAGACCCGTATATTCATCCTTAAGGCACGGAGGTCAGACGTCGCTCGGGCGGACATGACGTCGTAGCTGGCGGAACTAGTAATTAACCTGCACAACAAAATATAATGGCAAATGGAAGTTCTGGTGTGATAACGTCTTTTAAATCGATGAACACCGGCTGCACGCATGAAAAAGTGTCACGTTCCGCCTGCGCCTGTGCGTGCAAGCTAGAGCGCGGAACAAGCGATAGAGAAGCACGATCGGCCCAAGCGTTTATAGAGAGCGCCCGCCAGTCATCAATGTTTCTTTATGACGCTATCACGTAAAACTATCGTCCGTAAACCGACTTTACAGGCAACCAATTGTTTTTTTGACTGGTGGGAGGCTTTGCCCGTGGCTACTACCTCACGTTGTAAACAAATCAAAAAATATGGCAATTTTCCGACACCAAATAAATATCTCAGTTAAGAACTGTAAATTGTGTAATATTGATAAATAATTGTCATACTGATAATTGTTTATCAATATTTTAAAATCAATTGCACAACATTCTTTACGATATCTTCAAACTTGCGCAATCAACTCCATGATCTTCATGAAACCTTTGCCGCAACCCCTGAAATATGGCAGTAGTTTTTCATGCATTTGTGTAAATAAAGGATGCCTATATGAAAGCAATTTAACAAATATACTAGAAATTTAAAATACCCCCCAAGTGAATGTATGACCAGACTATGTATATAATACACCTGACATGCAGTTTTCTCCTCCATCATCAGATCCTCCTCTTCGATCCTTGATTCTCGATCTTCACCTAACTAACACCTACCATTCTAATGAGCCCAAACACACTATAAATGTGCTGTAAATTGCTGAAGAGTTGGGTATCCCGCAGACTACTTGATGCTGCAGCATCAGCTCAAGGTTATCATGTGTTGGAAACAATCCGGAGTAACACAACAGGAATCGCGAGTGCGGCAGAACTATTTCGCCTCGCGAAGAACAAAGTTGAATTTACAAAGCTGACTGCCAACCTTCGCCAGTCGGAGAGGCACGCGAAGAAGAAGAACAGAACACCAAACTTCAAATCAATCGCACCAGTGAAAGACCTTTTAATCAAGTAGGAAATGATGATCTTCAAATGCCTGAGCAGGTTTTCGTAAATTATATCTAAAACCTTTCTCGATTACATTAGCTTTCAAACAGAAAAAAACCTTATCACAATCGACCAATTTGGAAGGCTTGAGGGAACGGACACACAGAAACACACGTTAATCTAATAACACCCCTCTTTTTGCGGCGGGGGTTGATAAACAGCGCAATATGTTAAACTACATCTAGCTGTATGTCGGCCACAATCGGCGATTGTGAATGCTCCTGCAGCCAACGAGTCGGTGCGTGCTGCTAACAAGACACGAATATTGTAATCCCCGCTGGGCCGCGTCCACTCGCAGACAATTGGGCTGCGATTTCACTAGCGGTAACCAGCGTAGAGATGAGCGGAGCTGAGTACAGGCGGTTGTGAGGCTACCCTACATCAGGCAAGTGAAACTCACAGTAATGCCACTAGATGGTGCTATACGAACCACAGAAATGTCCAAATCAAAACCGCACTATTAGAAGAAGAAAGAAAGAAAATTAATTTATTTGCCCACACAAACATTTATGGATGCATAAGTTATGTACATTTAATAATATAAACCATTTAGAAATGTGCTTTTGCACCCATTTGTCGCATAAGCAAAAAGGTGCCGGCTCAGCATAAAAAAAACTTGAGAGGTGTCAAGGGACACCCGGATGGAAGGAAGTTCCTTTCGATTAATTAATTTGGCATTGTGTTCAATATTTTCACACTACAATATTAGATCTCCGTAGCCTTGTGGTTTCTACAGTCGCTAAACAGTTAAAGGTCGATGGTTCGAATCCCAGCTCGACAGACTGAATTTTCTATTTTCAATCTTATTTTAAATAATTTCTACATGTGGAATTTTTCCCTAATTTTTTTATTTTTATTATTAATTTATTATTTAATATCCTTATTGACCTTTATGTACTTGTACTGTATTGTATTGCATTGTAATTAATCGAAAGGAACTTCGTTCCATCCGGGTGTCCCTTGACACCTCTCAAGTTTTATTATTATTTATTCCTGCACGTCTCATGTCCTCTTTAGTTGTTTTCGCTTCAGTGAAAACACATCCTTAAATTGAATGAGCTAAATACATAAATTATCCTTTTCTACCCAAAATGTTCCAACTACTAACTCGCTGAGCGAGGTAAGCCTTCATTGGATTTCTGCTACAGTAACCTACTTCTTAGCTTAAAGCAACAGGTCTATAAAATTGCCAGTAAATTGCTCACATGCAAGTATTGCAATACGCGTGTCGCAAAGACTATCTAAATTAACAATTTTATCAAGATTATGATCTCAATTCAAAGCTGCCTGTTGCCGACTGTAGAATTTAATTCACATACTAAATTAAATAATGCTCAGGCTATCAGTGAAGTGCTAATTTGCGATTGTACTTGCTCAGTAAAAAATAAGTGCATATTATTATTGTGTTAGCCCGAGAAAAAGCAATGCAGTTTTATCAAATCCTCATGTAATTTATATTGACAAAATTCATCATCATCATCAGCAACTCATCAACGGCTCACTACAGAGCGCAGATCTCCTCTTAGAGAAAGGTTACAGGCCTTAGTTCACCACGCGGGCCCAATGCAAATTGGCAGACTTCACACACCTTTGAGAACATTATGGAAACTTACGATAGTAAATATAATAAGTCTATGTATGGAAAACTCTCAGGTGTGTAGGTTTCCTCACGAAATTTTCCAACACCATTGAGGCATATTGTGATATTTAAAAAAAAAATTAAGTGGCACTCGGGGACTGCCGCGGTAAAGCAATTGCATAGCATTTTTTATCAATATTTATGCAATACTAGCTGATGCCCGCGACTTCGTCCGCGTGGATTTAGTTTTTAAAATCCCTCGTGAACACTTTGATTTTCCGGGATAAAAAGTAGCCTATATCCTCAACTATAGTACCCATGCAAAAAATCACGTCGATCCGTGGCTCTGTTGTGGCGTGATTGAAGGACAAACCAACAAACAAACTCACTTTCGCAATTATAATATTAGGTAGTATGATTATAATTTTAAATTGCATAGGAAAACACTGTAGCATTAAGTCCATACGATGTATTACATCCATACCTACTATGTAGTATCCGTATAATGATCGTTTGGCAAAATCTGACGCCTTTGGAGTAGTTTGACTTTGACAAAATAGGGCTATCCACGATGGCTATATATGAAGTACGCTTGCCAGCTTAAGATGAGCCTTTCATTCAAAGTATCTTGTAGATTCCGGGGTTCAAGTTATTTGGAACTTATACTGAAGATCGTGATGTCTATAATTTCTGAACTACGAAATTGACGACCTTGAAATAATTACAGGACAATCTCTAAAGAACCTGCTTTCTAACAAAAAAAGAATGGATTAAATCGGAATACGCCTTAATGAATTACAGCTAAATACACATTTTGACTTTCATCCCCTCTCCCAAGGGAACCGTGCTGAATTTCGGGATAAAAAGTATCCTATAATATACCTCGTAGTATTAACTTAAATCGTGCCAAGTTTCATTTAAATCCGTCCAGTAGTTTCGGCGTGATGCGCGGCCAAGATACAGACAGACAGACAGACAGACAGACAGACAGACAGACAGACAGACAGACAGACAGACAAAAAATTAAAAAAAAATTGTTTTGGCTTCAGTATCGATTGTAGAGTGCCCTCAAACAAAAATTTTCAAAATATCTTCAATGTACAGAATTGGACCTGTTACAGTTTTATTATATTATTATATTATATTATAGATTTCGATGGGTCCTATGTATAAGGGCCAAAGTAACAATTTGTATTTCATTTTTTGGTGTTAAATGCTTCCTTTTACTATAATTAATAACATGCACTAAAAAAACTCATATTTATTGGTAGAAGTACTATTTTTTATTGCAGTAAAAGGGCTCAAGTGGCACACTTTTAAACGTACAAGGGCCAAATGGTTGTTTGAGACTTATTCGTGGTGATATCCCGCCTGTTTGCCATTTTACCAACCTAAAAAAGGGCCAATGTTATGTTTGTCATTCTTATAAATACGGTCCTATAACGCCGAAAATTAAAGAAAACTGTGATAATCATGTCTGATTGATTTTATATATTAAAATTTGGTACCATGTAATGATAATATTTCAAAGATTGCGGAGTAATAATGATGACGATGAGTAAATGTTTATTTTTTGACATTATTTTTGATTTATATTATGAATATTTTTTACTTTGATTGCAAATAGTCTTGGTACAATAAAAATATTTGATTTTAAGTACTTACGTTGACATTCAATATATAAGATTTGAGGAAGGATATTACATTATTGATTATTTATTGATCTATACTAATATTATAAAGAGGAAAGATTTTTGTTTGTTTGTTTGTTTGTACCGAATAGGCTCTGTAACTACTGGACCGATTTTAACCATTTTTACACCAATAGAAAACTAAGTTATCAGGAAGTAACATAGGCTACAATTTATTTTCAAAAAAATTAGAAATCCTTAAGAAAATTGCAATAATGTAACCCAAAGTAGCAAAATTTTGCCTATAAATTGCATTATTTTGCGTGTGCTGAGAAAACTATTGATGATACATAAAAATTATGTACTACATAATTAAAGTACTCATTATTCTCTACAAAAAGTCTCCGAAGGAATATATCCAACTACCATATTTAAGTCTTATTATTATTTAAGTCAATAGTAGCTTTTGTGTTCTAAATTTAATTAGATCGCCTTTGCTTTCGTAGTATTAATTCTTCCTTAAAAATACATATTATAAATGCGAAATTGTGTTTGTTTGTTGGTTTTTCCGTCAATCACGCTGCAACAAAGCTACGGATTAACGTTTTTTTTATAGGTATAGTTGAGAACCTGGAGGGTGACATAGGCATCCTGAAAAATCAAAGAGCTCCCGCGGAATTTTAAAAACTAAATCCACGCGGATGAAGTCGCGGTCATCAGCTAGTCTTCAATAATATAAGTTTTGATTATTTTACAAAGCTACGGATTAACGTTTTTTTTATAGGTATAGTTGAGAACCTGGAGGGTGACATAGGCATCCTGAAAAATCAAAGAGTTCCCGCAGAATTTTAAAAACTAAATCCACGCGGACAAAGTCGCGGTCATCAGCTAGTCTTCAATAATCGACCGAGCGAAGCGAAGGTCTTTGAGTACTTGAGTGAATTTGCACTTGTCCGTCCGTCCGTCCGTCCGTCCGTCCGTCCGTCCGTCTGTCAGAGCCTTATAACTTCTGAATTACTGAACGTAATTACTTCAATTTTAGATATAATATGTAAACCGATGGCCTCCAGCCGAAAATGGCTTAAAAAGTTATAAAAATCTTTATTTCAGGGGGGCTCTCATAGAAGCGAAAGCGACGAAAAAAAAAATTTTTTGCTTTTCATAGGGTTACAGTACGTCATTTTAAAGATAATTTGGAACAGAGTACAAAAGTATTTTTTTTTTAATTTTTTTCCTAAAATTGACGAAATGGGGGGCTTTCAAAGTGGAGATTATATTTGACCTCACAACGGAATAACCATTGAGAGCTGGGGCTTGAAAGTTTTATAATTTTAGCGTAATATCATGTACTTGAACAACAAATACTAAAATTAGATAAATGTAATAAGGAAACTAAATTATTTAACTTTTAATGAGCAGCAACAACAGAACTTCACAATGATGTCAATAGATGGCGCTCTCATCTCATATAGCAAATGCAGCTTATATGTAACATAATTTATTCAATTAAAATTATTATTTAGTCATTTAGCAAACATCAATAAAACTTCACGTTGCAGTTTGTTTTTACATGTTTTCTGATCGTGTCGATAGTTGACGCTGTGTACAAGTAATTTAATTTGAATGTTCCAAAAAACTATACCTAAGTTTGATTGAGGCCTTGAGGATTTCACTATAACAGTTCCCTAACCTTTACGGGCTACATATGTTAAGTTAGTTGACACTTTCTGTCAACTTTGTTATTACAAACCTCTACGGGACAACTAAAGGTGAAAATGACATATGGGATGTTAGGATTGTATTTAGGGGCTACCTACGTAAAGAGACTTCTACAAAAGGGATGATTTAGGTATGGTTGGTGAAAACGGGCATAATAATAATGTCAATTTTGATCGTCATGTATCTATTGAATGAATAAGTAATTATGGGAAACCGTTACCGCGAGGTCTCAGTTCGGGGCGAACCACTAGTATAAGTTTTGATTATTTTTCGGAAAAGAAATCTAAAAACAAAGTCAAATAATTTTAATAGTTTTATTATTTTTAGGGTCTAACTGAGAGTTCAGAACATTATCTTACCAAGTAAGATAACGTATAAGTAACAATGTGACTTATTACCAAAACAGTCACATAATTTGTGTTATTTTTGATCATTTATTTATTTTAATCCATCAATATAAAATTGGGGCTATAAAAATCTAGAAAATATACAATTTTTAAATGTAAGCGTGTACCCAGTAAATGGCACTTTGGCCTTTTTACCAGTTTTTTTGGCAGAGTAAAAATACTAAATAATTGACGAATATGGGCATAATATGTGCAATAATTAAAAAACTAAAATATATATTTAAAAAATACTAGTGGTTCGCCCCGAACTGAGACCTCGCGATAACGATATCCCATGATTATTCATTCAATCGATACATGACGACCAAAACTGACATTATTATTATGCCCGTTTTCACCAAACATACCTAAATCATCAAATTATTGTTTAGTTAAATATCAAACTTCAATAAGTTTGATATTTAACTAAAAAATAATTTTAATTTAATAATATGGTATTATATTATTATGTAACTAAATAATAATGGTCGACGCAAAACTGTTTTTGGGATAGGTCGTAGTCGTAATCTCCTAGTTCCATGGAATAGTGCCTAATGTAATGACTGCGCCATCTATTAGCATTATTGTGAAGCTATGTTGATGCTATATGAATTACTGATGCCCATTAAAAATTAAATAATCTCGTTTCTTTATAATATTCATATAATTTTAGTATTTGTTGTTCAAGTACAGGATATAAGTGAAATAATAAAAATAAAACAGGTTGAAAATACGTAGCGGATTTTGCTAGAGAGCGTCTTCAAGCGAGCGTATAAAATCGCCACTTTGAAAGCCCCCCATTTCGTCAATTTAAAAGGAAAAAATAAAAAATAAATATTTTTGTACTCGGTTCGAAATTATCTTTAATATGATATGTTACAATTTTATATAACGCGATAATTTTTTTTTTACTTCGCATTCACTTCTATGAGAGCCCCCCTGAAATAAAGGTTTTTATAATTTTTTATGCAATATTCGGCTGAAGGCCATCAGTTCACATATTATATCTAAATTTGAAGTAATTACGTTCAGTAATTCAAAAGTTATAAGGCTCTGACAGACGGACGGACGGACGGACGGACAAGAGCAAATTCACCTAGTAGACTCAGAGACCTCGCTTCGCTCGGTCAATTATAGCTCAAATAACGTGTAATAGCAAATATGCAAAGTTTCTTAAAATTCAGTTGTAGCATGTAAGAAATATATCAAATTGAAACTTTGAGAGCCTCTACTGAAAAGTTACGATTTTGCACTTTGGCCCTTATACATAGGACCCATCGATTTTTATTGCATAATAAAAATTATGCAAAAAAAATTAAAAAACAAACAAACAAGAAAAGCGAACTGTCAATACTGCACGAGTGAGATTTGAACCTGCGACATCATACAAAGAAAGCGGCCCCTCGCCCACTGCGCCAAATAGAGCTACTTAAGCCTCTAAAATGTAGAACGCTTACTGCACGACGGTGTTAGGTTTATTTTCGTTACGGAATTTCTTGATTCGGTCGCCGCGCTCAAACCGTTTGTCCTAGTTCAAAGCCCGCGATAAAAGCTATGCAATAAGCTTAATACCTACCCCCCGAAATGAATGAAGACATCATTAAGCACTAAGCTGATAATACCCGAGACGTTCGCATCATCGCAGATTACAGGCCGTGACCGTGAAAGCCTTCGTAATCTCCCCAACTACCGTCGCTGACGATGTCGGACCTGAGAGAGACGATTACAAATTACCCACCAGGGCGATAGGGGGGAGGTCAGTGTTAGGGGGAGGGAGGGGTATTGATTGATGATCGAATGTTATCAGGCCGTCGTGCGCCTTCAATAACTCCAAAACTGTTTATCTTTGACACGATATTAATGACTTTTATACCGAGAGGATATTTGATATATTATTTTATTGGAGAATTTTTAGGATCTAATGAAATTATAATTAATTATGACTGATGTATTTTGAATTCTTATTGAGGTTCATAAAATTATTGTCAAAGATACTCAGTGGTATTGTTGGTTTACGAATGTCAATAAGTACCTACCTACTTACTTTATTAATTTTATTGAAACTTTTTCCAAAGTAAACTTTAACCGACGCGACAAATAAAGACATTGAGAAAGAAAAGAAAGAAAGAAAGAAATAATCATCGATATAATCATAATATCAATCTATATATATATAAGAAAGTGGTGTTAGTTACACTATTTATAACTCAAGAACGGATGAACCGATTTGGCTGAAAATTGGTGGAGAGGTAGCTTAGAACCAGGAGACGGACATAGGATACTTTTTATCCCGTTCGACCGCGTTTCCGTCATGCCACTATAAAACGTGGAATAAGAAAAACTCATCTGACATGGAATAACAAAACGCAAATGACAGTGGAATAACAAAACGTGAATGACAGCTAAACGTAACTTTGTCTTTGGATAAGTATGGTAAAAAATTTGACAATTATAAAAAGTGTTATAATAAGTAATAATTACTGATATTATAAATGCGAAAGTGTGTTTGTTTGTTGGTTTGTCCTTCAATCACATCGCAACAGAACAGCGGATTGATGCGATTTTTTGCATGGGTATAGTATATAGTAGTATAGTATATTATAGTAGTATAGTATATATAGTAATGGATGTAGTAGTGGTTCCTCAGACCGGGAGAGCTATTTTTTATCTCGGATAATGAAAGAGTTCCCGCGGGATTTTTAAAAACTAAATCCATGCGGACGAAGTCGCGGGCATCAGCTAGTATTTAAATAGATACTCTTTTGAATATTCATCGTCATTATGTCGTTATAGCCCTTGGTTGTTATTTCACTCGATCATAAGTGACAATGCAGTCCAAGATGGAAGCGGGTTTATCTTCTCCAAACAGATATGACAGTTTTAATGAAACCTATAACTCTAATAGGTTTTTACGAAGCATCGTTAAGGCCAACTAAACTAGACCAGGGACAATTTAGGAATTTTAAATTCGCAAATTGGCGCCGGGGAATCCTACTTATAAGAAGTTCCTTCTTATTTATTTTCTTATTTAATCTAGATAGAACAATGTTTCTAAGCTCTCTATTGTCATAGTTCAGACAGTAAACAGACGATTATCGTTAGCAGCGCTGTCGACGTGCGAGTACAACAGGTTTACAGTTCGACACAGAGCACTAAACGCCGGTCGATGTAAGGCAGCGCTACAGAACCGAGCAAAACGTGCTTATGAAGAAGTACGCCGTGAAAGATACAGCTCGAGCCCAACTACACCAAGAGACGGAAGGAAAATTTGCGTAAGTGATTGGTGAAAGCTCAAATTATTATGCTTTACCTTCTTCGAGCGGTCATCATTAGCAACCCATCAACGGCTCACTACTGAGCGCAGGTCTCCTGTCAGAGAAGGGTTGTAAGCCATAGTCCACCACGCTGACCCAATGCGAATTGGCAGAATTCACACACCTTCAAGAACATTATGAAGAACTCTCAGGTGTGCAGGTTTCCTCACGATGTTTTACTTCACCGTTGAAGCAAGTGATATTTAATTGCTTAAACGCACTTGACTCCGGAAAGTCGGAGGTGCGTACTCGGGATCGAACCTGCGACCTCCCGAATAGGAGACCACAGTCCTAACCACTATGCTATCACTGCTATCAAGCTCACTCTACACTATCGGTATTAATGAATGGAGCCTCAAGCCTTTAATCACTCTACACGGTGTTTGGTATGCATTCACACAGGTCTGAGGTCTTGTGGGTGCGGGGTTTGAATCATTAGCATCAACAACTGATCGCAGGCCCACTATAATTAGACAGTTAAACACGGGTCTCTTCTCAGAATGCTAAGAGTTTTGCCATTGTAGTGATAGCTTAGTGGTCAAAACATTCGGCCTCATTTTACGGGCTATGAGCATTTCAAGCAATTAAATATCACTTGCTTTAATGGAGAAGGAAAACATTTTAAGGAAACCGACATGCTTGAGTGTTCTCCATAATTTTCCCAAAGGTGTGTGAAGTCAGTCAATGCTCACTTGGCCAGGGTGATGGACTATAGCCCAAGTCCCTCTCATTGTGAGAGGAGGCCTGTGCACAGTTGTAGCCCCGCGATGGAATGAGATGACGTATGGCTTGCTGTTTAAGTTTCTGTTTTTATTTTTTTCAAGTATTTCTATACTCTTATTTAGCGCCATAAGAATTTCCTGCGATTGCTAGATAGAATAAGGTCAATACGTCAACTGGGAGGTTTTCAGTTACCTACTCACTGTCTCACCCGACTCTTGGAGTAGCCAGTACGTGGTTCGTACACTGAGGCGATAATTAGGCGCGCCGTACATGGCGGCGGTATCGAGCGGTAATTCGCGCTCTCACGAACTTGTATCGTAAAGCAAGCCTGCCTATTAGGGCAGCGGCGAAATAGCGTAAACAGACTTAATTTAAATAGGGTACTGAGAGGTGTCACGATCCACGCGAGCCTAACGGCGTGTTGGAATGGGAAATAAGGCTATAAAGTGTGCTTTCTCTAATGCAATCGGTTCTAAAGAAGCTCCGTTGATCGCTGGCTGAATGACGAGCTTGAACTTCCGTTACTAAGGCTGAGGTCTATAGATCGAAGTCTGCCTCAAGACTCAAGATAGAGTTAAAATGAGACACAAAATATTTCCTGACATAAATATGTCTCCTTTTAACTCAGTCTTGAGTCTGTGCTGAGTGAGAAATCCATCTATAGATCTCAAACTAAAATTGAAATCTATAGCAGGTGCTCTCACTCAGATACAAGATTGAGTTAAAACGAGATAGATGTCAGGATATGTTCGTGTCTCGTTTAAACTCTATCTGAAGTCGGAACCAAGAGTGCACTCTAATATGCATTGCAGCCTTGTAGCAGCTGCCACTCATACTACGCCTTACGCCATAACGTTACTTGACTTTAGAGTTCTAGTTACTTAGGGAGTCCAATACGGAATTGGGCAAAAAATAGACCTTCGTGATGCTCTGTTGAAACCCTGTCTCGAAACTCCGGGAGGTTCCGTGTTCGATTCCTGATAAGGACAATATGAAAATCACTTATGCCAGACAACATAAGAAGCATTAAAATCTTAGGGTGAGATTATAGATGGCACACTCACTCCTCATTCAGCGCAGACTCAAGACTGAGTCAAAACGAGACAGATTTATATCAGGACATATTTGCGTCTCATTTCTCTATCATGAGTCTTGAGCAGAGCCAGAATATAATCTATCTATCTATCATTCTAAAAATGATAAACCATTTCTCTGACGAAATTGATATGCGAAATTACAAGTGCAATGATGAAGTCCCATTAGCTATTTATGCAACTGCATCGTAATGAGGGTCATTTTAATTCGAGTGCTGTTTTTTGATACGAGGCTTGCCGAGTATCAAAATAGGATAGTACGAGAATTAAAATGACTAATTACGTTCAGTTGCATACAAGATTTTATCTACGACAAGGAAAATAAAATCATTAGCAAAATACGCCGTAGGCTCAATAAAGTAACAAAAAGTAACTCCGTAAGCCGCCACCAGCCGCCTGTGGCGCCTCTGTCAGCAAAAAGTAACTCCGTAAGCCGCCACCAGCCGCTTATGGCGCCTCTGTCGTATGAACGGTACCAAAGTGCCAGAGCTCAGAGCCTTAGCTTTAGGTATCCTATTTTAAGAAGATAACCATTTCGATTCAGCTCCCATACAACGAGCTGCATCGAAATGAGAAGCAAAACCGAAAGAGGGTTCATTTCGATTCGGCTGTCAAACTCGAAATTGGAACTTTTCGATGTTGGAGTAGATAAAATATTAAACTTGTGACATCGATCATATTTTATAACTATGTTTTATACTATTATTACACTAGCGGCACGCTATGATGGCCGGTTTGACGTTTGTCCGCTCATGAAGTTCCGTATTAATTGATAACGACTTTGAAGGAAATAATTGTATTACTTTATTGACGATAGTGATGTGCAGAGATTCATAAATTTTATCGAATGTAGTTTTAGGTTTAGGACTCAAAATTTATTTATTAAATTGATTTCTAAAATGTATACAAGTGTAGAAAAATCAGTTTGCACCATTTAAGGGGTGAATGTACTTGTGAATATGAACAATTTTCACTATGTGGACAAACCTCTGAAATCGCAAAAAAATATCAGCTGTTTCATACAAAAGGTAAAATATTTATTTTTATATGATATATACCACAACTCGGCATTTGGTTTTCTAAATTGAAAATTTTTAAAAATGGAATCTAATACGATCGTCACATAGGATCGCTGGCTAGCACAACTACTACCTCCGGCAAACTCGCGTCAATGCTCAATGCAAAACAAAGCAGTTTCGAATTGACGTTGCTTCGAAAAGTATAAACTGTCAGTGCAATGCGATTGTGATATAGTTTTGACCTGGCTTTGGATTTCAAATATTGATACTGCATTACTGTTGACCCTTGCTCGTTAATTTGGACTCTGTTCAAGCCCTTTGTTGTGGATTTCGTCGATATGACCGAACGTACGCAGAGAACTGTTCTAAATAGTCAGACATGTGAGTTCGTAATACGCCTTCGTAACTATTTCGATCGTGAAGCTCAAAATGGAGGGCCAATTTTACCTATAACGTCAGTGGTTGAACGCGTAGCTGATGCGCTTAATATTGGACAACGAACTGTTAGACGGATAACTAAAAAAAAATATGGCGAGACTGGCACAGAAGAAAATAAACTTCACACACCAAAAAAGAGAAAACGAGCAAAACCAGTCGTAGGCATCGATAGCTTTGATGCCGATGCTATCCGAAGACATGTTTACGGCTACTATTTACAGAAGGAGTATCCAACAAGAAAAAAGTTGGTGCATTCACTGAAGGAAGCTGGATTATTCTTCGGTGGGGAAAGTTCTTTAACGAAGATTTTGAAGACCATTGGATTTCGATACAAAAAATGTAACAAACGCAAAATATTGATGGAAAGATTTGATATAGCGATGGCAAGGTATACTTTTTTACGGCAAGTGAAAGAAATCAAAAATTGGCAAAATGTTGTGTTCTTGGATGAAACATGGCTTAATGCTAACCATACTGTAGGCCGTTCTTGGAACGATGACACAGCAGCATCTACTTCCAAAGTTCCTGTAGGAAAAGGATCGCGACTTATAATTTGTCACGCCGGAACCATCAACGGGTTTGTCGAAGGTTCTCTCATGGCTTTTGCGTCAAAAACCACTGGAGACTATCATGAAGACATGAATGGAGAAAAGTTTACTGAATGGTTTACCTCAATGTTGTGTAGCCTCCCTGAACCATCTATTATAATTATGGACAACGCCCCATACCACTCGATGCAAATTGACAAGCCACCTGCCCAATCCCAAAAGAAAGCTGATATCGTCGCATGGCTTCGTAAAAATGGCGTAGATGCAAACATGAATATGTTAAAAGCGGAATTAGTACGTCTTTTAAAAGAAAACAAACCAACCAAGATCCGATACGTCATTGACGAAATAGCATTAGAACATGGGCACAGAGTTATACGGTTACCGCCTTACCATTGTGAGTATAATGCGATTGAGTTGGTGTGGGCTCAAATTAAGGGATATGCTGCAAGACACAATACAGAACCCCCATTTACCACAAAAAAAATGCTAAAATTATTAGAAGAAGCTTGTGAACATGTGACTAAAGGAGACTGGGAAAAGGTTGTGAATAGAACTGTTAAATTAATAAGGGAAGATTATGAAAGAGATGTGAAAATAGATAATATTATAGAAAACGAACATATAATTATTAATGTAGGTGATGATAGCAGTGACGACAGTGAAAATAGTAGTATGGACGAATCTGATTAATTATGGCCTTTTGTGGCACCTTTTTTGGTATCTTTTGTATTCATATGTTTCTTGTGTGCATATAAAGTATGTATATTCATTTTCATTCAAATATTCAGTTCGTTCAAATAAATTAAATAAACATATACATTTTTGTTTTATTAAACCTATTTAATCAGGTACAAAAACAAAACTTAATTGTTTTTTGTTCGAGAATAAATTGACATTCCACATCACTATTGTAATGTGTCAAACCGGCCATCATAGCGTGCCGCTAGTGTAATTATTATTTACTATTATTTATAAATTCTCTGTTAAACTTTATATTTTTTAAATTAGGTAATGTAATCATTTTTTGGCTTTATTTAAGAACTAAAATATCTTGTAATTAATTGTATGAATGCTGTTGATTACTAATAAATAAATAAATAAATATTTCATTATGAACAAATTAGCTTTCGTGAAAATTCCATAAACCCTCCTTTCATGCGTACATAAATTTTGATTATGTCAGGTAATAACTTGCGCTCATACACAGGTAAGGAAGCAATAAACCGATTACGAAGTGCCTTCAGCTATAAAATAGTCGATAAACATCACTCGCTCATTGAAATTACCCGTGCCCTCGAACATAATATTCAGCTTGTCAGAACTATCACTAATATACTTGTTGGTTTGAGCTGTTATAGGAATATGTGTTGACTGCTAGCTATTGTCCGCGATTCCGCGTGGAATTAGGGTTAGGAATTTAAATTCAAAAAAATACGTGTGGCACTCGGGAAGTGCCGCGGTAAAGCTATTGCATAGCATTTTCTAGTCGCACGCACACAAACACCGTGCCGAAGTCTGCCGAACTGAAACGACGTTAGACGATGTGTTAGGTTTATTTTAGTTACGGAATTTCTTGATTCGGTCGCCGCGCTCAAAGCCCGCGATAAAAGCTATGCAATAGCTTAAAAAATTTCAATGCTTTCCAGGTCTTCAACAACCAAACATGCTAAACGCTATGAATGGCGTCTAGATGTAGGTAAAATCTAAGATCCAGATCTTTATTTGTGTCCGTATTCACTAACAATATCTAAATTTTAGGAAGCACTTAACTCTAAATTACGAAACTTACAACGATTTGTATTTTCACGAACGCATTTTGTATTTTACTAGCTGGGATTTTTAACCCCCGACGCAAAAAAAGGGTGTTATAAGTTTGACGTCGATGTCTGTTTGTCTGTCTGTCTCTGTGTATGTGTGTCTGTCTGTGACATCGTAGCTCTCAAACGGATGGACCGATTTGACCGATGCGGTTTTTTCATTTGAAAGCCAGTTTCCTTGCGGTGGTTCTTAGCTATGTTTGGTAAAATCGGTCCAGTAGTGTTTAGTGTTAGTTTTTGGCGTATGATTACTCGATTAAATGCTTCACGCGTGCCAGTATAATCGTTAAATGAAAATTAATTAATAACGTCGACCTGATGCTGCAACCAGAATCATACATTATACATAGTCCGGCCATAGATTCATAAGTCGGGGGTGTTTGAAATTTTTAATTTACTCTTGTTATAAACGCTATGGATGACGACTTGATTTAGGTGAAAGCTTACGCTTAAGGATCCGTTTTAACCGAAATCTTGGGGAACACCTTAGCTTTATTTAATTAAATCTTATTAACGGATGATGTCTAGATTTAAGCACGTCAAATAACATAATATGAACACCTGTGCAAACGTTTTGGGTAATTGGGTATGACGTTTGGTGATGATGCGATATCCACTGGACTATTGAGAAGATTCCGTGAGATACTATGCTTCCCTATTGACCATCTTTGTAACTGTAGCTTGAAGACAGGTATATTTCCAACGATATTTAAGCAGGCGATTATTGTGCCTATCTATAAGAGTGGAGACAAAGTATCCGTATCGAATTACAGGCCTATCTCGCTACTAAGAGCACTAAGTAAAGTATTGGAAAAGGTGGTTAATTCTAGACTGACAAGCTATCTTGAGAGTAATAACTTGATCGCAAGCAACCAATTTGGTTTCAGGGCCAAGAAATCTACGGAAGATGCTGTAATTTCATTCTCAAATATAGCAACCAAGCATATGGACCAGAGAAACAAATGTCTAGGGGTATTTATAGACCTTAAAAAGGCGTTCGATACAGTTTCCATACCAATACTGCTCCGAAAAATGGAAGGACTTGGTATACGTGGAACGCCTCTAGCGTGGTTCAAAGATTACCTCAGTGAAAGGGGCCAAAAAGTTAAAGTTTTGGATACTACTAGTAGCATCCAAAAAGTTACACATGGCATACCCCACTGGGCCCAACGTTGTTTTTGGTGTATGCCAACGAAATCTGTAATTTAGAACTGGAAAATGCCCATCTAATAGCCTTTGCCGATGACACTGCCATATTATTTCATGGGAGAACGTGGGATGAGACTCGCAGGACAGCTGAAAAAGGACTCAGCAGGATTACGCAAACGCTAGAAAATAATTTACTAACCATAAATGCACAAAAAACTAAATACATATGCTTCAGTATCTCGCGAGTTACCCAACCCCCACCTAATTTTTCAATCAAGTTACACACTTTCCCATGCAATAGATCTGGAACTCCACCAAACGACTGTACCTGTGAAATACTTGATAAAGAAATAACTATGAAATATTTGGGAGTAATCATCGATGAAAATTTGAATTGGCATCCCCATATTACATCTCTTGCCAATAGAGTCAGAAGGTTAATTCCGATATTTAGGAACCTCCGTGATATTGTCGATAATAAACTGATGACACAGGTCTATAAATCTTTATGCCAATCACTACTGATTTATTGCAGCATGGGGAGGTGCAGCAACCACACACATGATCGAAGTAGAAAGAGCTCAAAGAGCTATCATAAAAGTCATGCATGGCAAACCTCGCAGATTTCCCACAGAGGAACTGTACAAAATGTCTAAATTACTAACAGTACGGCAACTTTACATCGAAAGGAGTGTAATTCGATGCCACCAGATACTCGTTCCTCCACCACCAAACAGTACTCCTCGGCGACGACCTGACATATATGTTCCCCGAACAAGTAGTGTATTCGCAAAACGGCAATTTAGCTATTTAGGACAATTTCTATATAAGAATATTAATAATAAACTCAAAATAATGCATTCTAATAGATATGGAATTAAAAATAAACTTAATAAGATGTTGAGCCAGTTAAACTATGAAGCTACCGAAAACCTAATTCGTTTTTCAAAAAATTAGTGTAGGTAGTATATAAATATAGCAATGTAGTGTACTACTACAGGTAATATGAACTTACTTCTTACACCTATCATGCCCATTCACATAAACACACGCGCGCGCACACACACACACACACACACACACACACACACACAATCACACACACACACACACACACACACACACACACACACACACACACTCATACACCAGCACACACAAATTTAACGATATAAAAGCAAATGTACATATATAATCTTAATGAACTTATGTTGTGATGTTTCTGTTGTTCTGTACATTGCGCAACTATGAACTAATTGGAAAGAAACTGACTCCCAAGACACGGGTTCTCCTAGTTTGGGAGTTCAGAGAAGCGAAAAAGCTTTATGATCATATTTTGTATGCTTATGTATTTTTACTGTAAGAAATATTGCAAGTGTGAAACTTTATTTAAATAAATAAATTATTATTATTATTTACATTTATTTCATTTATATCATATAATTTACATTTTTAAATATTTGATTATAAAAAAAAACATTTAAAAATATAAAAAATAGCGGTCCACCGGCCTCGGGAACAGGGTCCAAGCAACCGGCGGTCAGGGCCCTAGAGAGAGGAACCTCCTGACTATGCGAGCCGTGTCCAGGAGAACAGCCTTCTGGATCTGGCCCTTGACCCAGCTACCCAACGAGAGCCTCGAAAGATGTTGGTCGAGGCTCTTGGCTATAAGACCATTAGCGGTGACGACTATCGGTACAATGATTGCTGAGTCTACATTCCACATGGCGACAACCTCGTGCGCCAAGTCGAGATACTTGGTGAGTTTCTCTTTCTCGGCTTTCACGAGGTTCTCGTCATGCGGGACAGCAACATCAACAATCATTGCACGGCGCTCTGATCGATCTATCACCACTATGTCAGGCTTATTGGCTACAATAGTCCTGTCTGTAATGATAGATCGATCCCAGTACAGTGTGATATGACCATTTTCAAGAACTGGGTCGGGCACATACTTGTAGTACGGTACCTCCGATTCCACAAGATTGTATTTCAAGGCAAGTTGCTGGTGGATAATCCTGGCCACTTGGTTATGTCTGTGTAAGTATTCGCCGTTAGCCAGATGAGAACAACCAGAGACAATGTGACGGATAGTTTCTCCAGGACGGCGACATGCCCGACATATGTCTACCGTTCCATCCTTCACTATGTATTTTCTGTAATTGTTCGTCATCATGATCTCGTCCATAATTGCACATACAAACCCTTCGGTTTCCCCAAAGAGGTCACCAAAGCGCAGCCAGGCCACGGACGCTTCAAAGTCAACATCAGGCCCATGGAGGGCCCGATAAAAGCGTCCGTGAAGCTCCTTACCTTGCCATACAACCCTGCGGTCATTGGTACTGAGCACCACAGGTATGCGCCAGTTCTCTTTAGCCAAGGAGAGCGGCGTCAGACCCCTGTCCACTGCGACCACATCGCGGTGCATCTCCGTCTCGGCGTGGAGAAAGTACTCCCTGAGACTGCACACCTCGCGGTTGTGGAGGGTTTTGGCATTCAAAAGGCCTCTTCCCCCACACTTCCGCGGGATGTACAGCCTCATCACCGAGGAGCGCGGGTGATGCATCCGATATGTGGTCAGCAGTGCACGAACTTGTCTGTCCAGGGCGTCAAGCTCAGTCTGAGTCCACCTGAGTATGCCGAAGGAATACATCAAGACCGGCATGACCCAACCATTGAAGGCGCGCACCTTATTGCCGCCCGACAAAAGGCTTTTCAGCACTTTCTTCAGGCGGCCAAGGAAACGCTCCCTCACCGACTGCCTCATGTCGGCCTCTCTGATACCTAACGCCTCCGCCATGCCTAGGTATTTGTAGGTTTCAGTTGGGGGGAGCGATCTGAGGTATATGGAATCCGAGAGCTCAACACCCTCAGATTCCACAATCCTCCCTCGTTTTACATGCATGACCGCACATTTTTCCACACCAAATTCCATCCTAATGGAATCACTAAAGGCTTTAGTTACCTTTAGTAACTCTAGTAGATGTGATTTGTTGGGGGCAATGAGTTTTAGGTCATCCATGTAAAGGAGGTGTGATATAACCTGACCACCTCTCCTCAACCGGTAACCTAGCCCTGAATTCTCCAAGAGAGTGCTCAGAGGATTCAGAGCCAGGCAAAACCACAAAGGACTGAGGCTATCGCCCTGGAATATGCCTCGCTCAATCCTTATAGGCTCCGCGTTCCCCAGGGTCCGGCGACACCCTGGATAGTGAAGGACTGTCCTCCACTGCCCCATACACGTCTGTAGGAAGGCGCGTAGTACTGTGTTTACTTTGTACAGTTCCAGCACCTTCATGAGCCATGTATGGGGCACAGAGTCGTAGGCCTTCTTATAGTCTATCCAACATGTCGACAGATCCTTTCGGGAGCGCCGAACCTGTTGACAAATGGCCATATCAATGAGGAGAAGCTCCTTAGTACCACGGGAGCCATTCCTACATCCGTTCTGAGAAATAGACATGATGGATTTTGTATTGATATGATCGTTAATTTTTGTTCTCAGAATGGATGTAAGAAGTTTATACAATGTTGGTAGGCACGTAATCGGCCTATAATTTTTGGGCTCCGTGGTACTACCTGACTTATGGAGCAGGAGGGTAATACCTGTTGTCAGAAACTGGGGTAGCGACTCTGACTCTAGAGATGATTGGAATTGGGATGCCAAACGAGCGTGCGAGCTGCGTAGCCACTTTATCCAAAAGTTGTGCAGCCCGTCCGGCCCGGGGGATTTCCAATTGGGCAGGGGACGGGCTGCAGTGGCCACGTCTTCAGGGGTGATAGTAACTAGGTCCATTTCTGGAATTTGATCGCACGCTCTTTCTACATCCCACGTCCAACCACCCTCAGTGTGAGCGACAGGCGCCGACCAGATGTTGCGCCAGAATGAGGTCATGGCTTCATCATCCAGTAGGCGCGTATCGGTGACACCTTGGTCAGGGTGTTCCCAACCTCGGTATACCCGCCTCTGATCGCTTCGGAAAGTGCGATTCAGGGTATATCTCTCGACCCGGCACTTGTATCTGCGAATACGGCTAGCCCATGCTGAGACCTTCTGTTTCAGGAAGTCAATGCGCTCAGTGACGCGCGCCTTATAATCTTGAGGGCTGATATCAGTCCCCAAGAAAGCGCGCCTCACAAAGCGCATGACTCTAGGGCGAGTGTTGCCCTCCCTGAAGCAGAGTAGTTTGCCAATGAGTGCCCGAGCCCCATCAATACGACGTTCGATCCTGCACTGCCATGCTGGTGCGGTAGGCTTCGGTCGTGTTGCTGTATCATTATTAATAAACTTTACATTAGCAACACGACATGCCGCAACAGCCGCGCAGTACAGAATCGAATGTGTGTCGGAAAGGTCTTCGCTGCTGTCAAAATAACTCGGCAGCAGTGAATCCAGGGCACCCATTAGCGCTTTGTTCTTATTTTTCATGGGCATCCGAGGTAACCGCGGTCTAAACTCGGGTGGTGAAGATCTATATTCCCGAATAGCACTCTCCAAAGCACTCCTCAATTGTTCACTACACTGGGTACTTACATGTGCAGCCCCGCTATCCTGTCCCTCACCAGCCTGAGTGGGCTGCAGCGAAATCGCATGAGCAGTTTGCGATTGTGCTGGAGCTTGCGGTGAGGGGGGGGTAGCGCGGTTACATTGCAGTTCAGAGCGAAGCCGATCAAGCACGGCGCTGTCCAGCATGTGATTACGCTGAATAACCCGCACCTGGTCCGACAGTCGCTGAGCCGACACATTGAGAGCTGGTTCAAGGACCTGAAACAAAGCATGCATCCTAGCACGGTACGCGGTCATGTTGGTTCCACCCTCAGTAGCCCCTAAGTATGCGCGCATGACATTTTCATTAATGGATGTTGTCCACCTCATGCGCGACACACTACCGCCGGATGCGGGGACCCTATCAGAAGCCGGTGGGCCTCGGGATCCCAAGCAAGTCGGTGGCCGGCCTCTCCCACGACGATGTACTGGTGGTGGCGACGTCGGCGGGGAGAAAAACTCGTCGCTCGAACTCGACGCAACTGCAGCATTGGGCGTGGTCCCGGGTGGCTGCGAGGCGGAACTGAGCGACGAGTCCGGGGGTGGCGTTTGTGCGTTCCGTGCTCTGGATCGTGTCAGCATTCTACATTATTAATTCGTGCAATTTCTTTTGTAGTCTTTCAGGCATCTAATGACAGGTTGTGTCAGTTATGTTTCGGACTGTTTTGATTTTCTTTGTTTGCTCTTTCATGGTTTCTTGTTCTAATTAGTTTTCACTATGGTAAATTTATTGAATTAAATCGAAAATTCTGTTGAGATCGGTTTTATAATATTTATTTCGGCAAAAATGTAACGGCGAAAAAATATGATGTATGCTGACATTCAGGGTTGCCAGGTATTATTATTATTATTATTATTATTATTATTATTATTTTACGCTAAGCAACTGTTTAGATACCACTCGTGAAAACGGAACTTAGTTAAAGCGACTAATCTTCCCTATAGGATAATCTCAGTCAGTCAAGATGAGATGATAAAAGTTCACAAAGCGTGTGCGTCAAACATTTACAAAACAACGCTCGACTGCAGCAACACAATCGCTATCGCGATCGTATCGCTCCAACAAAAGGCATCAGATGCTTTTAAGATAGGACCGGCTCAGCGTTGTTTTAATTTACTGAGTCTCGGCGGCCGATGAAGTGCTCAGCTAATGCGTTTTGCCTCGCGCTTACCTCAGAGTCCTGTGGAGTCCAGTTGAAGCTGCGAACTGCGGTAAAGGGATTCACGCACTGTTTATGTTTGAACCACGTGCGACCTAGTTGTCCTAAGATATTATCCTAATTTTTTTTGGAGTTTACTCCTTAAGAATCGATTTTCATATATAAGGCGCCCGGTATGAGAAAAATTCGAGGAGTAATATCTACTTATGAATGACCTTGTTACGTTTTTCACAACGATGCAAATTTCTACCCTAATGTTGAGTAAATAAGGTTGGTTTTTTTCTATGGTCCGAATGCGAAAGAGCTTTAAGAGGGAAGCCGAGCGCGTACCGATCGGGTCCGAGCGGCGCCGAGACGCAGCGAGCGCCGCGAATGCATTACGACCGATGTTTAGACAACCATACTTAAGGAGTAAACTCCAGTCGTGCGTCGGAGCTGACACACACACTTTTTTTATTCGATGACAAGCTAGTCCTTGACTGCGATCTCACCTGATGTGACTTGTGTGAATTTGTATGTGACGATGCAGTCTAAGATGGTAGCGACTAGCGGGCTAAATTGGAAGGGGTATGGCAGTGAACATTCAATCCACACCCCTCATTGGTTTCTACACGCCATCGTGCCGGAACGCTAAATCGCTTGGCGGGACGTCTTTGTCGGTAGGGTGGTAATTAGCCACGGCCAAAGCCTCCCACCGGACCAGAGACAGTTCAGAAATTATAAATTCCCAAATTGAACCCGCCGGGAATCGAACCCGAGACCTCCCAGTTATAAGGCAACAGCGCTCACCACTGAGCCAGGGAGGTCGTCAAAAATTCGTATTTTCTTCGTAATTCGGAGTAAATCGAAGTTTTCTTTTAGTAAGAGAGGATTTGAATTTGGTTCTGCACAGTTTTGATCAGCAATCAAAAATTAATATTGAGCAAACACAATGGAAGAATGGGATGGCTGTAAGAACTATAAGCGTTATTTTACGTTAGCCACTGTTGGATTGTCTAAAATTAATTACTACAGTGTGACAATCTCAATCCCTTCTGATTGGTTGATACAGTCTCGCCATTACTTAAAAAGCATATGCAGCAAGACAGCAATAAATTCAACCAATCAGAGATAATTTCGATAGTTACACTGTAGTAATCAGTTTTAGACAATCCCACAGCTTTATAAAACGTATTGGGTACATTAGTGCTACATTATTTGGCATAGGTACTATGCGTATACATCAGTAGTGATACATAGTTTTGGAACGAAGTTCCTTATCGCGCGTTGCGAAAGGGGGCTAGACGAAATTTAAGACCAATAGTTGTACCGACACTTTCGAGACTTTTTGATGGCCTAAAAAATATCATACATAATAATTTCAACAAGTTGTGCATCGCTCCGGTGGCTCAATTGGAACGCGCGCGGCCGCCAACCGAAAGACTGGTGGTTCGAGCCCACCCGGGGGCGCGCAATCCTATTTTCATTTTTTATTTTATAAAATTACTAGCTGATGCCCGCGACTTCGTCCGCGTGGATTCAGTTTTTAAAATCCCGAGGGTACTCTTTGATTTTCCGGGATGCTTTACACTCTACAGGTTCTCAACTATACCTATCCAAAAAAATCATGTCAATCCGTAGGTTTTTTGCAGCGTGATTGACGGACAAACCAACAAAGACAAAATTACGTTTAGCTGTCATTTACGTTTTGTTATTCCACAGTCATTTGCGTTTTGTTATTCCATGTCAGATGCGTTTTTGTTATACCACGTTTTATAGTGACTTGACGGAAACGCGGTCGAACGGGATAAAAAGTATCCTATGTCCGTCTCCTGGTTCTAAGCTACCTCTCCACCAATTTTCAGCCAAATCGGTTCATCCGTTCTTGAGTTATAAATAGTGTAACTAACACCACTTTCTTTTATATAAATAGATTTTAATTTTAATATTTAATATGTAATAATAAAATCGATATTTAGGCTTCCCTGGGGTCATTTTGATTTTTATCGATAAAAACATCATGATAAAAAATGTATACCCCAATAATTATTTTCTTTATACCTCGAATAGAACTTGAAATTAATATTTTTATAATAATAACTTCGTTCCTATCTGGTGTGCCACGACACTACATGACTTTTCTTAACCGACTTCATTGTATCAATGTAGGTAGATAATTAAATTTCAAATAGATACAGACTAGTTTCTCTGTTTTTCTACGCAGTAGTCCATTGAATGACTGAACAGAAAGATGACGTTATTATATAATCGGTTATAGCGAAGCTTTTGTAGGTTTTTGTCCGATTCACAGCTGTATGAATAGAGGAATAATTGGGATTAATGAACCACAAGAACAAGTATAACGCTGGCTCACTGGCCAGATTAAACCAACACATGTTACGCACACACGCACACACAATACCCACACACTCACTAGGCTCGTGAGCGCTTGATTAATGATTATCCTAGCATTGTGGATGATTGGTCCGAGTAAGCGTGTTTGCTTGGAAAAGTTTCATCACAATAAACTTATTAATTGGGACGTCACGAAGCGTTTGATCGAGTTGATACTGTTATTGATTTGGGACTTCTCAATCTTGTAACTCAATGTTACAATTTGATTCATATTTTATTTATTTATTTAATGACGAGCTTTTGTTCGCAACTTCATCTGAGCTAGGTTTCAAAATTCTCCACGAACCCTCTGTTTTTTCCGGGATAAAAGGGGGTAGGTACTACTACTAACTACTGAGCGCAGCTCTCAGAGAAGGGTTATAGACCATAGTCCACCACGCTGGCCCCAATGTGAATTGATAGACTTCACAGTTCACACCACCTTTGAGAACAAAATTATGGATAACTTTCAGGCATGCAGGTTTCCTCACGATGTTTTCTTTCACCGTTGAAGCACGTGATATTTGTTATAATTGCCTAAACGCACATAGCTCCGAAAAGTCAGAGGTGTGCCCGGGATCGAACCTGCGGCCCCCTGAATTAGAGACCGTAGTCCTAAATAGGCTATCACTACTCTACTTAGAATGGAACGAATCAATAGCGAACACACAGAAATACTGTTACTGAACTACTGTGTACTGAAGCTCATAGAATATAATAGAATAGAATAGAAATATTTTTTCTATAATATAATAAAACTGTAACAGGTCCAATTCTGTACATTGAAGATATTTTGAAAATTTTTGTTTGAGGGCACTCTATAATCGATACTGAAGCCAAAACAATTTTTTTTTAATTTTTTGTCTGTCTGTCTGTCTGTCTGTCTGTCTGTCTGTCTGTCTGTCTGTCTGTATCTTGGCCGCGCATCACGCCGAAACTACTGGACGGATTTAAATGAAACTTGGCACGATTTAAGTTATTACTACGAGGTATAATATAGGATACTTTTTATGCCGAAATTCAGCACGGTTCCCTTGGGAGAGGGGATGAATGTCAAAATGTGTATTTCGCTGTAATTCATTAAGGCGTATTCCGATTTAATCCATTCTTTTTTTGTTAGAAAGCAGGTTCTTTAGAGATTATCCTGTAATTATTTCAAGGTCGTCAATTTCATAGTTCAGAAATTATAGACATCGCAATCTTCAGTAGAGGTCCAAATAACTTGAACCCCGGAATCTTCAGGATACTTTGAGTGAACGGCTCATCTTAAGCTGGCAGGCGTAATTTATCGTATAATATAGCCATCGTGGATACTATTGTGTCAAAGCCAAACTACTCCAAAGGCGTCAGATTTTGCCAAACGATCATTATATCTACATACTACATAGTAGGTATGGATGTAATACATCGTATGGACGTAATATTACAGTGTTTTCCTATGTAATTTAATATTCTAATCATACTTACTAATATTATAAATGCGAAAGTGTGTTTGTTTGTTGGTTTGTCCTTCAATCACGCCGCAACAGAGCCACGGATCTACGTGATTTTTTGCATGGGTATAATTGAGGACCTGGAGAGTGACATAGGCTACTTTTATCCCGGAAAATCAAAGTGTTCCCGAGGGATTTTAAAAACTAAATCCACGCGGACGAAGTCGCGGGCATCAGCTAGTATTCAAATAAACTTATTACAAGTGCTTTTGAATCGTCAGACTCAAAATGAATCACCGGTTCGGAATGCCCTTCCTGCCGAGAAGAACCAGCAAGAAACTCGGCGGTTGTTCTTTTCAAAACAACAACAAGAAATACTATGCTATGTATGCAGTGTTTCCACAATGAGGGAATTTCCAAAAATGCATACCTACTAACAATGCAATATATCTTAAGATGGGCACAAATAAAGTAGCCCCATTCCCGCCGGTGGGACCCGTTCACGAGCATGACGCATGACCCAGCCGTTGCTTCGCTCAACCATATTTGAGGGAACGTAACATAATGATGCGGGTTGTTACGTTCCCTCAAATATGGTTGAGCGAAGCAATGGCTGGGTCATGCGTCATGCTCGTGAACGGGTCCCACCAGCGGCAATGGGGCTATTTTCTGTCTGCCCGTCTTAACATGTGTTGAATTATAATTAGATATAATTACGTATGCTTTTATGGAACTTCCCCTCATTGTGGAAACTCTGCATACATAGCATAATATCTATTAAGTATATTGTAAAAATATTTTGAATAGAGCAACTGCCGAGTTTCTTGCCGGTTCTTCTCGGCAGAAACGGCATTCCGAACCAGTGGGAGACTTATTGACGATTCAAAACTACTTGTAAAAGTTTATATGAATAAAATATATTTCTATTCTATTCTATAATGTTATTCCTTCCATAATGGGGTAATCAGCGACTACCGTTCGGTACCGCTTCACCACGCTCAGCCTACGCCGTCGCGCTGGTAGCAATTAGTTTATTAATCAGTGAATCGGTTCGCGTTTGATTCCTCATAACATAACAGACTGTAGCCCATAATTAAATTGCCCGATGCTTCATTAATTTCCTCGCGGCCGCTCAATTGGGCCGCGGGGCGTGAGAGCTGCCAGAGAATTGAGGGGAGTTGTCTATCAAAGATAATTTGTATGAGCCACGAATATCACCTGAATTACTTATTGCATATTATGCATAATTAATACAGTACTAAAAATATATGCAAAATAAACTATAACACAGCTCAGTACAGCTCAAACAATCCCCTGTACTTTGGAAAGTCAGTTTTTTACCCGAATATACAATGAGTTTTGACAACGGTTAAAGAGTTATAAAGAAAAAATTAAAATCTAAGCTTTTTCATAAAAACCAAATTTTTAATAGAAGCCGGTACTAGAATGAATCTTAAGTACATGTCATATTATTAAAGCTGTGGGGACTGGAGCTTTGGCCTTTGGAAAACTGCCCATTTGAAATACTCGTAGCTTAGGTACCTACTATAAAGTGAATTTTCTGATTTTGGTTTTAAGTTTTCGTAAATAATTGAAGTAAAAACTTCTTCAGGCGTGTTGTGCACTTTGTTGGGGTGAGCAAAAAACATGGATTTTGCGTCATCGTCACCTTCACAATCGTCACCTGGAGATTTCAGTTAGCGTACAACATTTTAGAGGTTTTCAAGCAACCTTGTACAGCGCAGCGGGCAAGCAGCCGCCTTCCTTACCGTTTAATATATGATGTCGCAGGTTCAAATCTCACTCACGAAATCGTGACAGTGCGCTTTTCTTATTTGTTTTTAATTATTAGCAAATCTAGTTTTCACTCCTATCGGCAAACCCTATGACTGCCAATTTTTTTTTTATTAGCGATACCTCACTTTAGCTAGTAGGCAGGTATACCATTTAAAATAATTGATATTTAGGCTAAGATCTATAGATGGGGCTCTCTCACTCAGCTTAGTCTTGAACAAAGCCAGAGTACGATAAATAGATCTCACCTTAAGACTTAGTATCAATTGTTTTAAATGAGCTAAATAAAGAATATTTAACCGACTTTAAAAAAAGGAGGAGGTTATCAATTCGTCGGATTTTTTCGGAGTTTACTCCTTAAGAATCGATTTTAGGCGCCTGGTATGAGAAAAATTCGAGGAGTAAAATCTACTTATGAATGACCTCGTTACGTTTTTCACAACGATGCAAATTTCTACCCTAACGTTGATTAAATAAGGTTGGTTTTCGCTTGAGTTGTCGAATGCCCTCGTTACGTTTTTCACAACGATGCAAATTTCTACCCTAACGTTGAGTAAATAAGGTTGGTTTTCGCTTGAGTTGTCGAATGCGAAAGAGCTTTCGCTACGGGAAGCCGAGCGCGTACCGATCGGGTCCGAGCGGCGGCGCCGAGACGCAGCAAGCGCCGCAAATGCATTACGACGTTTTAAGGAGTAAACTCCAGTCGTGCGTCGGAGCTGACACACACACTTTTTTCGTTTGAATATACTTCCCAGGTGGTCCCATTTGAATTTTATCGAAATCGGTCTAGCGGTTTTTAAAATATCAACAAAAAAATAATATACTTTGTACTGGCAGTGGCACAGGCGTCTGAAGTCGGTTTTTTAAAAAGACTATTTTTTATATTATATTAAATTATGAGTTTAAAAGTGAAAATTTCCCGCCAGCTCGCCAACTACGGCGTCGGTCGACGCTCGCTGAGTCGGCAGCGGGTAATTGGGCGGATGTCCAATATCTGATGTAATTGTTGTTCTAATTATTGGGAGCGGAGCGGAGTGCGCGGCGCTGGAGATGCTATCGGCGCGAGGCGGACACTGTGGCGATCATTATGAGGTCAACACTTGACGGTTTTATTATCTTCCGTCGTTGTGTTTGAGAAAAATTTAAAATGTGATCTTTCAACACTACTATCAATTAAGTAACATAAAAAATCAATCATAAAAGTACCTACCTATCGTGGTGTTCGCAAAATTTTCAGCTTCACAAACTTCAAGTATCGGGCCGACTTCTGCAGTTTTCCGTCATCTCTTTAGGTAGGTGCCAAAGCTGTTGTTGACTTTTGAAATGAGGCTAGAAAACTCGTATCTTCAAAACAGACCAACAACATTGAGAAATGGGAGAAAGATGGTAATTTTCTGAAAATTCGCCGCAAGCTTTGTAATAACAAGATGAAGGTGTGGCACCCACTTCCTGCCACGTATAATTTGAGTAGCTTCAAGGCAAGAGTGAATAGGCATTTTCTAGGTAAGTGCGCTCCAACCTAGTCCTCATCAGTGCTTTCCAGCATTGATTGTTGTGAAGCGCAAGCCTATTTCGTAATCAAAAAAAAAATATTAAGGAGATATTTAAAAGAGTTTTCGGTAAGTTCAAATTACTTAATTATCTATTATCTTGCTTGATTCTCAACTTTGACTTATCATTCCTAAAACCGATAACAGCGGGTCGAGTGCGATCGTCATTAACGGATAGCATCGTAAATGAATTCCAACATTGATGAACGCACGATCAGTGGCTCGACTGCCGCCGCCTCGTGGCTGCTAATTGCTGCGATGAAAATCCCGCGGAAAACCATTGTTTTTCCGGGATAAAAATAGCCTATGTCACTTTGCAGGTCCTCTACTACCTATATCCATGCAAAAAATCACGTCGATCCGTTGTTCCCTTGCTGCGTGATTGAAATACAAACCAACAAACAAGCACACTTTCGCATTTATAACTATTAGGTGGACACTCACTTTTGCCAGTGTCTTCGTCCGCATAGAGTTAGGTTTTTAAAAACCCGCGATGAACCCTTTCTTATTTCCGGGATACAAAGTAGCACCAACTAAACATTTTTCGTGATACGTACTCGTACATCACATATTTTTAATTGTATCGCTAAACCACAAAATAAGTGTAAAAATTAGTGTAAAGTTCAGATGTAGATAAATACCCAATAGATTCCACTAGTTGGGATTCAAATACCTATTCAATTTACACTTGTTTTTTACAACATATCTGAAGTACTTATACTTTCAAGATGTTTATATTATTCGATCACCACTGCAACTGAAGAGTGAGTGCTCTAAAGCTGTCTCTGTATTTTGAAACGATAGAGAAAATAAACAACTCAAAAGTTTAGAAAAATATTTACTGCTAACACTCAAACTGTTATAACAGCACATCAAAATCACTACCTACTGAATTAAAATTGATTGTTCCTACAACCCACAATCAAGCGTAGCGTAACCATAATTTCAACCAATAGACGTCCACTGTGGACGGAGGTCTCTTGAAACGATCACCATAGACCATAATCCTGTGCCGGCCTTCGATCAAGATGTTCTGTGAGCGAAGTTGCCGGCTCCACCAACGGCTGCGAGCGACTCTTCTTTCTACGAGAAGAAGAACAAGAAAGAAGATTTTCCTAACCTAAGAATTCAGTAACCTACCTATACTTAGTGCCAATTTCACCATCATCGGATAACATTTAAGCGAGGAATAAAGACGTTCGCGTTCTGACAATTTTTGTATTGATATAATCTGCCAAAACATCAAAATTACTCGGGCATGGTGACATTTGCATTTAAATCAATAATGGCATCATCATCATCATCATTAGCAACCCATCAACGGCTCACTACTGAGCGCAGGTCTCCTCTCAGAGAAGGGTTATAGGCCATAGTCCACTACGCTGGCCCAATGCGAATTGGCGGACTTCACACACCTTCAAGAATATTATGAAGAACTCTCAGGTGTGCAGGTTTCCTCACGATGTTTTCTGTCACCGCCGAAGCAAGTGATATTTAATTGCTTAAACGCACTTGACTCCGAAAAGTCAGAGGTGCGTATCCGGGATCGAACCTGTGACCCCCCGAATAGGAGACCATAGTCCTAACCACTAGGCTATCACTGCTGCTTTAAAAATCCTTACTAATATCATAAATGCGAAAGTATGTAGGTATAATTATTTGTTGGCTTGTCTTTTAATCACGCGGCACGAGAACTGTCACGCATAATATATGCTCGGATCGACATAATTTTTGCACCGGTATAGGTAGTTGAGGACCTGGAGAGTGACATAAGCTCCTTTTTATGACGGAAAATCAGAGATCCCGCGGGATTTCTAAAAACTAAATCCCTAAGCTACTAAATTATGATGGACTGGAGGCAAGTCACGGGGCAGCGGCAATACGCGAGGCCTTGCTCTACTCCAACAACCAATTACTGGCACTCGTTAGACGTTGTGCAACGGCCGCCTTCTCCGTTGAACCCATTGTGATAACATCGCAAACTGTGCATAGGTCAAACAGTATAATTATGTACAATAAATGAATGTTTAAAAAACTTTATTATTTTTCTGTTATGCTGACCTAGTTGATAATATTGTGGAAGCTTTCATTTCTGTCATGACTTTATCTTCACCTTGTCTACAAGAGGACTGTTTCTTCACGGCTGGGTTTATAGGCGTCTTCTAGGACCCGCGCGCATTAGAAGCGCAAAAAGACTAAGCAGATTTTCTTCACCTTTCCAATTAAATACACTTTAGGATATTAGATTGACCACTAAGATGACACTAACAGACAGATAGACAAAGCTTTCAAAATTATAACACCCATCTTTTTGCGTGGGAGTTAATGAAACGATTCATATTGAACAGGTTTTAATTACAATTCGTGTTAATATTCTAGGTGTGCTTGATAATTCAGAAAATTTGTCTAAGATCTAATCTAAGTCTGTGTTAAGTTTTTTCTAGGATTATAATATCACTAGTGGTTCGCCCCGAACTGAGACCTCGCGGTATCCCATAATTCCCATAAGGTAATTTTAACTATATTGTAATTAAAACGCGCCGAATCTGATGACGTCAATCGACATCTGCTTTCGTGGATGGGATGCGTATTTACAATATTAAAGACAGCGCCATCTATTGACAGTATAGTGAAGTTTTGTCAAAAACATTGATGCCCATTAAAACTTAAATAATTTCGTTTCTTTATAATATTTATCTAATCTTAGTATTTGTTGTTCAAGTACAGAATATAACTGAAATTATGTGTAAGTTTCAAGTTTAAAAAAAAGTGGTTTTAGAGATCTAGCCTCGAATAAAATCTCCACTTTGAAAGCCCCCCATTTCGTCAATTTTAGGAAAAAAAATAAAAAAAAAATACTTTTGTACTCTGTTCCAAATTATCTTTAAAATGAGGTACTGCAATTCTATGAAATGCAAAAAAATTTATTTTACTTCACATTCGCTTCTATGAGAGCCCCCCTGAAATAAAGATTTTTATAACTTTTTAAGCCATTTTCGGCTGGAGGCCATCGGTTTACATATCATATCTAAAATTGAAGTAATTACGTTCAGTAATTCAGAAGTTATAAGGCTCTGACAGACGGACGGACGGACGGACGGACAAGTGCAAATTCACTCAAGTAAACTCAGAGACCTTCGCTTCGCTCGGTCGATAAGATTAGGTCTATTTATTAGTCGGTCAATCATGATTATGAATTCCCAGACGTTTTTGACAGATTTGTAGGCAACAATCGAATTAGTTGACAATATGGAGCAACTATCTATCGATGTTTTTTAAAATAATAATTTTATCATCATCATCATCATCATAAGCAACCCATAAATGACTCACTACTGAGCGAGGTCTCCTCTCAGAGAAGGGTTATAGGCCATAGTCCACCACGCTGGCCCAATGTGAATTAGCGGACTTCATACAACTTCAAGAACAATGAGAAAAACTCTCAGATGTGCAGGTTTCCACACGATGTTTTCCTTCACCGTTGAAGCAAGTGATATGCTTAAACGCATTTGACTCCGAAAAGTCAGAGGTACGTACCCGGGATCGAAACTGCGACCCCCCTAATAGCAGACCACAGTCCTAACCACTAGGCTATCACTGCTTAAATAATTTTATAGCCTCAAATAAAATTATAGTCCAAAGTTTTTAGAGGAAACCTGAAAAGTCGACTGTTGAATCCGTCTTGCAAAACTCTACGAGCGTTGTGTTGATTTTATGCGCGCACACAGCAAGTGACTTTTTGCAAGGGTGTAATTATAATGTAATTGAGGACCTGGAGAGTGACATATGGAGGCTAGGCTATGCTTAATTTGAAACAAAGTAGTTTCTGATAAAAGAAATACGTGTGGCACTCGGGGACTGCCGCGGTAAAGCTAAGCATTGCATTTTCTAGTCGCACGCACACAAACACCGTGCCGAAGTTTGCCGAACTGAAACGACGTGCGGTGTTAGGTTTATTTTCGTTACGGAATTTCTTGATTCGGTTGCCGCGCTCAAATCCCGCGATAAAAGCTTAAAAGGTTGCTTCATTAATGATCTTTCACCATTTCTCAGCGCTCTTGTCGTCTTCGAATAATCTCAATCAATCTTAAGTGTTTATCGTAATTAAGCTTCTTGAAATGAATTCTTAATGATATAATATTTGCATCAATACATTATAGAGGTATGTTTTTGTAATAAATGGATGATTGTATATATTATAACCGGGAGCTAATTGTTTAGTATGCGTGGCTTGGCCGCGCTTGTCTCGTATTTTTTGCCGGTTTCACTTGTCTTCGAATGTAATCAACGCGTCACTCACTTATCTCAGCCCTGCAATTATTTCATTAGCCGCCGATGCTGAATCATTAAATCAAACTAAACTCTATGCTCTTGAACATAAGGACCGATAAAGTTATTGTAAAGTCTTTGTATGTTAAGTGCTCGTTACTTTAATCTGTGATTGTATTTTTTCTACCACGAAAAAAGTTGTTTTAATAATTTTAATAAATAACATTCGTAGATATAATGGATCAGATATTCACTGGAAACGTTTAATTTCTGAAGATAAAAAGTAGCCTTTGTACTTTATCAGAATGCAAACTATCTCGATAATGGTTTGGTGGTTTATGCATACAAATATTATGGTAACAGCCAGACATACATTAAAATATTATTTTATAATAATAAGTATAATGTGGGCCTCATAAGAAGGCTCAGGGTCACTCAGCGAGCGATGGAGAGAGCTATGCTTGGAGTATCCCTGCGAGATCTAATCAGAAATGAGGAGATCCGTAGGAGAACCAAAGTCACCGACATAGGTCAGCAAGTCGCGAAACTGAAGTGGAAATGGGCGGGGCACATAGTTCGAAGAGCTGATGGTCGTTGGGGTCCCAAGGTGTTGGAGTGGCGACCCCGCATCGGTAAGCGCAGTGTTGGCAGACCCCCCACTAGGTGGACCGACGACATCAAACGAGTCGCAGGGAGCCGCTGGATTCAGGCGGCGCAAGACCGAAGCCTGTGGAGGTCCATGCAGGAGACCTATGTCCAGCAGTGGACATCTAAAGGTTGATAATGATGATGATGATGAATAATAAGCATGGATAATAGGAAATGATATTAGGACTATTTTTGGGTTATTCCTTCAATCACGCAGAAACAGAGCAACGGCTCGACGATTTTTGCATGGTAGATAGGTATAGTTGAGGAGCTGGAGAGCGAAACAATGTTTCTGCGGGATTTTTATAAAGCCCAAGTTGTGAAGCACGATTTGACTTTCAACACATTATTTAAACCGAATGTCAAAGCTTCAAACGATTAGTATGGATAAATTCATACATTATGAAATTTTTTAACTAGTTGTAATACGATCGTGAAATATAACATAGTAAAGCGAGCAGGTCGTCTGTTTGTATAACGCTCCTCGGTGATCGACATACACGCCCGCGACGCGCCTGTGTACTGGCAGTGGAGTGCTATACAAACGGTATCGTGTGAGCGGTATGCATCGTATTACAATCGACAAATACATGTCAATTTGTATTCGTTACTTGTACGTGCGTGCTGTACTCGCATCACGCATAAGTGCAATAAAACCTCAACAGCCCAACGGTTAAAGGTGCGGACTGAAAACTGAAAGGTCGCAGGTTCGAATCCCACCCGTTGCACTATTGTCGTACCCACTCCTAGCACAAGCTTTTCGCTTATTTGGAGGGGAGAGGAGAATATTAGTCAAGTTCAACTTGGTTGATATTATTTAAAAAAAATTCTTTTCAAAAAATCGGCCAAGTGCGAGTCGGGCCTCGCTCTTTTAGGGTTCCGTTAAAAAAAATTTAATAAAAATATTTCCATGTACCCATGGAAATATTTTAATTTAATTTAATTTTTTTAATTTAATTTAATTTTTATTATTTGTTGTTATAGCGGCAATTGAAATACATAATATGTGAAAATTTCATCTGTCTATCTATTACGGTTTACGAGATACAGCCCGCTGACAGACGGACGGACGGACGGACGGACGGACGGACAGCGTAGGCTTAGTAATAGGGTCCCGTTGGTACCCTTTGGGTACGGAACCCTAAAAACCGACTTCTAACGCCACTACAAAGTATAAAAATAATTTTAGTTTGTCCACGTTTGTTGAAGTCGGGCGGGCCTATATACAAACTATGAAACCGATGCGCGACGCTACACAATATGAGAGACTCGTTTGTAGAAGTCGAGCGAGCATCGCGAGTCGGTTTCATAGTTTGTATTTTAGGCCCGCCCGACTTCAACAAACGTGGACAAACTAAAATTATTTTTATACTTTGTAGTGGCGTTAGAAGTCGGTTTTTTGCAAAGAATTTTCGACCGAGCGAAGCGAAGGTCTCTGAGTTTACTAGAGCGATTTGCACTTGTCCGTCCGTCCGTCTGTCCGTCCGTCCGTCTGTCAGAGCCTTATAACTTCTGAATTACTGAACGTAATTACTTCAATTTTAGATATGATATGTAAACCAATGGCCTCCAGCCGAAAATGGCTTAAAAAGTTATAAAAATCTTTATTTCAGGGGAGCTCTCATAGAAGCGAATGCGAAGTAAAATAAAATTTTTTGCATTTCATAGGGTTGCAGTACCTCATTTTAAAGATAATTTGGAACAGAGTACAAAAGTATTTTTTTTTTCCTAAAATTGACGAAATGGGGGGCTTTCAAAGTGGAGATTTTATTCGAGGCTAGATCTCTAAAACCACTTTATTTAAAAAATTGAAACTTACACATAATTTGAGTTATATTCTGTACTTGAACAACAAATACTAAGATTAGATAAATATTATAAAGAAACGAAATTATTTGAGTTTTAATGGGCATCAATGTTTTTAACTAAACTTCACTATACTGTTACTAGATGGCGCTGTCTTTAATATTGTAAATACGCATCCCATCCACGAAAGCAGATGACGATTGACGTCATCAGATTCGGCGCGTTTTAATTACAATATAATATAGTTAAAACTACCTTATGGGAATTATGGGATACCGCGAGGTCTCAGTTCGGGGCGAACCACTAGTTATTTTAAGCTTTTAAGTGTAGTATCCTATGATTGAGGAGCTAGGACCTGGAGCTCCATGATGTAGTCCATACTTGTTACCTACAATATCAATTCGTAATCGAAATTTCCTAAATCGCCATAGTTTTAGGTGAGCAATATCCCTGCAGCATCAGGCTTGAGGAGTTGAAGGTTAAAATTTTTATGGGACCATTTCGCAAACATCCTCTGTCGATTAAAAAAAAATCACGCGAATCGGTCCACGCTCGGCTTTTCCGAGCCTAATAGGTATTTTACGATGGTGAAATCGGCCCTAAACATTCAAATTATTATAATTTAATATAAAAATTATTTTTAAACAACCGGCTTTAAACACCCGCGCCTCTACTACAAACCATATGATTGATTGTTGATTTTTTTAAAACCGCTTGACAGATTTCGATAAAATTGAAATGGAAACCTTTTAAACGAAAAAAGGAATTTCAAAATCGGTTTAGGCGTCTTCGAGTAATCGATGAACCGATGAATTGAGAGCCTCCTCCTTTTTTGAAGTCGGTTAAAAATAGACTAAAACCGGCTGCTGTCACTTGGGATGATGTAAGGATTGTAACGATCCAAATCTGTTGAGGCAATTAGAATTTGAGGTGGAATAAAGAAACTCATGTGAGTTACATACACGCGCGGATATATACATGTACCCTAAAATATTATACTACTTTTTTTTGGCAATCGTGTAAATTTATCCTATTTCGAGATACCAGCAACTGAAAAAACTTTGTCGTAAAAGTTACGCATTGCTATTTCAGCTTCGCCTCTCGATTACTATCCGATACGATGCGGAAGGCGGTCAGAACGATCGAATTCTCGAAAACTTTTTTCTCAGGAATAAACATTCCTGAGAAAAAAGAAAGAAGTTATCGAAAGATCGGCTTATGTCACTTTTAACTGTACTCATGCGAATAAATAATTACGTCGATCCATTGATGCATGATTAAAGGACAAACCAACAAACAGACGCACAATATTTACCTAGTAAGGATTTAAATCCGGTACGCTTATCTCTTGGTACCTTTCACAGCTGCTTTAAAAACAGCCACCAACAAAAGATTGAATCAAAGAGCAACGCGTGGGTTTGTTTTCACTGTACGTACAATGAGAACGTATTCGTCAAGCCATTCACCGTATTTACTCGTCGGGTTACCGCCATTTGTAACGTTCAACAAGCATAGACAATATAGAGGTGCGATTTAAACTAATTGACGGACGAAAATGTGTCACAGATTATAAATAAGGCGTGATTCAGGTACAAAGGCTCGGCGGTTGAGGCGGTTGAGGCACGTTAATCGTAGTCACGAAGGTTCTGAAAGGCTTTTACGAGGGAGATTAAATTGAACAAAGCACTAGGAACTGCTGTCTACAATCACTTACTTATTTGTAGTTATTAGCGACTTCTTTTTTGACGTGATAGCGTCTTATAAATCGATAGCACCGGCTGCACTCATGAAAAAGGGTCACGTTCCGCCTGAGCCTGCGCGTGCTTGCGAGAGCGCGGAACAAGCGATAGAGAGGCACGATCGGCCCAAGCGTTGGCAGAGCGCCGGTCACCGGGCCCGCCAGTCATCGCGTGCGCGCTGTGGTTAGCGGTCATCAATGTTTCTTTATGACGTTATCACGTAGAACTATCGTCCGTAAACCAACTTTACAGACAACCAATTTTTTTTATGGCAGTATAAAGCGAGTTTGAATCCCAGGCTCCTCTAACTTTTCGGCGAAATGTGCGCTTTGAGCAATTGAATACCACTTGCTCTAGCGGTGAACGAAAACTCAGTAAGAAAAACTGCATGTCTGAGAGTTCTTCATAGTTTTGTCAAAGGTGTGTGAAGTTTAAAAACCGCATTTGGCAATAACCAACAGGCAGGAGACCACAGTCCTAACCACTAGGCTATCACTGCTTTAACTTTTTTTTAGTTTTGACCTTTACTACCTATTAAAAATCATCTAAACAGTTATATATAAGGAGCGTACAGTACCTATGCAGTAAGTGTTTCAGTTTAGTTTACACTTTACACATCTAATCCCAGTTGTAAAACAGATTATCAGCACTTTGCAGCACGATGTACTCGGGTCTCGGGCTAGAACAATGGCTGCGGGTGCGTGTTGTATAATGCTCGTATAATCACCAGATGAGCGCTTTCGCTATAAACACCGCATTTATAGAAGTTACATTAGCGTTGATTCAGTAACGTCATATTCATATATTACTAGCTGACCCGGCGAACTTCGTACCGCCAACTTATCTATATGAATAAAACAAATAAATTATCCTAATCCAAAAAAAACTATCCTATCTTTCAAGTTGGACCAAATTACAGATAGTTACGAAGTTTGATCAAAATCGGTTAAGTAGTTTAGGAGTCCATCGCGGACAAACAACGTGACACGTAATTTATATATATTAAGATGTAGTGTAACAACTTCCTCTTTGGTCTAGTGGTTAGCGTGTTCGACGGTGGATGACAGGTTCGATTTCCGGGTCAGACAAAAAAAAATTAAGTGGCACTCGGGGACTGCCGCGGTAAAGCTAATAGCATAGCATTTTTTATCAACTTATGCAATTATAATATTTATGCAATATTTTTTTTTTGCATAATAAAAATTATGCAAAAAAATAATTAAAAAACAAACAAGAAAAGCGCACTGTTACTACTTCGCGAGTGAGATTCGAACCTGCGACATCATACACCATACAGTAAAGAAAGCGGCCGCTCGCCCACTGCGCCAAACAGAGCTACTTGTGAACCTCTAAAATGTTGAACGCTTACTGAACGACGGTGTTAGGTTTATTTTCGTTACGGAATTTCTTGATTCGGTCGCCGCGCTCAAACTGTTTGTCCTAATTCAAAACCCGCGATAGAAGCTATGCAATAGCTTAAAAATTTTGGGTTTTTCTGTCAAAAAATTCTCAGTAGATACTAGCCCGGTGTTAGGAAGTGGGTGGTGTGTCACCCACGTGCCTCAGAGCGCAAGTAAAGCCTCGGTATTGCGTATGATCTCTCTCCGGTCGTGTCAGCTTTTGGTCTCATCAGACTATGAGAGTGAGGGGATAGAGAGTGCACCTGTGTTGTGTTCTATAGTACATATATCTATATAGGTTGATCTCTGTGGAGATTAGGCGCCGTGGCCGGATTCGGCCTCGAAGAACTGAGTGTAATAGATAGTGTTTTGAAAGGGCTGGCGTAAAATGGCGGCGTGTTATTTCAGGAGGAAACTACGAGCACAGTATAAGGAGGCCTTCCTTACTCTGTGCTACGAGTAAGTGTTCACAGAGGTAGGTGAAAGTAGGTGCTTTCTTATTCCATGTCGACAGATTACAGATTGATTGGATTATAAGAACCGGGTGTACAACTGTACACTTACATGATTTCCAAATCCAATCAGTTAAAATGCACACTAATATCCAAGTCTGAATCAATGGAATAGCAACGACATAGACTTGAGTTTCGAATTGTCGGTTATAAGTTTTTATTATTTGTATCTATCCGCCAGTCAATCAATCAAAACAGATGCAATCTTATCAGCCATCTCGATCTGCGATAGATGCTATTGAGAGAAACTGGTTGAAATTGTTTCTTACGTCGCGTTCGCTTATAAAACATTAATATTGATCGTAAAACAGAATATGTTATGTTATATGTACCAAGAATTTGTATGAATATTGGGCTAAAAATGTATTATTTGGGTAACTAAAAGTGGTACTAGACCTAACAGCTATAGTACCTAAAAGATATCTCATAACCATAATATTATTATCTCTGTCTTATTTACGATAATATATTTATGGAAAATCTGCTCATCCGTTAAGAGAAGGAAAGAAAATACGTTTATACGTTTTGACGACCTCCCTGGCTCAGTGGTGAGAGCTATTGTCTTATGACTGGGAGGTCTCGGGTTCGATTCCCGGCGGGGTCAATTTGGGAATTTATAATTTCTGAATTATTGTCTCTGGTCTGGTCTGGTGGGAGGCTTTGGCCGTGGCTAGTTACCCTACCGTCAAAGACGTGCCGCCAAGCGACTTAACGTTCCGGCACGATGGCGTGTAGAAACCAATTAGGGGTATGGGTTGAATTGTCACTGCCATACCCCTTCCAAGTTAGCCCACTATCATCTTAGACTGCATCGCCACTTACCATAAGGTGAGATCGCAGTCAAGGTCTAGCTAGTCATCGAATAAAAAAAAAATTACTTTACGGATTATTAGCTCTATTTTCAGCTCCAACAACCAGTGATTGCTGAGAATTGACTAAGCAACGGCAATGTTGACTCTACATTGCGCTTTGCGAATCACAACCATGTCCAAATCAAAGAGCATTATAACATTAAACAAGCAATCCCACATGATTAACTTAGCTTGTATTTTCCCCGGGAACAACACCCACCGAGAAAAAGATCAAAATCAAAAATTATATATAAGTTTTACTTGTTGTAGCAGTGATAGCCTAGTGGCTAGGACTCTGGTCTCCTATTCGGGGGGTCGCAGGTTCGATCCCGGGTACGCACCTCTGACTTTTCGGAGTCAAGTGCGTTTAAGCAATTAAATATCACTTGCTTCAACGGTGAAGGAAAACATCGTGAGGAAACCTGCACACCTGAGAGTTCTTCTGTTCTTGAAAGTGTGTGAAGTCCGCCAATTCGCATTGGGCCAGCGTGGTGGACTATGGCCTATAACCCTTCTCTGAGAGGAGACCTGCGCTCTGTAGTGAGCTGTTGATGGGTTGCTAATGATGACTTGACTGTGTAGGTCAATCTGGGCCGTTATGTTGAACGTCTTGACTTGTTATAACAAGTCAAATCGCTACCACCCGGTTCGACAAAAAGATTCCGCTAGAAGAGCCGGCAAGAAACTCAGCGGTTCCTCTTACTACTTGCACACCCGCTATGTACATAGTTCTACCTATAAAAATCTTTTCAAAAACCGACTTCTAACACCACTACAAAGTATAAAAATATTTTAAGTTTGTACAAGTTTGTTGAAGTCACGCGGGCCTAAATAGAAACGATAAAACCAATGCGCGACGCTCGCCTTCTGATGACACATTATAGACACGTTTGTTGAAGTCAGGCGAGCAAGATACTGGCTGAATTGAGAACCCCCTTATTTTTGAAAGTCGGTTAAAAATTTTTTTTTTCTATGACAAGCTAGTCCTTGACTGCGCTCTCACCTGATGGTAAGTGACGATGCAGTCTAAGATGGTAGCGGGCTAACTTGGAAAGGGCATGGCAGAGAACATTCAACCCATACCCCTAATCGGTTTCTACACGCCATCGTGACGGAACGCTAAATCGCTTGGCGGCACGTCTTTGACGATAGGGTGGTAACTAGCCACGGCCAAAGCCTCCCACCAGATCAGACCGAGACAATTCAGAAATTATAAATTCCCAAATTGACCCCGCCGGGAATTGAACCCGAGACCTCCCAGTTATACCCATATAGTCCCAGGTGAGGCAACAGCGCTCACCACTGCGCCAGGGAAATCGTCAAAAAAAAGAGACGTGTCAAGGGACACCCGAATGGAACGTAGTACCTTAGTAGTAGTATTTTAGTGAAGGAATTGTAATAAACTAGTGGTGTCATCTAGTATTAAATTGATTAACTACGATGAATTATTTTTAGTTTATTTCTATTGCACTGATACAACACCAAAGAGTTACTCTGGTGGAGTTACTGTTTTTTCACAGATGGCGTTATCCAATTTATACAATAAAAAATTAAGGAAAAATTCCACATTTAGAAATTATCTATAATACTAGTGGTTCGCCCCGAACTGAGACCTCGCGGTAACGGTATCCCATGATTATTCATTCAATCGATACATGATAACCAAAACTGACATTATTATTATGCCCGTTTTCACCAAACATACCTAAATCATCCCCTAAGTAGGAGTCTCTTAACGTAGGTAGCTCCTAAATACAATCCTAAGTCCTAACATCCGTCCCAATATCCTTTTAGGTGTCCCGTACAGGATCGTGATAAATAAGTTGACAGAAAACATCAATCACCTAACTTATAGGTAGCCCGTAAAGGTTAGGGAACGTTAGTGAAAACATTGAATTATTTATCAAACATTGAATTTAACTCGTAGTTCCATGGGAATAGTTACTGACTGCGCCATCTATTAGCATTATTGTGAAGCTATGTTGATGCTATATGAATTACTGACGCCCATTAAAAATTAAATAATCTCGTTTCTTTATAATATTCATATAATTTTAGTATTTGTTGTTCAAGTACAGGATATAAGTGACCTAAAAACATAAAATCAGTTTGAAAATCCATAGCGGATTTTTCTAGAGAGCGTCTTCAAGCGAGCGTATAAAATCGCCACTTTGAAAGCCCCCCATTTCGTCAATTTTAAGGGAAAAATTAAAAAAAAAATATTTTTGTACTCAGTTCAAAATTATCTTTAAAATGATACGTAACAATTTTATGTAACGCGATTTTTTTTTTTTACTTCGCATTCGCTTCTATGAGAGCCCCCCTGAAATAAAGATTTTTATAACTTTTTAAGCCATTTTCGGCTGGAGGCCATCGGTTTACATATTATATCTAAATTTGAAGTAATTACGTTCAGTAATTCAAAAGTTATAAGGCTCTGACAGACGGACGGACGGACGGACGGACGGACGGACAAGTGCAAATCGCCCTAGTTAACTCAAAGACCTTCGCTTCGCTCGGTCGATAATAAAACTGTAACAGGTCCAATTCTGTACATTGAAGATATTTTGAAAATTTTTGTTTGAGGGCACTCTATAATCGATACTGAAGCTAAAACAATTTTTTTTTAATTTTTTGTCTGTCTGTCTGTCTGTCTGTCTGTCTGTCTGTCTGTATCTTGGCCGCGCATCACGCCGAAACTACTGGACGGATTTAAATGAAACTTGGCATGATTTAAGATCATACTACGAGGTATAATATAGAATACTTTTTATCCCGAAATTCAGCACGGTTCCCTTGGGAGAGGGGATGAAAGTCAAAATGTGTATTTAGCTATAATTCATTAAGGCGTATTCCGATTTCATTCATTCTTTTTTTGTTAGAAAGCGGGTTCTTTATAGATTGTCCAGGAGGCCGATCGCGCTATTTGCATTGTCAACGAAACGTTTACAGTTCAGTTATGGATCAGTTGCGATTGTGGTGCAACTACAATTCAACTTTAATGTAAATAAACACTACACTTGTAAACACTGTATTGAACTGTTGCGATCGAACTTCAACTATAAAAAAGTAGCGTCTATTGAACTGTTGCAAAAACGTTCGTTTGACAGCAGTTGCGTTCCAACTCAAGTTCAACTGAGTGTCACCTAGCTGTCAAATTGTTAGCGCGATACGAAACGTTCAAAAAGCGGTTGCGGTTCGTTTGCAGTTCAGTTACGTTTCAGTCGTAAAAAATAGCGCGATCGGCCCCCTGTAATTATTTCAAGGTCGTCAATTTAGTAGGTCAGAAATAATAGACGTCACAATCTTCGGTATAAAGTCCAAATAACTTGAACCCCGGAATCAACAGGATACTTGGAATGTACGGCTCATCTTAAGCTGGCAAGTGTACTTTATCGTATATAGCCATCGTGGATAGCCCTATTTTGTCAAAGTCAAACTACTCGCGTCAAATTTTGCCAAACGATAATTATACCTACATACTACATAGTAGGTATAATTATCATTATTAATATGTAATACATCGTATGGACGTAATGTTACAGTGTTTTCCTATGCAATTTAATATTCTAATCATACTAATATTATAAATACGAAAGTGTGTTTGTTTGTTGGTTTGTCCTTCAATCACGCCACAACAGAGTCACGGATTGACGTTATTTTTTGCATGGGTACTATAGTTGAGGACCTGTAGAGTAACATAGGCTACTTTTTATCCCGGAAAATCAAAGTGTTCACGAGGGATTTTAAAAACTAAATCCACGTGGACGAAGTCGCGGGCATCAGCTAGTTTAAAATAAAATTGAAAATAGAAAATTCAGTCTGTCGAGCTGGGATTCGAACCATCGACGTTGAATTTATAGGCGACTCTCCTAACCACTAGGCCATGCAGACGCCGAGTTCTAAGGCGAAAATACCGAATACAATGCAAAATTCACATTCAACAAAAAATGACGTTTCAAAAATATGTCGGTAAGGACTAAGCAGGTAGGTACCGCACTGTCATATTAATAAAACATCGGCCCTGCGCTCCGGCCTGCGGGGATCGGCTCGGATATCGGTTATGAATTATTTATACCATTTATGGTGCAGACGCCAATAACATTGTATTCAAATGTTATCTCGGTGCTTAGAGATAAACTGCGTTTTGTGCAATGGCGGAAAATTTTGGGACGTTATCGCTCCAGCCGAGCGACTGGACAGTTTACTGTTCTAAACTACTGAATGAATTAAGGATACGGGCGTGCCCGCGAAATTCAAATTTAATTTGGTTTTTCGCAATTTGTAAACTAATACGACAAACTAGGCTAATGGCATTCTAATTGCGCCAGTAGAATTATAATCTTCACAGGATTACCTATAAATCTTTACTTGAAAATGACCAGTTTAAGAAATTAATCAAAATACTGAGTTGGACGTGAGTTACTCACAAATTTATTTATTTATTTATTTATTTCAGTTGCAGATTCTTTACAAATACCCCGTTAGGGTGTAGCAACTTGGTCTGGAATCGACCGTAGTAGAGAGACCGATTTTATTTATTTTTATTTGCATCGTCAAAAAAATCACTTAAACTGTAGTAACATTTTTCTAATAAAAAGTTTTTTAATATTTTATAAAATTTGTTTTCTTTTTCAACGTTTCGGATGCAGTCTGGCAAATTATTATATACTTTTATGGACATTACGAAGGGACTGGAGGTGTAAAGTTTTAGTTTTGATGGTGGTAGGGTTAGTTTATTTCTATGTCTTTCGGGAAATCGACGAGGTTTCTCTTCTTTTTTTTTATAAAAGTGTAGGTTTTTCCGAACAAATTTACATATCTCAAAGATATAGATGGAAGGTAGGGTTAAGATTTTTAATTCTTTAAAATGAGGTAGACATGAGTCTGTAGATTTTATATTTGCTAATATGCGGATGCACTTTTTTTGTAGTATGAAAAGGTCCGGGGCATCGGCGCTATTTCCCCAGAGAATAACACCATATCTCAAAAATGCGTACCCATAAGCATAATACGCAGCTAGTGCGGTTTTTAAGTTGGTGGTTCTTTTTAATTCTCTGAGGCCATAAATAAATTTACTTAGTTTAGTTTTTGTCTGATTTTGAAATTAGTCGATATTTTGATTAATTTCTTAAACTGGACACTTTCAAGTAAAGATTTTTATATAAACCTGTGAAGATGATACTGCCATTGTCACAATTAGAATGCCATAACCCTACTTTGTCGTATTAGGTTACAAAATTGCGAAAAACCAAAATTTGAATTTTGCGGGCAGAATCGTGACTTCAACCTTAACTCAATACGAGTAGGTAGGTATACTTCGTAGAGCAGCGTTCGGGACGCTTCCAGATGCCTTCTCTAAGGGTGAGATATATAAATGACACTCTCACTCAGCTCAGACTCAAGACCGAATTAAAAAAACATAGATTTATGTCAGGACCTATTTGTGTTTAATTTTAACTCTATCTTGAGTCTTGAGCAGAGCCACAGTACAATCTATAGATCTCAGCCTTAGAAAATACTTAAAACAAAATCTAAAAACAGTGCGTGTTCTAGTGATGACTGAGGTACGGTTCCAAACCATAGTCGTTAACTATGGACCTCAAAAGAAAGGCTCAGAGTCACTCAGCGGGTGATGGAGAGAACTATAATGCTCCTAAGCTACGAGATCAAATCGATGAGGAACTCCTTAAGAGAACCAAGGTACATGCACAGCTCAGCGAATCGCAAAGCTGAAATGAAAATGGGCAGGGCAATAGGCAAATAGTTCGAATAACTGAAGAACTGAATTCCCAAGTGGCCACCCCGCACCGGTAAGCGTAATGTTGACAGTCCGCCCCACTAGGTGGACATTGGACGAGTTGCAGGGAACCGCTGGATACAGGGAACATGGATTGCATCGCCGCAAGACCGAGACCTGTGGAAGTCCATGCAAGAGAACTTTGCCCAGCCGTCGACGTCTATCAGCCAATTCTGCTCAGGTGGCTTCCATCTGACGCTATACGTATCATGATTTTAAGTCAGCGTAATCTGTCATTGAATGAAAAATGCAATGTATTTTTGAAGCAATAATATTAATTGAAGGATACAAGGAAATAAGTGCATAGTTTTGTGGCAACAATTTAATGCGTCTTTATCGCGATTTGAGGAATCTCACAAAGGGGCAGTTAAACGCATAATTATTATGTATGCGAGCTTCGGACATGTTCTGCTGCTTCACAAATGGCCGATAATTATATTGACTTGTACCACACACGTATCGCTTGGAACACTAGTGGTTTCGCGTGACTCTACGTTCGTTCAAGTGTCTCGTTTTCATACTTTTTAACCAGCCTTTTGAGCCTATATAGCCCAACGGTAACAGAGGGCAGAAAGTTTAAAAGGTCGATGGTTCAATCCCCACTCCTTAGACCCTGGTTGTACCCACAGTCAACACTAATTAATACAAGCTTTACATTTATTTGGAGGGGCAAGGGATCTCATATCCGATTTATAAGCTATTGCATAGCTTTTATCGCGGGCTTTGAACTAGGACAAACAGTTTGAGCGCGGCGACCGAATCAAGGAATTCCGTAACGAAAATAAACCTAACACCGTCGTTCAGTAAGCGTTCAACATTTTAGAGGTTCATAAGTAGCTCTGTTTGGCGCAGTGGGCGAGCGGCCGCTTTCTTTACCGTATGATGTATGATGCCGCAGATTTGAATCTCACTCGCGACAGTTCGCTTTTCTTGTTTGTTTGTTTTTTAATTATTTTTTTGCATAATTTTTATTATGCAAAAAAAATATTGCATAAATATTATAATTGCATAAGTTGATAAAAAATGCTATGCAATAGCTTTACCGCGGCAGTCCCCGAGTGCCACTTAATTTTATTTTTATATTCAACTAGCTAACTCGGCGAACTTCGTACCGCCAACTTACCTATATAAATAAAACAAATAAACTACTAAAACTATCCTATCTTTCAAGTTGGACCAAATTACAGATAGTTACGAAGTTTGATCAAAATCGGTTAAGTAGTTTAGGAGTCCATCGCGGACAAACAACGTGACACCTTAGATTAATTAAGCGTGACACGTAATTTATATATAAGAAGATTAACCTCCTGCACTAAGAGCCAGTGTTTGAATATGGAGTCGACAGATGGGCATTGGAATCGTGTTCTGATAGATAAACATCGTTAGGTATAATATTTGTAATACATATGTGCAAATATTATTATATTATATACTAACATAATCACAAGGCGTTTCCTGCCACATACCAGCGTTACCGACCAACTAGATTAATGGCTCCAACGAGGAAAAATACAAACACTCATAAATATTTATGGCGTCTGTAGACGGGATTTTTTCATGGCGTCAGGCAACTAGGATTACAGGAAACGCTGGCACCTCGTAAACCTTGTCCACATCGACATCGATGCTCGTAAAGCTCATCGCACATGTAGTCTAACCGCACGCTCCGCACGACAGACAGCAATCATACATCCACAAAGTGTTGGTCTTTCCGCGTCGACACACTCAACCTAGATCACGAGTCCACTTGATTCAAGCTCATCCCACACTACGTACGCACACTCTTCCAGTGAATACATCTGCTCCATTAGCACCGTTATTTCAAGCAGTAAAGTGTTTACCAATACGTGGATTGGATTGTTATTGAAACACTTATCTATATATTATCTGGATCAAATGGCCAATCTACAATCATATTTTTGATCATTATGAAAAGAGTTTGTTTTGTGAGGTCTGCACTATTTGCATATTGAAAGGATGTTATTTATGTTTCTTAAATAATTTTATCTTTCCCAATATGTAGTGAATACTCTTCACCAAAAAATTTTAGGAGAAAAGTCGAAGTGGTACATCTTGGAAACATCCAACCAAAACATGGGGCGAGTTGGGCCACCAATATTGTTCCACTTAGATTTTATTCAGAATTTCAGTTAGAATAAATAAAGTCATACTACCTACCTACCTACTTCAACCAAATAAAATATAAGTGCGGAATTTTCGGTGTGTGGATGTGCGCTCATTTTTAATTTAGCTTTGTAATTTCAAATGATGCAATCACTTGCAGTATTAAAAAATGTCGCCCACGATACATTAGCGATGCATTTCCGGGCGCGTCGCTCTCCGTCATACGAGATGAATTCACGATAAAATGCTTGAGAACCTATCATAATTATTATTATAACTATACTAGCGGCACGCTATGATGGCCGGTTTAAAATTTATAAATTAATAAATTTTGAGTCCTAAACCTAAAACTACATTCGATAAAATTTATGAATCTCTGCACATCACTATCGTCAATAACGTAATACAATTATTTCCTTCAAAGTCGTTATCAATTAACGGAAATTCATGAGCGGACAAACGTCAAACCGGCCATCATAGCGTGCCGCTAGTATAGTTCTTATCTAACTTGGTATGAAGTTAACATAACAGAATACACGTAAGATTTATTCAGAGTAAGTATAAAATGAAGTAAGTATAATAATATTTAAGAGGCATAGAATATCGCTTATGAATATCCAGATATGAATAAATTATACAAGCCTAAAATAAAAATTTAAAACACCCCCGACATGTGAATCTATGGCCGGACTATGTATGTTTCTGGTGGTCGAGTAATCATACGCCAAAAATGCCTTACATCATTTTGGAAAGGAGCTGATACTCTTACACTGCTGGACCGATATTAACCAAACATAGCTAAGAACCACCGCAAGGAAACTGGCTTTCAAATGAAAAAACCGCATCGAAATCGGTCCATCCGTTTGAGAGCTACGATGCCACACACACACACACACACACACACACACACACACACACACACACACACACACACACACACACACACTCACACACCCACACACCCACACACACGCACGCACGCACGCACACACGCACACACGCACGCACACACACACACACACACACACACACACACACACACACACACACACACACACACACACACACACACACACACACACACACACACACACACACACACACACACACACACACACACACACACACACACACACACACACACACACACACACACACACACACACACACACACACACACACACACTTCGACGTCAAACTTATAACACCCCTCTTTTTGCGTCGGGGATTAAAAAGAAGCAAGAAACTCGGTGTTTCCTCTTTTCTGTTTTCTTTTTCAATTTTAGACTTTTCTTTTTAATTTTTGTTCTCTCCGCATACGTGGCAAATGTATTATTGTTTGAAAATTATATTATTGCAATTTAAGTTACTGATTCTTAACAAATTATTTTCAGCTCAATCATTAAAAATAAACAACGCGTTGTACCGCGTTTCAATGTTGCATCATACCTTACATCAAATATTTTAATTAAAATTCTGTAATTAATTATTTTAGAGCTATACACTCATATTTTAAGCTATGACCATGTCTTTCACATATTTCAGTGTATATTCCTCGACCACCGCGGCCACACGGGGGTCTAACAAACGGTAATTTGTCATAATACCCTCGTATAGGAGGGCACAGAGGTGGCGTACTGGTACTAACTAATTGAATAACGGCATTGTCTCACCGGGGCGTCCTCCTCCCGTCACATGCGATGCAGTAATAGCTATAACTTTGAGTAGATTAATGGGAAAGAAGGTTGCTTGTTCAAATTCTTGTCTAAAGAAAACAGTAGCTGTACGTTCTTCCAAATAATATCAGGAGCTACTCGGTTAATTCTATTGACTGTTTTGATTTTCCACATAAAACAAAACCTTTTTTTGTAATATTCGCAAGTTGACTACATTCGCTTTGATGATTCACCTTTGCACTAAATCCTTTGGACAAAAGCTTACCTCTATTTCATGATTTTCTTGAATAGAATAGAATAGAAATATTTTTTATTCAAATAAACTCTTTTACAAGTGCTTTTGAATCGTCGATGAGTCTACCACTGGTTCGAAATGCCCTTCCTGCCGAGAAGAACCAGCAAGAAACTCGGCGGTTGCTATTTTTAAAACAGGTTTACAATACAATGGATACTATGGTATGCAGCGTTTCCACAATGAGGGGAAGTTCCAAAAATGCATAACACTTGCAATTCAATGCAAGTAAAGATGGGCAGACAGAAAGCAGGTGTTTACGGATGTGGATAGAACCATCGACTTCCAGTTGTCAGTCCCGACTTTACCGAGGTTATTGAGGCAGCTTTTCTTCAATCGACCAGCAGCTGTAATCGCTTCGCTTGCTTCACACAGGATGTAGAGTATAGACCCTACCTGTAATAGCGCTGCAAGAGCATTGGGCATGAGACGCGATAGGCCGAGTGGGTGTGCGCTCGTTAACAGTAAACAGATTTGATTTTTACAGTAGTAGATCAAGTTCCAAGTATCCGAAAACGTGGCAAGGGACGTGTTTGGGCAAAAACATAAAATGATGAAATTTGTTAGATAATAAAAAATCGCGAAGTTAGGTCTAATTTTTAACCAATATTCATTTATTTTCAATGTGTTGCATATTACAGAGCCAAAATTTTTACATTAAATTCCGATTTATATTATCAAGAGAGTAGCCTAGTGAATTGAAAAGAAAATGAATATTTTAAGAGTTACAAAGTATTTGGCGCTTACTACACTCCTATTCCGCGCAAAACGCTTTCTTTTGTCGCGCCTCACATGAGGTTGTGGCTATGTTTTATCTCATCGCGAAATCTGATTTTTTTTTGGGGTTACACGCGCTCTTAATTGCTGGATATTAGCAGTAAAGTGCGCTCGTGACGCGGCGCGATGGCGCGCGGTGTCGTGCATTGATCCAACCACGATCTGGCTCTTCGCGGCACCACAGTAGAATATTATAACCAGTACTGAAACTACCAAATAGCGGGCCTCGCGGTGCTGTCAGTACTGAGGACCGGTATTTGGTCTCGTCGATGCGCATGTTTGTGTGAGTGAGCCGTTTCGAACGTTTATAGGTAGTTTCCATACTCTATCTATCTTTACTCTGGCGGCACCCATCGCGTTATTGACCGCACCACTGCACTTCCTAAACATCGGAGATTTCTCCTGATGAAGTATCGTATTGTACTTATTCTGGAGTCTTGACCCTGAAAACACAGTGCATGAAAATCATTGACATGAATGTGAAATTATATATACCCCATTCCGTCCCATCGGACTGTGACTGTGAGGTGCCGTCGCTTTTGTACTATAATATCTCCTGCTCGGATAGTTACGAGTGATTTCTGTGAAAATTGGAGCCACCGTGAGCGAACTCAGTCGTGAGAACTATTAGTAATTCATTAGGTATACAGTATACTTACCTACTCATATTTGACTGTTTAACTATTTCAACTAATTTGAATAGATTAAAAAATGTAATTTAAAATTTTTATTTTTAATAACAAGCTTTTAGTAGCTACATCATCAGACCTTGGATATCATCTAGGACCAGAGTACTTATCAAGACGAACCAAACGAGCCCAAATTCGATGACGTGACTTTGTCCGCGTGGATTTAGTTTTTAAAGTCCCTCGGGAACTCCTTGATTTTCCTGGATAAAAAGGAGCCTAGATGTTGACCCGAGTAATAAGCTACCACGGTATAAAATTTTGTAGAAATCTGTGCGGTAGTTTTTACGTGAAAGAAGGACAAACAAACAGACAAACAGACAAAAATTAAATAAAAATCTGTTTTGGGCTCAGTATCGATAGTAAAGCATCCCCCAATTAAAATTTTCAAAATATATTAAATGTACAGAAATCTTCCAGTTACAGTTTTATTATATGTATAGATTTCCCAAAGCCATCTTGCCCAAATATGCATATTTGACCAAAACATACATACATACATAGGGTAGACCGGGTACAATAGTAACACGGGGCAATAGTAACATCGTCAATATTTCGACAACTACCTAAAAAAAAGCTTGTGTGAGTGCATGCTTACGTGCCTCGAGCGGTTCTCAACCTGCTCACCAGTCGGCGACTTGATACGGTGAGAGATGGACGAGCTATTCAACAATTTTTGTTTCCCCAGTTTGTGTCCCCAGTAAAAATTTGCGCTTTATGTATTGGCTCATTATTCAAAAAAATACTTTTAATGCTAGATCGTAATTAATATTGTATCCACTAAATATCAACGCTTCAATTGTGTAGTAGTTTGAAGGTCAGTTTCATTTAAAACGGAAGTTATTTTAACTTTTCTGGTTTTGGTCACTTTGGCACAATTGTAACAGCACATTCGGGGTCATTTGAAACGTTACATTTGACCCCACGGTACAAATGACCCCAAGCCATATTTTCATATAATGAATTTTATCTGTTATTTAATTAAAATGAATTTGGTCCATATATCTACATACTTTCTACTACTACTTTTTATGTTCTCCTAACAAAACAACTGGAAGTCATTATATTAATCATGGAATAATTTCGAAATCGAATCTGGTGCCTATTTTGATTTACAAAATCTCTAAACTAAAATTTATTTGATCGGTATAAAATAGTAATACACTTCGCCAGAAGGAGGAATATTTTGAAAATGATTATTTTTAGACCAGTCAAATTACTTTAATTTAAAGATTTTGTAACTTCGAATAGGCACCAATGCTGAACTGGAGCTTGCATTCCATTGAGTTTAAAAATTATGGTTTAAAGGAGGGAAATTTAAGTTTGTTATATTTCTTACTTTCGTTTGGACGCAATGACGTAGTTGAAAAGAGCTTTCCAGAATTATAATAAGTGTGAAACGGGGTTAATAGTACCAGGGGTTAATTGTAACTCCATACAAAATGTGATTTTTGAAAAAGTGATCTCTTTTTAGTTTTTAATACAAATAGCTTACAAAAAGAAATGCGAAAGTAATGTTCTTTAGCTATATTATTTATAACAAGTTACTTACTTCCATAACAAGCTAAAATAACTATATATTCTTCGCCGTTAAACTTAAAAAAGTTATAATTTTCATTATAATGTTAATTCTGAGACTTATGACTGATGTAACATATCAGACCGATTAAGTTTAAGGAATAATAATAAAACTATTTTGATTAAATCATACATATTTCTTTAATTAACTTCCAAAGTTGTGGTACAATTGACCCGTACTTGGGGTCAATTGTAACAGTGGGTATCCCTGGACAAAAATTCGATTTATACAATGTTCTGCAACAATGCATAAAATCAGACACTACAAAAGCATAGAGCATAAAGCTGAGTATGCTATGTTTAAACCGTGTTCAATAGAAACTTGTAGATTCTGAACTACAAGCCGTTGTTTAAAAAATGTTACTATTGTCCCCGGTCTACCCTACATACATACATACATTGCAAAAGCCTGTAAAAATAATATATCGCAAAAGTAATTCTTGCTGCAACAACGAATTTTAGCCAATAGCGAGAGAGGAACGACGCACTGCAAATGTTGCAATCATTTTAGACCAACCCTCGGCCGTCTTTATTTTATCCTGTTAACTGAAAACATTTTACACTTTCACTGCTTAGTACCTGTGTCATATACCATCATCATCATCAACCCATCAACGGCTCACTACTGAGCGCAGGTCTCCTCACAGAAAAGGGTTATAGGCCATAGTCCACCACGCTGACCCAATGCGAATTGGTGGACTTCACACACCCTCGAGAACATTACGAAGAACTCTCAGATGTGCAGAATTCCTCACCATGTTTTCCTTCACCGTTGAAGCAAGTGATAGTTAATTGCTTAAACGCACTTGACTCCGAAAAGTCAGAGGTGCGTACCCGGGTTCGAACTTGCGACCCCCCGAATAGGAGACCACAGTCTTAACCACTAGGCTATCACTGCTTACTGTCATATACCAATACCATTTAATTACTGTCTAAGTTCGCCGTTGCCTAACACAGTGTGTTAACATTTTACAAGTCGGCAACTTCGCCTACCGTGCCAGCAATGACAATATCTCAGGCTAAGCAGCAGCCATTAAACGCAGCACTCTCGAACGCAATTTACGCACGATGTTTTCCTCGAACGATCTCCATATTTCTGTAAGTTTCACTTCACGTATTTCGCTTACAAAACGCAGGTGCTGTTGGTCGAGTGTGTTTATGCGCTTATGTGTGCAATAAACTGTGTCAATTTACTAACGACCACTTTCGTATATCTATTTGTTGGTATTGGTATAATAATTAGTCTCTAATTTACGGCTAAATATTCCTAGATAGCAATATATAAATGGTTTGGTAGCAATTGATTTAATTTTTAGGGTTCCGTACCTAAAAGGTGCCAACGGGACCCAATTACTAAGCCCAAGCTGTCCGTCCATATGTAATACAAATAAAACTACAACACATACAATACATAATACAACAACAGATACAACTCTAACAAGTGTTTATACAGATAAATATTCTCAGAATCAGTGATTCACATATTTAATTTCTTGAATTAAATGTCGCCATTAATAGCAGATCTGTACCAATTTATTAAAACTATGAATCAAGCTAGGAATTAGAACAAGACGTATGATATAGTTTCATGACTGCTGACGCGTCATACCCTCAGCTAGCAACATATAAACTCTGGCCAGCAATTAGTTGAAGCAATTAATTTTCCAATGTTAATAAAGTCTCCCGACCGAGTCCGTCCACAACGGCCAATCTCCATCTGCGCGGGAGATATTATATTGCACGAGTGTGCTCAAATACAGGTACACCCTCCATTCCCTCACTCTCATAGCACGTAAATTCGACATGACCGGAGAGATATCAGGCGCAGAGCGACGGCTTTACAAGCTCTCCGAGGCGTGTTGATGATACATCGCCAACTTCCTAGCTCATTGAATTTGCTGACATAAAAAGCCATTACCTTATTTAGTCCGACTCCGGAACCGAACTCGGGACCTTGTCATCCGCATCCCAACATGCTAACCATTAGACAACCGAAGCAGTTATATGTCCTATGTTTGATTTGATTTGATATCATCATCGTCAGCAACCCATCACACAACTGAGCGCAGGTCTCCTATCAGAGAAGGGTTATAGGCCATAGTCCACCACGCTGGCCCAATGCGAATTGGCGGACTTCACACACCTTCAAGAACATTATGAAGAACTCTTAGGTGTGTAGGTTTCCTCACGATGTTTTCCTTCACCGTTAAAGCATTTGATATTTAATTACTTAAACGCACATGACTCCAAAAAGTCAGAGGAGCGTGCCCGGGATCGAATCTACGACCCCGAATAGGAGACCACAGTACTAACCACTAGACTAGTACTGCTTTTGATATGATATGTAGGTATGAACCTGTGTAGTATCAATATGCATTATGCAGTCAAAGAATATGAGCTGTATGGTGAATTCAACACAAATGTGTGGTTAATAGGTAATTGCGGTGGCGCGAGGCCGCTCAGCGAAGGTTTAGGGCAATTTAGTCATTATGTGGTGTTCCGTATACCTCTACCACTACCTACCTGCATTGCAGGTTGCATGCTGCGCCATTTGTGGTATCAAATTGCTACACATTGCTTTAATTTCTTATGTTACGTATGAGTTAAAAACTCCGGTTAGTTATTATGTATATGTGAATACCTAGAATAGAAAAGAATAAAATAGAAATGTTTTTTATTCAAATAAACTTTTTTACAAGTGCTTTTGAATCGTCGATGAGTCTACCACTGGTTCGGAATGCCCTTCCTGCCGAGAAGAACCAGCATGAAACTCGGCGGTTGCTCTTTTCAGAACAAATCTACAATTCAATAGATACTATGCTATGTATGCAGTGTTTCCACAATGAGTTCCACAAAAGCATACCTAATTATAATTCAACACGTTAAGACGGGCAGACAGAAACCAGCCGCTGGTGGCACCCGTTCACGAGCATGACGTATGATCCAGCCATTGCTTCGCTCAACCATATTTGAGGGAACGTAACGTATCTGAATTCATCATCGTAACAACTCTTTAGATTAAGGAAGATTTAGGCCGTAGCCCACGCTGGCTAAATTCAGATAGGTAGATTTCACGTACTTTTGAGAATATTATGGAAAACTTTCAGGCATGCAGGTTTCCTCATATGTTTCCTTCACCGATATTATATAGCATGTTATATTATACATTTGCTTAACTCCGAAAAGTTGAATATAACACACCTGATGGTAAGTGAAGATACGCAGCCTAAGATGGAGCACGTTTGTCTTAAAGATGACTATTCTTTCTTGATTTAAAGGTACCCAAGTTATAGTTAGTTGAATAATAAAAGCTGCATGAGCATAATATACCAAATCTTGGAGGTATAAGGATTAGGAAAGAGGGAGCAAAATGCTTCATCATCATCATCCTAAACCCATCAACGGCTCACTACTCAGCGTAGATCTCCTCAGAGAATGATTTTAGGCCATATAGTCCACCAAGCTGGCCCAATGCAAATTGGCGGACTTCACACACCTTCGAGAACATTATGGACAACTCTTAGGTGTGTAGGTTTCCCCACGATGTTTTCCTTGCGACCCCCTGAATAGGAGACCACAGTCCTAACCTATATGGCTATCACTGCTCTATGCAAAATTCTTATTATAGTGTGATATTTTACGCTGGGATAAATACCTTACATATTAAAATTGAAAGTACCGATTTTACCGCTGGTTCGTATCCATTAAAATAACGGTTTTATAAACGTTTCCTATCAACCATTAGATAAAGCCACGTGAACTCGACGAAGATAAATATGTGTCAGCCTCCGCCCCAATCTCTTGAACATGCGAGCCCATTATCATAGCATGGAGAGATGCTCTGCAGCATCTCTGACGCGTCACAAATCACGCGCGTGTCTGCGTTGCCGCTAATTGGCAGGTGCCGGGCCAACACGCCACGCCACTGATCTGCTCTACTTCGATCTTATATCCATTTATCTCTACTTATATTACAAACTATCTGATGCCCGCGACTTCGTCCGCGTGGATATAGTTTTTAATCCAAATCTAGTGACCCCTAGATTTTCCGGGATAAAAGTATAATATGTCACTCTTCAGGTCTTCAACTATACCCATGCAAATCAAGTCAATCCGTAGCTCTATTGCGGCGATATTGTAGGACAAACCGAAAAAAAATTAAGTGGCACTCGGGGACTGCCGCGGTAAAGCTATTGCATAGCATTTTTTATCAACTTATTCAATTATAATATTTATGCAATATTTTTTTTGCATAATAAAAATTATGCAAAAAAAATTAAAAAACAAACAAGAAAAGCGAACTGTCACTACTTCGCGAGTGAGATTCGAACCTGCGACATTGGCGCTCGAAAGCGGTCGCTCGCCCACTGCGCCAAATAGAGCTCGAGAGCCTCTAAAATGTTGAACGCTTACTGAATGATGGTGTTAGGTTTTTTTTCGTTACGGAATTTCTTGATTCGGTCGCCGCGCTCAAACTGTTTGTCCTAGTTCAAAGCCCGCGATAAAAGCTATGCAATAGCTTAAAAAATACGTAACATCGTAAGGTAGTAGTCATCAACCTTGTTTTGTGGGTTGTCCTTCAATCACACAGCAACGGAGAAAGGGATGGACGTGATTTTTGCATCTAGGTATTGTTTAGGACGTGGAGAGCGACAAGCAACCTTTATCCTGGAAAAACGTGAGTTGAATCACATGGAGCAAAGTCCTTGACATCGTGAAGCTCAAGCCTCAAACCGCTCGGAATGGCGTACTTAAAACTGTAAACGATATCTGTCTACTGCCCGAACCGACACAACAGAATTATTTTAGTAGCCTTTGCAAAAAAACTGTTTGTCTGTAAAGTCGGTTTACGGACGATAGTTTTACGTGATAACGTCATAAAGAAACATTGATGACCGCTAACCAAAGCGCGCACGCGATGACTGGCGGGCCCGGCGGCGGGCGTAAGCCAACGCTTGGGCCGATCGTGCCTCTATATCGCTTGTTCCGCGCTCTCGCTTGCACGCGCAGGCTCAGGCGGAACTTGACACTTTTTCGTGCGTGCAGCCGGTGTTATCGATTTATAAGACGTTATAACGTCAAAAAGAAAAGACTTACGCCTCATTAAACTTTAAGTTACGATGCAACTATCGCTGGGGCCAAGCGGAACGGTGCCCGCCTTTCATTTAATAACTTAATTGGCGGGTAAGCCTGACCCGCGCTATTTCATCATCGGATCCGACCGCGCCGTAATCACTGGGATTAACGACAAGTAGAAAGTGCGGGAACAGACGAATGATTATTTATTAGTGTTGTAATATTTTGTAGCAGTTTCACTTATGACTTACTGAGAAAGGCTTCTTCTTTGTCTTTATCAACCGGACTTCCACTTTTGAAAAAAAGCCTCTTGCGTGGACTTCCACAGGTCTCCGTCTTGCGCTGTGATGCATCCAGTGGCTCCCTGCGACTCGTTTGATGTCGTCGGATCTCCTTTGGAGGGTCTGTCAATACTGTGCTTCCGGGTGCGGGGTCGTCCCTCCAGCACCTTGGGCCCCCTACGACCATCAGCTCTTCGAACTATGTTGCCTCGCCCATCTCCACTTCACTTTCGCGACTTGCTGAGCTATATCAGTGACGTTGGTTTTGCTACAGATCTCCTCAATTCTGACTTGATGACCCTTAGCCTTAAATAAGGCTTGCTAACAATATAATAGATGAAGCCAATGATAACAGTCATGTTTGCATCGCAAATAAAAATCCATAAAGAATTAGCTCAAAAACTGAGAGTAGTTACAAAAACTGGACATAGAACTTACGCAGACATTGAAAAAATTGGTTGTCTGTAAAGTCGGTTTACGAACGATAGTTTTACGTGAAAACGTCATAAAGAAACATTGCCGATGACTGGCGGGCGGCACAAGCCACCGCTTGGGCCGATTGTGCCTCTCTATCGCTTGTTCCGCGCTCTCGCTTGCACGCGCAGGCTCAGGCGGAACGTGACAGTTTTTTGTGCGTGCAGCTGGTGTTCATCGATTTATACGACGTTATCACGTCAAAATTAAATACATACCGATGCCTAACAGCCATAACTTTTTTATTGACAAGTTTAGTGGGTTGGATCCTTTTTGCATATCTACGCGCAACTGATGCCATGCGGGGAAAGGAGTAAACGTACGTGCTAACAAAAAAAATTGTTTTTCTGTAAAGTCGGTATACGGACGATAGTTTTACGTGATAACGTCATAAAGAAACAAGTTACAAGCCAACGCTTGGGCCGATCGTGCCTCTCTATCGCTTGTTCCGCGCTCTCGCTTGCACGCGCAGGCTCTGGCGGAACGTGACACTTTTTCCTGCGTGCAGTCGGTGTTCATCGATTATAATCCGTGAGCCCAAATTTCGTAAAAACGCCTACAAATGGCAGTGTTCCTTGTTATATGGTAATCGCGCACCCGATACGGCATTGTTTAGAAGTGTGTGTCCGTGTGTCTCACGGCGGGCGGTAACTTGCCCTGTACCCTGCCGCAGCTTAGCGCGCGTACAGTGGGGGCAGCCACGCTGTATGTGGGGCTGCCTCATTGGATGGTCGACCGAGCGAAGCGAAGGTCTCTGATTTTACTTGAGTGAATTTGCACTTGTCCGTCCGTCCGTCCGTCCGTCCGTCCGTCCGTCTGTCAGAGCCTTATAACTTCTGAATTACTGAACGTAATTACTTCAATTTTAGATATGATATGTAAACCGATGGCCTCCAGCCGAAAATGGCTTAAAAAGTTATAAAAATCTTTATTTCAGGGGGGCTCTCAAAGAAGCGAATGCGAAGTAAAATAAATATTTTGCATTTCATAGGGTTGCAGTACCTCATTTTAAAGATAATTTGGAATAGAGTACAAAAGTATTTTTTTTATTTTTTTTCCTAAAATTGACGAAATGGGGGGCTTTCAAAGTGGAGATTTTATTCGAGGCTAGATCTCTAAAACTACTTTTTTTTAAAACTTGAAACTTACACATAATTTCAGTTATATTCTGTACTTGAACAACAAATACTAAGATTAGATAAATATTATAAAGAAACGAAATTATTTAAGTTTTAATGGGCATCAATGTTTTAACAAAACTTCACTATACTGTTAATAGATGGCGCTGTCTTTAATATTGTTAATACGCATCCCATCCACGAAAGCAGATGACGATTGACGTCATCAGATTCGGCGCGTTTAAATTACAATATAATATAGTTAAAACTACTTTATGGGAATTATGGGACACCGCGAGGTCTCAGTTCGGGGTGAACAACTAGTATATACTTTGTTTTTGACGTGATAACGTCTTATAAATCGATGAACACCGGCTACACGCACGAAAAAGTGTCACGTTCCACCTGAGCCTGAGGGTGCAAGCGAGAGCGCGGAACAAGCGAAAGAGAGGCACGATCGGCCCAAGCGTTGGCTTGTGCCGCCCGCCAGTCATCGTCAATGTTTCTTTATGACGTTAAGGCGACGTTTTAGCATAGGCGATTCGCCGCGCGACGCGCGGTGCGTCGCTCGCTCGCTCTCTCTCGCCCTCATACCTTGGCCATATCGCGCGACTGCTCGCGCGACACGCCGAACCACGCATCGCGCGGCGAATCGCCTATGCTAAAACGACGCCTAACACGTAAAACTATCGTCCGTAAATAGACTTTACAGACAACCAATTTTTTATATAGACCCGTTTTCACCAACGTTCCTTAACTTTTACAGGCTACCTTAGCGAAGTTAGGTGATGCTTTCTGTCAATTTTGTTTTCAAAAACCTTAAAGGAACACCTAAAGATGTAAATATTATTGGGTAATTACGGGTTACCTACGTTAAGAGACTCCTTCTATGCGAATGATTTAAGTATGATTGGTGGCATTACTCTTTCAACAATCAGGACTAATTAACTGCAGTTATAGCAAAAGAATTATGTTTTTCTTTGAGTATTCATCATCATCAGCAACCCATCAACGGCTCACTGCTGAGCGCAGGTCTTCTCTCAGAGAAGGGCCATAGGCTATAGCTCACTGCTTGCTTGTTATCCTTGAGTATTAGTAACAATTATAAAATCCGCCTGTATCCTTACCACTTGCTTTCCCGCAAGTTCATACGTATCCGAACTGTAGGGGTGGCTAAGCTGCGTCGTCAGAGCACTACAGTACACGTAACCCCGTCACGGGCAGTGTGGTAATGACCCAGCAACAATCCACATAAATTGTAACGTGAGCTTTTTGTTTTAATTTGTTTATTGCACCCAAAGTGGGCACTGATTTAGGTCCTACGGAGTCCAGCTCGCGTTGATCCCATCATAGAACATGCTTGAACATGAAGCGAAAGATATTTGTCTTATTTCGTGGTTTAATGACCTAATTGTGATGATGACGATTACGATAATTACACGGCAACTATCAATATTTCAAGCGAATTACATGGACCGTGGTCATGAAGGGAATACGGTCCATGCAACTGGGTCGATCATTTATCGTGGTTCGTACTACGTATTTGGATGTGTAGTCTGTAGACAATGACTCTAGTTGAAATAATCATTATAATCTTTAAGAACATTATTGTGTGAAAAAGTATAGCTTTGTTACACATGTTATAAAGAAGTATGAAACTTTTTACATTAAGGCAGGAGGAAGAGTAGAGGAGGTAGGTTTTAAAAACCCCACGGGAATCCTTTATTTTTCCGGGATAAAAATACAGTATACTTTTTAGTACCCTGTGTAATTTTCCTTACTGGCTCCGATTGCTGCATGTTTGAAGAACAAACCAACAAACATACTATCGCATAATATATAATTAATGTAAGTAGGATTAATACTGTTTTAAAATTAAAATCCTGTCTCTAAAAATGTATTGCTGGAAAGATTTCTAAGTAAGCAGAGCTTCTTTGCTTCTATATTGTGATTAGACTGAGTACCATCTTTATCAAATACTTCTAGTGGACCCGCCTCGGCTTCGCACGGGTAGGCTACAAAACAAACACATAAACACGTATAATCATCTAGGGCCTGGAGGTTAATGATTAAGTCTATGTCTAAGGCTAAAACCCTCATATAAATATGGAATGCCTGTATTCGATCGTTGTCCTTTATGTGAGTGACTTTTGCTGCTACCCGTGAAGCATTATGTCTTCTATCTCCTAAAATATTTATCAGATCTACATCAAAATAAAACAAACTATGCCTGATATAATACACTTTTAAATAAAAAATCGGCCAAGTGCGAGTCGGGCCTCGCTCTTTTAGGGTCCCGTTAAAAAAAATTAAATTAAAATATTTTCATGTACCCACCGAAATATTTTTATTTAATTTTTTTAATTTAATTTAATTTTTATTATTTGTTGTTACATAAAGCGGCAATAGAAATACATAATATGTGAAAATTTCATCTGTCTATCTATTACGGTTTACGAGATACAGCCCGCTGACAGACGGACGGACGGACGGACAGCGTAGGCTTAGTAATAGGGTCCCGTTAGTACCCTTTGGGTACGGAACCCTAAAAAGAATGATTAAAATCGGTTCAAATTTGATGGAATTATGAAGTAAAACCGATACTTTCATCCCCTATCCTGTAGGAACCTTAATGTTTATCAGGATAAAAACTATCCTATATGTTGACCCGGAGTATCACCTACTACTGCACAATTCCGTTTAGTAGTTTTTGCGTGATGCCCGGACAGACAGACAGACAAAAATTAAATAAAAATCTGTTTTGGGTTTGGTATTGATAATAAAGCATCTCCCGGTTAAAATTTTCAAAATAGATTAAATGTACAGAAATCGTCCAGTTACAGTTTTATTATAAGTATAGATAGATAGATGACTTAATGACTCTTTTAATGACTTTTTCTTTACCAAAACAAGACTTGATCATTAAAAGGTTAAAATCGTTTTAGGCCGTGGTCCTCAAATTAAAGTTGTAAGAGACAACTCGCACGGCTCTTTGCTGTTAGTTTTATGTTTCTATTGCCCTGATGAATGTAGAGCTCGGGTTTCTAATGGGGTTACATGACGGCGATGAAAAGACGTAATTCTTGAGCTTACATTTTTTAGAGGTCCACAGGGTAATGACAAAACTATGAATAATATACGTCGATGTGCTGTATGAGGTTATTTGCACTATCAATGCATAGATTTAAAAAAAACATTTAAAAAAAACCGGCCAAGTGCGTGTCGGGCCACGCGCAGTGTAGCGTTCCGTAGTTGAAAGACTTAAATATTATTGCTGACCTAGCATAGTGCTTTTATTTTATTTATGAATATCATGAATTAAAAAAATATTAATTAAATTTTTTTAGCGAGTTTCACCCACTTGTTTACCAATCAAAATATATATCAAAAAAAGCTTATTTAACAACAAAATCGTACAACGTTTATGAATATTGAATACATTTCGAGTTCCATGGTTTAAATACAAACGTGGTTATATACCACAAAATATGCAGCTTACACTACGTGTAATACCTAACCTAGAAAAAACAGGTATAACTCCTTAATTAATGAACCCTACTTAGCCGTGATAGTTTTCTTTTAAAATTCATTATATATACTACAGCTGTAAATTTTTTCTTGTATCGTTTATACTTACTACCTCCCCTACGTGTACGAAGGGGAGGTACCCTAAAAAAAATATTTTCACAATTTTATTTCACCACTTTGTCGGCGTGATTGATATCAAATTACAGATTTTTAGTACCAATAGTCTCTGAGCTAAACCGCGGACGAACAGACAGACAGACGGACGGACATGGCGAAACTAAGGGTTCCTTGTTTACTACGGAACCCTAAAAACCGCATTAAAATCAGTCCACTGGGGAGGCTGCTATGAGGGACCAGACAGATACACGCGTTGAACTTATAACATCCCTCCTTTGACGTCGGGGGTTAAAAAACCCGAAATCTATGAAAAGTTTCGGGCATCAACTAGTGGAATAATAAAATGTGCTATGATGTCAGTTCCCAGGGTGGTGGCGCGCAAGTCATGCGCGCTAATGGGCCGCCCCAGCCCGCGCCGGGCAGCTGCCGGGGACGGACCGGAAACGGTTTGTTACTGACATTCCTATCTGTTGACTGTGGCGCGGGCGTTTGTAGTCAGTTTTTTAATAATTTGACTAGCTGACCCAGCGAATTTCGTACCGCCAACAAAAATATTTAGGGGTGGGTCACCCTTATCATTTAGGGGTATGAAAAATAGATGTTGGCCCATTCTCAGACCTACCCGATATGCACACAAAATTTCCTAAAAATCGGTCCAGCCGTTTCGGAGGAGTTCGTTAACAAACACCGCGACATAAGAATTTAATATATTTCTTGTGTGCGTGTGTATGTCACTGATTTCCTCCTAGACGGTTGGATCGATTTTGATAAAAAAATTTGTGTGAGTTCAAGGGGATTCAGGATGGTTTAGATTCACAATTTGGTCCACTGGAAAATGTTTATTTAACTAATTTTTCATTTATAAGTAGTGGCGGTACGAAGTTCGCTGGGTCAGCTAGTATTAGATTATAAAAAAATATTTTTAAAAGACCGACTTCAAACGCCCGCGCCACTACAAAGTATATAATTTATTGTTGATAATTTAAAAACCGCTCGACCGATTTCGATAAAATTTCAATTGGACCACCTGAAAAGGATACCCTTTAAAACAAAAAAAGAATTTTCGAAAGCGGTTCAGGCGTCTTCGAGTAATCGGTGAACATACATTAAAAAAATGATTCCGAAGAATTAGGAAACTCCTCCTTTTTGAAATCGGTTAAAAAGAATTTTAAAGGATGTTTTTTTTAATTTTCAGTCTTTTAACTTTGACTATGCTTGATTCTGCACTGAACAACTAAAATTGTTTCTCTATTCCGTGAAAATTAATACTCTTTTGAGTCGTCAAAATGTCTATTGGTACTAATCTAACAACACATTTCCACACCTGTTCAATTATTATCTAATAGGAACTCTGTATGTACTATTTGTACCAACATTTTGACAGTCGCTCCAGTTGTGCGGTTTATCTGATCTGTGCCGGCTCGGCTGGCTTCTCATCGGCTTATTAATTCACGCCTGACTGCTGCTGTTGGCTGACATTTAGTTAATGTGAACAGTTTTTATGCCTTATTACTTTTACCGGCATCAAATGTAATGTTGCATTTTTAAGTGTGTTGAACAAGCTAATTCTTATATTATTGAAACAACATTCACATTTGTAATAATCGTATAAATTATTTCTAAAGAGATATCAATTAACATTTTTTAATTTGTTAATGACCCCTGTGGCACAGTGTAATAGGTGATCTCTATTAGTTCGATAAATAAAATTAACGATAGTCCGATTTGAAATAATGGTGTACTTACTTAGGTGTTATAGAATTTTAAGCTATTGCATAGCTTTTATCGCGGGCTTTGAACTAGGACAAACAGTTTGAACGCGGCGACCGAATCAGGAAATTCCGTAACGAAAAAAAACCTAACACCGTCGTTCAGGAAGCGTTCAATATTTTAGAGGTTCACATTTAGCTCTGTTTGGCGCAGTGGGTGAGCTGCCGCTTTCTTTAGATGTCGCAGGTTCTAATCTCACTCGCGAAGTAGTGACAGTGCGCTTTTCTTGTTTATTACTAAAATTTCGTAGGTACATAAGGATTTTCTATTTATAATCCAATCAGACCCTGGCACTCGAAGTGAACCTGTGAGGCATGAAACAAGAGAACAAGAGAACTACGCGCATTCCGCGCAACCAGTCCCAAATATATCAAACCATTGCGAAGATATTAACGAGTACTGACAAATCAGATGAACACAAAGGTAACAAAAGAAGTTGAATGGCAACTTTACCCTCCAGGGCCAACCGTTAATGGTTAAATAGTATAAAAGAAAACCATCATATTTACGAGTAAGTATATTATTATTGACGTGATAATGTCTTATAAATCGATGAACAGCGGCTGCACGCACGAAAAAGTGTCACGTTCCGCCTAAGCCTGAGGGTGCAAGCGACAGCGCGGAACAAGCGATAGAGAGGCACGATCGGCCCAAGCGTTGGTTTGTGACTAGAGAGCGCCCACCGCCGCCCGCCAGTAATCGCGTGCGCGCTGTGATTAGCGGATGTGTCGCCTTTATGACATTATCACGTAAAACTATCGTCCGTAAACCGACTTTACAGACAACCAATTTTTTATAATGATAAATAAACAGCTTTTTATCCTTACTCATCATTATCACCGTTCTAACGCTTTAGTAAATCTCTTTGTGGCCGAGCTCGACCGCTGCACCCGCTGCAATAATTAATCGAGACTGATGAACTTAGCCCGGGAATCTTTCCAAGAATCTTGTTTTATTCAACTATCAACTCTAAAGTGAAGGATATAGTGTGTATATTAGAGTGTTTAGACGAGGCTGTGTGTCGTACATAACAGAGATGCCAGCCGTCAAAACAATGCCGCAAGTACTGTGTGTTGCCCGAAATCGACCCCCGCTGCGAGCGTAGCGGGCGCTATACACTACACAATGATTTAAGCAGTATATAGCACCACCAAGTAGGTGCCAAGTGCAGCAAAGTACCTATAGATTAATCAGCAATAAGCGGATTTAAACAAGTATAAATTAAAAATTTTATTTTTAAATGCAAGCTTTTAGTAGATACATCATTATACTCTGGATATCATCTAGGATCAGAGTACTTGTTATGGCGAATCAAACAAGCCGAATTTCGATGGGGTTACGTCGTTTTATTACAGAGTTCCGATAGCCATCTTCCGTCTCCATCATCAGATCAGCTCCATGTCACAATAATATTGCATTGTCATCTGATTTACACATAAATGCAAAATTTCAGCTCGATCAGAAACCGGGAAGTGAGTCTAATTCATCTTGCAAGATTTGACCCAAACAAACAATGCAAGTAAAAGCTTGTAAAAAAGAAGGACATTTTCAGTTCAAGGCGTGATATATGGTGTAAATACATGTCATTGAAAAACAAAATTCTTTTGCAATTATTTTAATTATCATCCGCAAAACCAGAAAGTCTGTATGGTACGCTTGCGCTGTCCCCTGCCGCTTTTGACGTGATAACGTCTTATAAATCGATGAACATCGGCTGCACGCACGAAAAAGTGTCACGTTCCGCCTGAGCCTGAACGTACAAGCGAGAGCGCGGAACAAGCGATAGAGACTTAGAGAGGCACGATCGGTCCAAGCGTTGGCTTGTGACCGCCGCCGCCCGGCGCCCGTCAGTCATCGCGTACGCGCTGTGGTTAGCGGAGGTGTCGCGCGCTAGTTCTAGCAGCACGCTGTTAATCTTTATGACGTTATCACGTAAAACTATCGTCCGTAAACAGCAGTAGTTTCAATAAATACAGAAACAACCCAACACAAATTACATGAAACAACTGAAATTTTACATGGATTTTGATAAGTCATTTTTTAAGAGACCCTGGGATAAGAGTCGTCTATAAGCGGCCATTTTGATAAGCTCTCGAATCGGGGAATGTTTGAAGTAAAATTAAAAATTATAGTTTTGTGTTCTGTTTAAACATTTAATATTTTCAAGATACCTCGTAAAACTATGTAAAGCGAATTGTTTGTCCACAATTTGCTTGGCCGCCCATGCCCCCCTAGAATAGCTTTTTAATCTTTAAACTTAAGATTTTAATGGCTATTATATCTCTGACGTTTATCACATTTATTGATTTAGTATTATTTAGTAAGTATTCTGTAGATAAATAGAGATTTCTTGGATAAATTAGAAATAAATCGCTTACTATTTGATTGAATTTCAAACATGTAATTACTTATAAAACTTATAATTCTGCCTGCGTGTGTAAAGCCTCCTTTAAGTGCTAAAAACATAAAACAGTATGTCGTTGCGTATGTGGTTACTTTTGCAATGTTTTGACGTCGATACGATCTTAATGATGAATTCGAAATACAGACAGACGGACATAACTCATGCTTCACTTATGAAATACTCGCTTATAATGGTCGCTCATTACACGTTTGCCGCAAGAGCCGCTCGCGATGAACACAATGCAGTTTTTATCAACAGAACAAATGCGAATCCCAAAGCGAATAAAGCTGTCAGCTTCATTCATTCATCATTTCGCACCACCATGTTTAATATGGAAAATATCATTTACAAAACTCGTAGGGCATTTTCCTTCCCTTTTAGTGTCTGCCCGTCTTAACATGAATTGAATTGTAGTACTTTTTTTTGGAACTTTCCCTCATTGTGGAAATATTATATTTTATTCTAACAAAGTTGCATTGGTTAAATCGGCTTGGCATCCAACTGCCCACAAGTTAGTATAAAAAACTTATTACAATGTAATAGCTTCATAATAATATTGTAAAATGATTATTTTGAAAAGTGCAACTGCTGAGTTTCTTGCCGGCTCTTCTCAGCAGAATCCGCTTTCCGAACCGGTGGTAGAGTCATAACTAGTCATAAGAGCCACAGGTTGGCCTACGTGAAATATATAATTTTGAATTTGAATTTGAATTTTCCTTTTTAATTAAGCGTCAAGCTTGTGCTCAGGGCACGATCACATCCTATTCATGGGCACAATAATAGTGCAACAGGTGAGGTTTGAACCGTTGGGCCGTCAATCTTTCCGATTTCAGTGAGGCCCTTTGCTCATTGAGCTATGATATTATTGAATTTTGATTAGCGACAGCCGTGATTACTCACTTAGGTCACAAACTTAGGTAAAAATGCATATAACGTACGTCGGCTCTTACAACTCATCCCGAATGTTTTTTTTTATTTTTATTCGATGACAAGATAGTCCTTGACTGCGGTCTCACCTGATGGTAAGTGACGATGCAGTCTAAGATGGTAGCGGGCTAACTTGGAAGGGGTATGGCAGTGAAAGTTCAACCCATACCCCTAATCGGTTTCTACACGCCATCGTGCCGGAACGCTAAATCGCTTGGCGGCACGTCTTTGACGGTAGGGTGGTAACTAGCCACGGCCAACGAAAGCCTCCCACGAGACAAATGATGAATGTGCGATCAGCATCAACAAGCAAAGTGCTTGCGGAGGAAGTACACGTCATTAGTTACGACGTTGTATCGATAGCCGTATCTCATTTACATACGACATAATGGACAGATGAAAAGTTCACTTGAAAAAACCATTTATTTAAATATAGCGTTGGATACCTTTTAAGCGTCTATAGACAACGATTTCAAACTCCAACTTAGGTCGGCGAGTTTTAATTCATCTATAGGCTACTGGCTATTCTAACCCTATTGAGAAGGGAACTCTAAAAGATATAATTTACAATAATGATTTACTAAGTAACTCAGCCAGGGGCATACTACTGATGCCTTTTACGGTCTCCCACACGTCTCGGTCTTGTGTCGCCTGTATCCACCGCCTCCCTGCGACTCGTCTGACGTCGCTCTGACTCTGGGAGGGTCTGCAAACTGCGTTTTCTGGGACGAGGGCCACTCCCAACGTCCATCGGATCTTCAATGTGCACCCATTTCAATTGCATTTTACTTTGCAACTACACTTTATTCTACTACGAAATGTACGTGGGTTACCTGGTTCTCCTACCTGCGTATCTCTTTATTTCTACTTTGATCACAAGGCACCCTGAGTGTAGATGCCTCCATCACCCGCGCTCACTGAGTGACCCACAATTATATACTCAAAGACCACAAGTTATCAACTTATCACTGGCACGACGCACTGTCATTAGGCACTGAGGGATTTCTGAGAACAACAAAACATACATTGCAATCTTGAAAAGTGTTTCAAAGTCGGAAAAAATCAGAAAAAGTTAGAAAATCAGAAAAATCATAATAACTACAACCCGAATTACAGATTGATCATCATCATCATCATTAGCAACCCATCAACGGCTCACTACTTAGCGCAGGTCTCCTCTCACCCGGGATCGAACCTGCGACCCCCCGAATAGGAGACCACAGTCCTAACCACTAGGCTATCACTGCTTCACACACACAGATTGATAAGAACTATTTATTACTAAATTGATACTCAGTAGCCACTATTTCACAATAATAACATCTATTTAGATTTCCTATAGAGGTACAATAAACTGTTTAGGACTTAAGTAAACTGAGAGGAATTTATCTCGGTCTTCAATCCGTTAAGCAACCATCGCAGGAAATGTAAATCCGACGTCCAGTACGAATCTAAACAGACGCAATTACTACATCGCACGAAACGACATCGATCGAGCAGACAGACGGACAGACAACACGTCTTAATACAAGTACATAGGCACAAGCACAGACCACGTCGTACTACGGTGGTTTATGGCCAATGAACAGAGTTTTATTGAGCTTTAGGTAAACTGTATTAGGAGTTACGAAAATATTTATAGCAATAGAGGACGTTAAATATGTATCTCTGAATACTTTTCTTCAATAACTATCTTCATAATACATAAATTCAATTGTATAGAGGTCTGAGGTGATAACCTTGTATTAATACTTACTTCAAAACCTCTAACTTTGTTAGAAAGGTTATTATTAAGAGAAGACTAATTAATAGTACATTATGATACAAGTGCGCGAAGTTGGTCATTACAGTCGAGGCGGTATTGCACAGCCCGCGCCGCAAGGCGAGGGCTGTAATAGAGCCAAGACTGTAATGAACAAAGCACACGCGTATCATACGACGTTTTTCAACACACTTGCGAGGAAAAAAACAATTAGGTAGGTATAAAATACATTTCTGCCAATATAGCCATCCGACCGCCTTTTCAAGAATGCCATCAAATTCGTATAAGTTTTTATGTCGATTCCATTTTTTGTCCGAATCATACTTCTTAACGTGGAATAAATACACCACAGCGTGTTGGGCTTATATTTGTTGGCTAACTCATTAAAGTAAGCCAAAAACACGTTCTCCGAGAACGACTGGGCTTTTTTGTCGCATTTCCATTTCATGAAATTTTCGTAAGCCCGTATGTATTTTTCTCTTGATTTTGATGGCAACAAACTGTCACTAGCGTTTTGTGCCTCAATAATAATATCTGGTGGCGTCGTATCCAAATCTAACTATACTTCGTCACTTGTACTCGACATTTTTCAGTCACAAATCAGCAAATTATAAACGAACGAATGTTTGCACAAAATGGCGCGGAGGTTTATTTTTTCGCGTGCCGTATCTTTGGTTGAATAACTATGCGCGCGCAGGTTAAGTCCAGAGGCACCGAACACCGCCATTCAGCCACAATATATTAAGAGGAGTGTCTAGTGACGAAACGCGACGCGAGTAGGTATTTTCCAAAATGCTTTCTGTTTCACAACGCTTCGCTGCCCGACCCGCATCGTGCGATAGAGAGAGTTGCAAGTCCAGGAGTTATTTGCCTAAATTTTATTCTTGAAATATTGTTTCGGGTCATAACGTTTTTACCCCCCTAAACGTTTACAAAATTAGACAATTTTGGTCTCATTAGATTCAGTACACCTTAATCTAGGCTCGGACGTTTCATTTTTTTAGTATTTCAGTTTAGTTAAATTTAAAAAAATAAAATTAGTCGAGGTAGTTTTTTAGTCAAAAATATGGATATTTAGTCACTAATAACTTTTAACATAAGCAATATTTCTTTAAAATTAAAACGTACGGGCATTGTTTTTCATTGTATCTGCAACATTTCAAAAAATTATGAACATTGGACAACATTTACGGGTAGCAAAACGTTATCGCTTTTTGAAGCTTTTTGTATGAAAATTTTCAACTAGACAATCCTCTTAAACTAAATAATTATGTATTTCTGATAAGAATTTACGGTAATTAATGATTTAAAATATTGTATTTTTTAAATGCTTTAATAGATAATTAGATGAAGTATATCTTATATAAATATCTTCTTATCTTATCAGATTTTGACTTCAACAAGTTTATTTATTTACAAAATAATAAATCTTTTGGTAACAACCTCTTTACGGATATTAAAAAAAAAGTGGAATAAGAAAAACACTAGTGCGGCAATGAAAAGTAAAACGCACTAGTCTGTAATAAACCGCATTACGGGCGTAAGACCAAAGAAAAAATAGCAACTTTACGAGCAAGTGTGTTGAAAAATAAGATTTGCTTAGCTGTTGAACAAAACATCGTGAGGAAACTGCACGCCTGAGCTGATCCATGATGTTCGCGAAGGTGTGTAAAGTTTCCAATTTGCGCTAGGAACCGGAATTTTATAAACAAACCATACCTATTTGAAACAGGTACATAAGAATTTAACAATATTATAATAACTTTGGAAAAGTCAAAGAGAAATCGACTTAAACCTTGTACCAGAGTACCAGATAATATACCTACCTATACATTCATCTGTCGATCTGAGATAGATTTTGTTTTTATTTTCACCAATTAGTGCATGTTGCAAAATTGAATGCAAAAATAATCCGCTTATGTCGATACGAGACGGTTTACGAAATATTAAAGTAGGGTAAACCAGGCAAACGTGCCCCACAATTCGAAGAATTGAAAAAAAAGGATTTTTTTATTCAGAACGTGTATATTTAAGTAATCAGTCTTAACCTCTGACTCAATTTACATAACAAAAACTAAAAAAATCTTCTAAAATATCATGAAAAATAACTGAGATCAAGTATTTTTTTAAATGTAGGGTAGGGCACATTAGACTGATACATCAGTCTAATGTGCCCCAGCAAAGCCTCTCATTTTGAGGTCTTTTTTCCTTTTCCTTTCCCTTTATTTTTTGCACAGCACTTATTGCATTTCTCTGTATGACTTGTACAGTCTTCGTGCAACCAGCCAGAACACTGCACACACTGAATCCAGTCACTCTTCTTCTTAGTGTGATAGTAAGACTCGAGACATTCTACACAAGTGTTCTCATTTTCATCGGTACATTCTTCACTAGATTCGCTAAGCTTCAACTCTTCTTCACTTTCTGATGAAGAAGACAAATCCTTCAAAAAATTCTTCTTACGCTTTGGTGGCACAGTAATCAACTTCTTCTCTTGTGACTTCTTCTTTTCTTCAAACAATTTACGAGTTGTCAAATGAGTTTCTGATGTCAAAACCTTAACATTTTGTTTCCTTTTGCTTATTTTTTGTTGAACAATAGGCAATGGACTAACTATTTGCAATGTCTTAGTTGGTGTTTCTTTTTGTGGAACCACAGAAGCAAGTGATGTGGGCATCTGTTCCATACAAGATGTAGAAGTACTCGGCAAAGAAAGGTCATTTGTATTCTGAATTGCCTGTGGATTACCGTTAACTGTTTTCGAATTATTATTCTGTGCGATTCCAACAGATGCATCAGATATTCTGAAAAAGTATTCAGGAACAGCATTAGGATCATAGGGATATATCCCTGTCGCTTTAAATCCTGAAACGCCGATTGCTGGTATTGCGGACTTGTACCAAGCATCACCAATCATTTTTGAAATCTGATATCGACTAAAAGGCCTTCCTTTGTTGTTAATAAACCACGTGGTTACTTCTTTAAACAGGTAACTTTTGAATGGCTTAAAAAAACTTCTGTCCAATGGTTGAAGAGCCTGAGTAGTGTGGCTTGGTAGACAAAGAATAATCACATCATTTTCCGCAGCTAATTGTAGCATTTTATATGAGTTGGAATGAGACGAATGGCCATCTAAAATCAGAAGAACTTTACCCTCTGGCTTTCGTGGAATAAAATGGTCCTTCATCCAAATGAAAAACAGATCAGCGTTGATGTAAGACGATTTCTGATTCATGTACACATCTGATCCAGGCGGTAAACCCTCAGAAAATTCTGGTTTTTTGTATTTTCCCTTCAGTATCAAAACAGGAGGAAGAAATGTACCTTCTGCGTTGCAACATGCAATTAAAGATATATTTTCACCTTTTTCAGTGCTGGTTACAGTATTCACACATTTTGCACCCTTGCTAGCTAGTACAAGTCCAGTTTTATTATTAACTTGAATTCCACTCTCGTCCATGTTGTAAAGTCTATCTGGTTTACCAATCAAATCATTATCAGTCAGTAATTTCAACAAAACTTCAAAATACTTTTCGATATCCGGTCGATTCATACCACTAGCTCTCGCCAGCGATAACCCTTCCGCTTTCCTTTTACTAAGATCAGGATGTCGCTTCATAAACCCTTGAAACCAATCCCAGCCCGCTTGCTGCTTCTCTTTATTGAATCGATGTGGCAATCCAAGTTTCTCTGCAAAGTCATAGGCAATACACTGCAGTCTCGATTGTTCCAAAGGAAATCCGATAGACTCGAGCTTTTTAATGTGAGCTACAAGTTTCCTTTCATTCTCATGCCCTAATTCTGAAGGCCTGCCAATGCTCTGCTTGCACCTCCAACCCCTGAGGATGTGTCTTCGAAGTGTTCGTGACGGTATTTCATAAAGACGACTCGCCTCATTTACTCCTATCTTCTTACTTGTTACATCCTCCACCGCTTTTTTCATATTTTCTTCCGTCCATTTCCTTTGGTCTACAGCTTTAACCTTCCCCATTTCCTGGAACATCATAATTTAATTAGAAACTCATAAAAATAACATCTTAAAAACAATCTCCAGGTAGGGCACATTACCCGAACAAAATCAGGGCAAATTAGCCAAACTTCAGTGTAATGTGCCCCACATGAAGACGTCTGTTTTTTTTACGAAAAACGAAACTCAATTGTTATCAAACACAAGTTGAAAGAGGTTAGTTTTGGAATAAAACTTTAAATCAACTATATTTTACCGAGAAAATGTATTAACTTAATGTGAAAGTAGGTCCAAAACAAATTCACATAGTCGTACAAACCTTTTATTCACTTTTTCTCACTAAAACGAAATAAAACTCGGCACTGTGTTGTTCACATCGCCGCCATATTTGTGACACTGACCTATTACGATCAAATTAGCGCCAAATTTAAAATGCATCTTTGAGTTTTGCGAGTGGGGCACGTATTCGACTGGGGCACGTTTGCCTGGTTTACCCTATCCAAAGAGTAGGATACTAATCTAGAAATTCTCAATCTGCAATTAGACTGAAAGAAAAAACCAATCTTAAATTGACAGACTAATCCCATATCGTATTGAAAATAAGATTAGTCATTAAATAAAATTAATCGCTTTATTAAATTCATTAGAATCGTATTTCTCTTTGAAATGTTTTGTGCTTAGAATAGATATAATAATATTATATTCAGTGGAACGGAATGCAAAAATCAAGAAATATTGTATATAAACATATAAAGGTTTTCTTGGTATAAAAATGTGTTCACAGCTCTCTCACAGACTCACAGCTGTTTTGTAAGTAAAATATAAGTCGAACTATTTATCTATAATCTTTGATCTTCTTCTTCTTCTTTATCAACTGATAGACGTCCAATGTTGAACTCGGGTCTCTTGTGTGGACTTCCACATGCCTCGTTCTTGCGCCGCCTGCGTCCAGCGGCTCCCTGTGACTCGTTTGATGTCGTCGGTCCACTTAGTGGCTGGGTCTGCCAACACTGCACTTCCTGGTGCGGGGTCGCCACCCCAGCACCTTGGGACTCCAACGACCATCAGCTCTTCAGAATAGAATAGAATAGAATATAAATGTTTTTTAATCAAATAAACTTTTTTACAAGTGCTTTTGAATCGTCGATGAGACTACCACTTGTTCGGAATGCCCTTCCTGCCGAGAAGAACCAGCAAGAAACTCTTTTCAAAACAAGTTTACAATACAATAGATAATATGCTATGTATGCAGTGTTTTCACAATAGAATAGAATAGAATAGAATAGAATAGAATAGAAATATTTTTTATTCAAATAAACTTTTACAAGTGCTTTTGAATAGTCGATGAATCTACCACTGGTTCGGAATGCCTTTCCTGCCGAGAAGAACCAGCAAGAAACTCGGCGGTTGCTCTTTTCAAAACAGATTTACAATACAGTAAATACTATGCTATATATGCAGTGTTTCCACAATGAGGAAAGTTCCAAAAATGCATACAGACTAACTTCTATCTTAAGATGGGCAGACATAAAGTAGCCCCATTCCCGCCGGTGGCACCCGTTCACGAGCATGACGCATGACCCAGCCATTGCTTCGCTCAACCATATTTGAGGGAACGTAACAATGAGGGGAAGGTCCACAAAAGCATATCTAATTACAATTCAACATAATATGTTAAAACGGGCAGACAGAAAGTAGGCCCATTCCCGCCGGTGGCACCCATTCACGAGCATGACGCATGACCCAGCCATTGCTTCACTCAACCATATTTGAGAACTTCGAACTATGTGCCACGCCAGTTTCCACTTAGGTATGCGATTCGCTGAGCTGTCGATGACTTTGGGTCTCCTACGATCAGATGAATATTCATCTTTGATACACGAATAAAAGAGAATCGCATTCAATTCCACATACGGGCAAAGCGGTCAAACGTATAACACCCTTCTTTTTGTAAAGTTAAATAAAAAACAAGTCATCATCATTAGCAACCCATCAACGGCTCACTACTGAGTGCAGGTCTCCTCTCAGAGAAGGTTTATAGGCCATAGTCCACCACGCTGGCCCAATGAGAATTGGCGGACATCACACACCTTCAAGAACATTATGAAGAACTCTCAGGTGTGCAGGTTTCCTCACGATGTTTTCCTTCACCGTTGAAGCAAGTGATATTTAATTGCTTAAACGCACTTGACTCCGAAAAGTCAGAGGTGCGTACCCGGGATCGAACCTGCGACCCCCCGAATAGGAGACCACAGTCCTAACCACTAAGCTATCACTGCTTCCAATAAAAAATTAAGTGGCACTCGGGGACTGCCGCGGTAAAGCTATTGCATAGCATTTTTTGTCAACTTATGCAATTATAATATTTATGCAATATTATTTTGCATTAAAACTTATGCAAAAAAAAAACAAACAAACAAGAAAAGCGAACTGTCACTACTTCGCGAGTGAGATTCGAACCTGCGACATCATATGATCATACACCATACGGTAAAGAAAGCGGCCGCTCGCCCACTGCGCCAAATAGAGCTACTTGAGAACCTCTAAAATGTTGAACGCTTACTGAACGACGGTGTTAGGTTTATTTTCGTTACGGAATTTCTTGATTCGGTCGCCGCGCTCAAACTGTTTGTCCTACTTCAAAGCCCGCTATAAAAGCTATGCAATAGCACTTACCTTCGTTACTCTGTGGCAATAGCTTAAAAACAAGTGCGATAATTGAATGTCTTTGAACTTGTCTAGGGACTGGCGCTCTGCCATATACGGCGCTTGCAGCGAGCTCGATTAGCGCTCAATTACCGCACATCACGCCGACCTGGAGACGGATGACTTTCGTGTTTTTACTCGACACACGCGTTTTTATGCTTTGCAAATTAAGTTTTTTGCATTCAATCGTGCATAGCAAGATAATTATTGACGTGAGTTTTTATAGGAACGACTATTAAGGCTTGCATCTAAATTTAATCTGGCTTCTTTAAATATTACACAGCTTGGCGAATCGATATGTCAAGGCGCTTGAATGGTGACCTCGCACCAAGAATGGTAGCCTTAGAAGACCCCCCATACTGTGCCCCTAGGTAAACGGTAGCGAGTTTCTATGAGCAGCTGGATATAATCTGCACAAGATCACATTGTGATGCCATCCCTGCAAGAGATCTTCATATAATTATATTATCTAGTAGTAAACGTCTACCCGTTGAAACGACCGACGATGAGTCGACTTCAAATAAAATGCTAGCAACAAGTGTGGCACTCGGGGACTGCCGCGGTAAAGCTATTGCATAGCATTTTCTAGTCGCACGCACACAAACACCGTGCCGAAGTCTGCCGAACTGAAACGACGGTGTTAGGTTTATTTTCGTTACGGAATTTCATGATTCGGTTGCCGCGCTCAAAGACCGCGATAAAAGCTATGCAATAGCTTAAAAAAATATCAAACATTTGATTTGAAAGAGTTTTGCTTACATTGAGTTCTCTTTGTTTGTAACGACTATCGTTAAACTAAGCGCATTGTTTGCTAGCTACGGTATGGTATGAGGCTGGGTGTACCGCCGCGCGGCCCGTCTCGCCGTGTTATCTATAATTGAGATCATCCCAACAGGCCTGCAGAGCTCTACACTCTACTTATTGTCTAGTCTAGTGTAATCGTTAAGTACAATGAATGCTTTCAATATTTTGATTTTGTAAATCTACACCAATTTTAATAGTTGATAATTCAGGCACATAATGCGAAACTATATTACCTATGTGTGGCGCTTTGACAAAATTAAGCAAGAAATTAACTCATTCATGTCAAGACTCTACCACTGATTCGGAAAGCTGATTTAGCAGATACGAGCCGATGTTACAATGTCTCGTGGACAAGCTCTCGGCTTTATAAATATGTTTTTAGGTTTTTAGGGTTCCGTACCAAAATGGTAAAAAAGGAACCCTTATGGTGAGACTTTCTCCGTCCGTCCGTCCGTCTGTCACAGTCGATTATTTCAGTAACTATTAAAGCTATCGACATGAAATTTGGCATAGTTGTGTATAATAGTAGCCCAACATCATTGGAATAAAGAAAAATCGAAAATAATTTTAAGTTTTATTAAAAAAGGGGGAAAATCGGGGGTTTCAAATTTCAAAGTAAGATAACTATACCGAGTGGGGTATCATATGAAAGGCCTTTTCTTGTGCATTCATTCAAAAATACCGTTCCCCCCCCCTTATCTCCGAAGTTTACCAATCGAAAAATCTGAAATAATTATGGTCAATAGAAGTTTATGTATATTTTACAGGAAAAATAAAACCGACGTTTTAACTAGCATAGTTTTTTTTATATTAGCAATAAACTTCTACAAACAAAGTTAGCGATAAATAAGCAAATTAATATAATATTATCGTTTTACTTTTACTTTTGGAGTACGGAACCCTCGGTGCGCGAGTCCGACTCGCACTTGGCCGGTTTTTTTATACATTATCTTAATTTGTGTAAGTCACTGTTACTGTGCGAATATTGAATAGAATCAGGCGTTACTTTGCGGAATCCCATGATTTAAAGAAAAAAAAGCCGGCCAAGTGCGAGTCGGACTCGCGCACCGAGGGTTCCGTACTCCAAAAGTAAAACTAAAACGATAATATTATAATTATTTGCTTATTTATCGTTAACTTTGTTTGTAGAGGTTTATTGTTAATATAAAAAAAACTATTCTAGTGAGAGCGTTGGTTTTATTTTTCCTGTAAAATATACATAAACTTCGGAGATAAGGGGGGGGGGGGGGGGGGGGGAACTGTATTTTTTTCGTCATTTAGGCCGATTACTCAAAAACTATTATATATAGAATAAATAAAAAAACTGTTTTAGAATGCACAAGTAAAGGCCTTTCATATGATACCCCACTCGGTATAGTTATCTTACTTTGAAATTTCAAACCCCCGATTTTCCCCCTTTTTTTATCGAACTAAAATAATTTTCGCGTTGCTTTTATTTTTCCTGTAAAATATACATAAACCTCTATTGACCATAATTATTTCAGATTTTTCTATTGGTAAACTTCGGAGATATGGGGGGGGGGGGGGGGACGGTATTATTTCGAAATTTTGGCCGATTACTCAAAAACTATTATATATAGAAATAAATAAAAAACTGTTTTAGAATGCACAAGTGAAGGCCTTTCATATGATACCCCACTCGGTATAGTTATTTTACTTTGAAATTTCAAACCCCCGATATTCCCCGTTTTTTAATAAAACTAAAAATAATTTTCGATTTTTCTTTATTCCAATGATGTTGGGCCACTATTATACACAACTTTGCCAAATTTCATGTCGATAGCTTTAATAGTTACTGAAATACTCGACTGTGACAGACGGACGGACGGACGGACGGACGGAGAAAGTCTCACCATAAGGGTTCCATTTTTACCATTTTGGTACGGAACCCTAATTAATATTCCTTTATTAATTTCAATAAATGAATATTAATTCCACACAAATTCGCAATTGCAAAGTCAATATTGGGGAGTCAACATCTCCTGATTATGCTCCGGTTTCGGAGCGAAATACGTCGATTGCTAAAAGATTTATTCTGTTTGAAGGAATATAGCAAAGGCATACTAATTTTTCTTTACTGTTCGAATGTTAAATTTTAAAGAAGGACTGTGGACTGATAATTTCAATCGAGTCGCTGGTAGTAGCTGGATAAAGACGGCACAAGATTGTCTTTTGTGATCAATGACCTTCTATTTTGTGATGATCCTTTTAAGAGATCTGTCCAGCAATGTCTCTATAGCTTGAGATGATGATGATAAATTAAAAGTATGAAAGAAGAACTTTTGCACTAACGGAACGTAATATATACAGGTTATTTATGACTGTGTATAGGAAATGTGAAGTCAGGCTCGGAGAATATAAATTAGCAGCTTTATAGAGCAAGTGTGCTAATGTGGCAATGAGATAGCAAGGAGATGTGAGGTGCGACTCGCGGTATAACATACGAGCACACAACCCGCCGGCGAACATTATTTATATTTATTATTATGTCTGGGCCAATTGCGTATTAATATTAATATGATTTACATTAAACATGCTACAGTTAGTTTGTTAAATCAAACTCCTTATTATTACCTGGATGATTGAAGTCTTTAATAAATCGTATTAGAGAATCATTTGCAGTTTTTCATCTGTAGGACAGCAACCCAATAGAAACATCGAAGGTTTCAAAATACGGCTCAAGGTTTTGAGCTCCTCTGAATGATGATACCATAAAAGAAAAACTATCGGTTCAATCGGTTGTAAGATATCTAAATACGGAGGATTTATGATCATCGATGATGTAGGCTATTGTACCAAATCAGACCACTTATTCCTGCATAAGAAATTCGGTTGCTTTACGCGAAATGCTACGATCGTGATGCATAATTATCCTTAACAATACGCAATGAAGTAAGTCATAGGAGAACCAATGAAAGATTCGTAAGTTAAAATGACAGATCATGTCTTTTGCAGAACCGATGGCTATTGGGACAGACGAGTTATCTTGTGGAGACCCCATATTGTCGGTAAAATTAAGGACGACCATCTGGACCGGATGGCGGCAGGAAAATCGGCACGGGATAAATCGGCTTGGCATCCAGCTGCCCACAAGATAGTATAAAAAACTTAATACAATGTAAAAGCTTCATAATAATATTATAAAATGATTATTTTGGAAAGAGCAACTGCTGAGTTTCTTGCCGGCTCTTCTCAGCAGAATCCGCTTTCCGAACCGGTAGTAGAGTCATGACTCATGACGTGGCATAAGTAGGGCTTCCAATACCAATAATGTGCTGGACTCCAAAATAATTATATTTACCATCTTGTCGACACACATTAGGCAAATAAAGAATTGAATTCAATTGAATTGAATTAATCAATTCCATAAATATGTTGACCGAGGAAAATGCTCTTTCCGCCTCTACGCCTTATAATTAATTCCCTTTTCAACTCTCACAATAGACTCATTATCAATGCTAGAGGAAGCTTGGGGTTTGGATACTTTTTTTTAGTGTTAGCCTCCATTTCTGCTTCCAGTTGTTTTTCAGTTCAAATCAAACTAATATTGGGCTGCAGGCATGTCTGCAGATATTGATAAAATGTGAAAAAGGCCTAGGATCCTGGTATTAGCCAATACCGATATTCCGGTATTGGAAGCCCTCAATACCGGTATTGAAAAAATCCGGTATTCGAAAGCCATAGTCATAAGAGCCACAGGTTGGCCTACGTGAAATAAATAATTTTGAATTTTGTGCGTACGTAATATTACGATAGTTTACGGATAGTTTACGAGATGGCCCGTACAAACATTGAGCTGCCACGCAAATGAAATCACTTAAGTGCGGTCAATTTTTAATCAATAGTAACGGTCCGAGTTGTCTCAACGTTTTCGACTTCCGCCGCCGCCCGCAGCCGACCCGCTCTAATCTCGAAAACTGCCTTCGAACAGGTTTGCTGCCCGTTCAACCCAGTTTGTTGTTATACAATTATTTATTTAGTACCTGAAAACATTAAGTAATAAAACTTAAACATAACTTGTGGTTCGCCCTGAACTGAGACCTCGCGGTAACGGTTTCCTCGCGGAAAGGTTCTTTCTAGGGTCTAGACATCATAAAAGACAAGGTTTGAGAAAATTCATCCTAAAAGGGTTGAAATGGGGGATATGAAAATCCTATGTTTATGAAGTAAAAAAAAAACTGTTTTTCATGAACTTTCGGAAACTTGGATAATAGATTTAAATAATAAAGATATACTGTGTAAGTTATTTTAGAAAATCACCTCTTGAGTGTTTTTAAATAGAGGACGAAATTTTCAAAAATAAAAATACATAGAAATTGCGATATCATTGACTGCGAGGTATTTACTAGCGGTAGAACTTTTATCGATAGGGCTTCTTGCAGTGGGAAAATTCTTTTTATAATCTCAGAGAAAAACAGAAATTATACGCGGTGAAGTCGCGGACGACCGCTAGTATTTTTATAATAAGGAACTTCGTTCCTATCTGGTGTACCACGATACCACACGACTTTTTTAAAATTTACAGTAACTGTTGATAGTCACAGCTCTGCCAGTGCACGCTGTACTGATTGATTTTTTTTATGAACGTGATTAGTATTTGACTTTACCATCAGCGTGTGCTGTGTTAAGAGTAGCGATTTTCAGTCTGCCTTCCTGAGCTATTGATAAGTTTTTCATATCGCTATAAAAACACCGAAATATTTAAGATTGATACTAATACGTCTTATAAATATTTGTTTGATTCAAGCTCAAACATTTTCTTCTGTTCCTAATCATAAAATGGGCACCTTTTCTTGAGATTTATCTAGGTACCTATAAGGTTTACTCTGCCATAGATACGAATACGTCATGGGCGCATATTGAATCCTTGTAGCTTTAGTCAAATACGGTGACACACCATCCTCAAACTATAAAAAATATAATGGAATGATGCAAAAGCCAATTGAAGGTCTACTTGAATAGAATTCAAGAAAACAACACTTTGTGTCATCAATGTAATTTCAGTGGGTAGCCAATTTGTTGGGTCAGTAGTGAAAATAAGTTTGGCATGCACCATGCACTATTCTCCTACTTCTCTTCTCTATCAAAAAAAATTAAGTGGCACTCGGGGACTGCCGCGGTAAAGCTATTGCATTTTTTATCAACTTATGCAATTATAATATTTATGCAATATTTTTTTTATAATAATAAAACTTAAATAATTAAAAAACAAACAAACAAGAAAAGCGCACTGTCACTACTTTGCGAGTGAGATTCGAACCTGCGATATCATACACCATACGGTAAAGAAAGCGGCCACTGCGCCAAACAGAGCTACTTGTGAACCTCCAAAATGTTGAACGCTTACTGAACGACGGTGTTAGGTTTATTTTCGTTACGGAATTTCTTGATTCGGTCGCCGCGCTCAAACTGTTTGTCCTAGTTCAAAGCCCGCGAAAAACAAATAAATATTATATCTGCACGCGATAGTAAATCTTTATTTTGGTCGAGTGGGAAACTAACCAGACTGATCCAAGCGCGCAAATAAAAATGAGGCAAGTAACGCGTTGAGATAACATCTCTAACAGACGAACCAAATTAATTGGAAACACGTCACTTTGTTATGTTATTGCGGTTTCAGATTAAGTCTCTTTTTTATGGAATACATATTGGGAATATTTTGTTGACATGATTAATACGGTTCCTCCCCTTCATTAATTCAATTTTTTTTCAATTCGTATAGAACAGTGAATTTTTAATTAGAATATAGAAGATTGTTCAAGCTCTTATTGATTCTCTTTGTTTTACTGAATTTTTGAATCTCTTAATGAAAACAATAGTTTTGCGTTTAGCTACGGTTTTTACAAGCATTAGTAACATTAAATTCTACTTTCTGAACCGATACAGAAGCAGATTCTGCTGAGAACAGAATACTGCTCCTTAGTCTACTTTTTTAACATAGTTTCTGAAAAAAGTTATAGTTTTATGTAGAGATTACACTTATCAACATACATCAAAGCTGGTAATGGATCCAAGATTCGAATAGCAGCCCTTAAATCCACGGCTTAGAAAGAGAAAGATGTAAAGAATCATAAACACAAAGTGATCTCAACATGGGCTTATCAATCAAGTTCTCTGTCAGTTCAGAGCAGCTCGCTCGACTTGAGTGGGATACGAGATGGATGTTGAAACGTGTTTTGACATCGCATTAAGTGCTTTCAGTTTTCCGCTCCACTTGTAATTGACTTTTTATTAACACAGCCACAAACCGACTAATAATTTTGGTGTAGTACACCCGGGAGTTTTCGAGGCCCTTTCCTTCTTTGTTTACATCAATGATTTTAATAAAAAGTCGACCAGAATACGTTTTTTTCGCAGGCGTTTAAACAATAATATGCTCTTGAGTGAACAGTTTCAACCTCATGGGAACTGCTTAGGGCCAGGGCACACATGATACTTTTAGCAGTGGCAATCGGCGTTTTTTGCGTTCAGACGCGGCATGGAGCTTCCGAAAATTGCCGCTGCTAAAAGCATCGTGTCTTTATAAAATGAATAATTCTTCTTCTTCTTCTTTATCAACCTATAGACGTCCACTGCTGGACAAAGGTCTCCTACATGGACCTCCACAGGCTTCGGTCTTGCGCCGCTTGAATCCAGCGGCTCCCTGCGAATCGAATGATGTCGTCGGTCCACCTAGTGGGGGGTCTGCCAACACTGCGTTTCCCGATGCGGGGTCGCCACTGCAGCACCTTGGAACCCCAACGACCATCAGCTCTTCGAACTATATGTTCCGCCCATTTCCACTTCAGTTTCGCGACTCGCTGAGCTATGTCGGTGATTTTGGTTCTCCTACAGATCTTCTCACTTTTGATTTGATCTCGCAGGGATATACTGAGCATAACTCTCTCCATCGCTCACTGAGTGACCCTGAGCCTTCTTATGAGGACCATAGTTAGCCCATGAATAATTAGTTTATATTAATATTATATTTATAAAAAATTAAAATTATTATTAAACTAGCTGATGCCCGCGACTTCGTCTGCGTGAACTTAGCCTTTAAAATGCCTTGGGAACTCTGACTTTGCGGGATAAAAAGTAGCCTGTCACTCTCCAGGTCCTCAACTATAGGTACACTACAAAAAATCACGTCGATCCGTAGCTCTGTTGGGGCGTGATTGAAGGAAAAACCAACGCACTTTCGCAGTTATAATATTTCACCATATAAAGTGTAAGTGCATATAGTCAACGTGGTTTTTAGGGTTCCGTACCCAAAGGGTGCCAACGGGACCCTATTACTAAGCCTCCGCTGTCCGTCCGTCCGTCTGTCAGCGGCCTGTATCTCGTAAACCGTAATAGATAGACAGTTATAATAAACTTACATTACACTTACTTACATTACATGCATGCATACATACATACATACATACATACATACACACATACCTACATACATACATACATACATACATACATACATACATGCATGCATGCATATTGGCGCATAATAGAAGGATAAATAATATGTGAAAAGAAGCATACTAATATCCCGCAGGAACCGTTTGTTTACCAGGGATAAAAAGTAGTCTTTGTCACTTTTCAGGCCCTTAACTTTACCAGTGCTAAAAAATAATCTAAAACTTCAATCTAAAACTCCGTTGGCGCATAATTGAAGGATAAGTATGTGAAAAGTAACATACGAATATCCCGCGGGAACTGTTTGTTTTCCCGGGATAAAAAGTAGCCTTTTCACTTTTCAGGTCCTCAACTATGCCTATCAAAAAAACACGTCAATCTGTCACTTCGCCTGCGTATAATTGAAGGATTAATATGTGAAAAGTAGCATACGAATACCCCGCGGGGATTGTTTGTTTTCCCGGGATTAAAAGTAGCCATTGTCACTTTTCAAGTCCTCAACTATGCCTATCCAATAAACCACGTCAATCTGTAACTCCGTTGGCGCCGAATTTAAGGATAAATATGTGAAAAGTAGAACACTTATATCCCGCGGGAACTGTTTGCTTTCCCAGGATAAAAAGTAGCCTTTGTCATTTTTCAAGTCATCAACTATGCCAATCCAAAAAACCACGTCATTCTATAACTCCGTTGGTGCATAATTGAAAGATAAATGTGTGAAAAGTAGTATACTAATATCCCGCAGGAACCGTTTGTTTTCCCGAGATAAAAAGTAGCCTTTGTCATTTTTCAGGCTCTTAACTTTACCTGTGCAAAAAAAATATGTTAATCTAAAACTCCATTGCGCGTATTTTGAAGGACAAATGCGTAAAAAATAGCGATGCTATCCCGCAGGAACTGTTTGCTTTTCCGGGATAAAAAGTAACCTCTGTGCTATTCCAGATTATATTATATGTCAGTGCCAAATTTCAGCAAAATCGGTTCATTCGTTGTCGCGTTAAAGAGTAACAAACATCCATCCATCCAAACATCCATCCTCACAAACTTTCGCATTTATAATATTATATAGGAATAGGATAGGATATAGGATAGGAAGGATAGGATAGGATAAATAGGATAGGATAGAATCTACACATGACCAGTAATTATAATATCTAGTAATGTACTCACTATGACTGGACAAATCGATACCTTGCACTATTTGTATTATTTATTTCGTAATCCATCCCTAATCCTTAAGAAATTTTCTATTGCTAATGAAAAACTTCAATAACTGTGTTGTTGAGTTGGAATTTTTTACTTATTCTCGATGCTGCGGATAATGTAAGCGTGATTTAAGTACAATTAGCGCCATCTATCGCGGTGGTTTTTCAAAATCCCGCGGGAACCTTGGATTTTTCCGGGATAATTTGTAGCCTATGTGTTATTCCAGGGTATAATCTATCTCCATTCCAAATTTCAGCCAAATCCATCCATTAGTTTTTGCGTGAAAGAGGAACAAACATACACACAATCTTTCGCCTTTATAATATTAGTAGGATTATTATGCAATAATAATCTTCGTTGGTCGTTGGTCAACGCGTTCGTTGGTCAAAAAATTCTTCTGTTCCTGTTTGCACGCCAGAAAAGCGTGCAGTTTTTAATTTTTATTTTTCATTCTTTTACAGTCTCAACTCTCAATCGGAAGGGGTGAGCAGTGAATGCCAGGGCTGTTACACTTAGATATTTATTTTTCTACTTGTCCAGTGGGCGGGCTTCATTACCGATTACGCGGTGATGCAGTACCCCCCCCCCTCCCCCCCCCCCCCCGGCACGATCGGCCGCATTCCTCGTACCGCGCGTCTCGGTGATCCACTTTGGTGTTTTCTTTGTAATTCGCCAATTTATTTCTCGAACAATGAGATCTGCTGGACGCGGCTTCACGATCTCATGATTTGTTGCGCGGGACGGGCTCCTCTATAAAAGCGCATTTCATTTTATGTACAGTCCTTACTGGTTCTACCGACCGGGCGGGGTAACCTTACCGGCATATTGCAGAGCTCGCAGTTTATCACGGATTGAGTATTTCGTATTACTATCACAATATCAATGGTCCATTGCATGTTAGAACACGCATTGGATTCCTAGACATGCTAGTACAGAAACTCCTTTATATTAATTATTTAGATAATACCATAGTGTTTATTCAAGGCATTGTCTCATCCAACTACGCCTTAAAATGAATTGAATTGTAGATTTTTTTTTGGAACTTTCCCTCATTGTCGAAATATTATATTTTATTCTAACATAGTTGCATAGGTTAAATCGGCTTGCCATCCAGCTGCCCACAAGATAGTATAAAAACTTATTACAATGTAATAGCGTCATAATAATATTGTTAAATGATTATTTTGAAAAGAATAACTGTTGAGTTTCTTGCCGGCTCTTCTCAGCAGAATGGCCGCTTTCCGAACCGGTGGTAGAGTCATGACTTGTCATAAGAGCCACAGGTTGACCTACGTGAAATAAATAATTTTGAATTTGAATTACGCACTTAATTATAACTATAACTCGATATTTTTTCTTACGATAGTCGTGATAATTTTTATTAAATATAACTTTAGAGTATAATGTGTGCTAATAACTACTTATTTAAAATTATCGGATTTTAAAATATACTAGGTTAGAAGATACGGAGGCGGAAACATCTCTCTTACGTGGAATTGCCAACTTGGCACTCATTATGTATTTGACTTTTCGAAAAACTTTTTACGAAGTGTCAATGATTTGAAAATACCTTTTTAACAATGTGGCTCTCGATGGTGTTCGTTTTATGAGTATTAATACGCCTCTGTATCAGTTACCAAGTTTTTTTAAACTTTCGTTAAAGATTTAATAGTTTCTGAAGAAAAACTAAGTTACAGACTAAACTGTTGACCGTTTAATAGACCGTGGTTTTCAAGAACCCATAGAGTAAAAGTCGTAATGTAGCGTTTTATAATTTGAACTACACTAAATGGCCAGCGCTTTAGTTGCGGCTACAGTAACAGTTCTCGCAAACCGACGTTCAACAAAAAGCAGAACACAGTTCCGCCCGCGACCACAAATTACTTCTTGAACGTAATATGTTATCGGCATAATAAAAAATAAAACCGGCCAAGTGTGCGTCGGGCCACGCGCAGTGTAGGGTTCCGTAGTTGAAAGTCTCAAATATTATTGCTGACCTAGGATAGTGCTTTTATTTTATTTATGAATATTGAATATATTTTGAGTTCCATGTTTTAAACACTATAATATACTACAAAATATGCAACTTACACTACGTGTAATACCTGACCTAGAAAAAGCAGATATAACTCCTTAACTTATGAACCCTACTAAGCCATGATAGTTTTCCTATAAAATTCTTTATATATACTACTGCTGTGAATTTTTTCTTGTATCCTGTATACAACCATTTAGCTGGTAAAGGGGGGGGGGGACACTTGACTCTAATAAAATTTAGCACTTTAAAATATCATATTTCACAAACAGATCCCTGAATTGAAAAATAGTGTTCCCACACCCACAATATTTTTGAAAGACCTATTCAACGACACCCCACACTATGGGATAGACTAGAAAAAAAATTCATCCCCACTTTACATGTAGGGGAGGTACCCTAAAAAAATTATTTTCCCAATTTTATTTCACCACTTTGTCGGCGTCATTGATATTTATACCCTTGTCAAATTATAGATTTCTAGTACGAATAGTCTCTGAGCTAAACCGCGGACGGACAGACAGACAGACGGACGGACATGGCGAAACTATAAGGGTTCCTTGTTTACTACGGAACCCTAAAAATTATAACGCTCATGTGTAGAGCTTAGCGGAACTTCGTGGAAACGGTTGCGATTATTTCTTGTGGTCAATATTATTTTCTCAGCATCTAGAGTAGCGTCCCGCTTATTTTATGTCGAGGACATTTTTAATAGATGACTGTAATCTACCGTGCCGTACCTTGACAATTAAAGTTAGTATTTATTTTAGTTAATACATAGATTATAGTCCACTTCAAAAGTTTAGAAGGGGTTTTTAATTAAACCTAAACGCTTAATTGCTTTCTTCGTAGCATCATATACCGGATCTCTAAATTATTCTTGTCGGGAATCTAACCCCAGGCCTCCTATTAAAAGATCACAGCACTCACAACTGCGCAAGATAGGAAATCTTAGGTCAGGTTTCATGGAAATGAATTAAGGTAGTAAGTAAATGTAGTAAATTAAATGTAACAGTAAAATGTCCTCTCAGAATGAGAAGGGTTCAGGGTTCAGGCAACCACACTAGCCAAGTGCGGATCGGTGACTTTCAAATACCTTTGAGAACATCATGGAGAAACCTCAAGAGAAGGAAGCCTACATGAGGTTTCCTTTTTCCTTCTCCGAAGTGTCATTCAATTGCTTAAATCGTAAAGAGAAATTAATATTCCTTTGCTATATTCCGCCAAACAAATTGCAAAGCTTTGCAATTGTGAATTGTGATGCTCCGGTATCGGAGAATTTATTCTGTTTGGTGTATTATAGCAAAGGAATACGTATAAATTTTTCTTTAAATATCATGAAATTCCGCAAAGTAACGCCTGATTCTATTAAATATTTGCTTAAACACTTCTTTGCTTGAACTTCGCACATTAACTCCGAAATGTCATAGATACGTGCCTGTCCATACCGTGCTCCACCCGATACCGAGGTCAAGTTAACCCCCTGCTTTTTTAGCGTGAGAACTGATAACTTAATCATAAGTGCAGTAGTATCTGAACGCAGCCTCGCCGGGTGTTGAGTGCTTAGTGAACAAGTGTAGTAGTGTAGTCATCATCACCATCATTAGCAACTCATCAATGGCTCACTACTGAGCGCAGGTCTTCTCTCAGAGAAGGTTTATAGGCCATAGTCCACCACGCTGGCCCAATGCGAATTGGCGGACTTCACACACCTTCGAGAACATTATAGAGAACTCTCAGGTGTGCAGGTTTCCTCACGATGTTTTCCTTCACCGTTGAAGCAAGTGATATTTAATTGCTTAAACGCACTTGACTCCGAAAAGTCAGAGGTGCGTACCCAGGATTGAACCTGCGACCCCCCTAATAGGAGACCACAGTCCTAACCACTAGGCTATCACTGCCACCAATACCACAGTAGTGTAGTGGTGGATGACTAATAAGGTGCTACTTGTTACAGCGCCTGTGAACGCCGCGCTATCGGCCGGAATCTACTCGGCCTGCCCTCCGCCGCTGCTGTACACTTGCCTGGCATTATGGGTCCCTACTCCTTGCTACTTTACGATTTCCAATTTAATTTGGTTAAGAACTAGCTTCTTTACTAGTTTTCGCTCGCGACATGGATTTAGCTTTTGACGTGATAACGTCTTATAAATCGATGAACACCGGCTGCACGCACGAAAAAGTGTCGCGTTCCGCCTGAGCCTAGGTGTGCAAGCGAGAGCGCGGAACAAGCGATAGAGAGGCACGATCGGCCCAAGTATTGTGTGACACATAACACATTTATTCATCAATGTTTCTAGACGTTATCACGTAAAACTATCGTCCTTAAACCGACTTTACAGACAACCAATTTTTTAAAACTAACGTTGGAACTGAGACTTATTGATTAAAAAGTACTTATGAATCAGCATTCAAGTTATTTTCTTACTGTCGAAATCGGTTCAATAGCTTAGACGGGAAAGGGAAGAAGATAGACAGAGTTACTTTCACATCAATAAATCTATACCACCTTCTGCCCGTGACTTCGTTCACGTGGAATTTTCTGGAAAAAATCAAAGAATCCCGCTGAATTTTATGAAAAAATTTGTCTATTTTGTCCAGGCTCTCAATTCTTCTTCTTCTTCTTATTCGTTCACTCTTGGCAGAGTGGTCGTGGCTATGACTTGGCCTTCACAGCAGCTCTTACGATCTCCTTCCAGCGATTTCTGTTGGTGGCATCACGAGAACACTCGGAGACGGATAAATTTGTGGCGGAGCGGATTGAATCCGTCCACCTAGTAGGGGAGCGACCACGTGGACGTGTGCTCTCGACTCGACCTTGTACAACGAGGTGTTCGATGGTACCAGTCTTCCTAGTGATATGCCCAAAGAACTTAAGGATTCGCAGTTGTACAAGCGACGAAAGCCTTTGCGTTATTTTCAGCTCTTTGAGTATGGAGACGTTTGTTCGATGCGCTGTCCAGCTTATTCTTAGTAGGCGTCTCCAGCACCACATTTCCAGGGCGTCGATTTTTCGTCGGTCAACTTGTCTTAGGGTCCATGTTTCAGCCGCATATAGAAATATCGGGAAGACAAGACATTTCATTAGACGAACCTTTGTATTTTTCGTAATTCTTTTGTCCTTCCAGATTTTCGATAGCTTCTCGACGGCTGATCTGGTCACGGCACAGCGTCGTTTAATTTCGCTCTCGCAACTCCCGTTATTAGTGATAGCGGAACCAAGATAAATGTAGTTGGTGACAACCTCACAGTTATTGATATGAGTTATCTCGGGTCTGTTATTAGTTTTCCTATCAACTATCATAAATTTGGTTTTGTCACGGTTGATTGCGAGCCCAAAATCAATGCTAGTATCCTCTAAGCGTTTGAGAAATTCCTCTATATCCTTCTCAGATGATGCGAGAAGGGTGGTATCATCAGCATACCGTAGGTTAGTGATCACTTGCCCTCCTATTGAAACGCCTTTGGTCCACTCATCAAGTACAATTCGCATTATATATTCAGTATAGATGTTAAAAAGTAGGGGTGATAGAATACATCCTTGTCGAACACCGGCTTGGGTTTTCAAGACAGCCGAATCCATCCCGTCTACCCGAACTACTGCCGTTCCATCTTCATACAGTCTCCTTAATAGGTAAACGAGGTGTTTAGGAACGCCCATTGTAAGCAGTATTGGCCACAATTTACACCACTTAACTGTGTCGAAGGCTTTACGGAAATCAACGAAACAGATAAACAGAGGTGAGTTAAACTCTCTGGCTTTTTCAATAATTTGTCTTAACACAAGTATTTGTTCACGAGTTCCTTTTCCCTTGACAAATCCAGCTTGTTCCGGCGCAATTTCGGGATTCAAATATGCTCGTAGTCTGGTATTCAAAATGTGGAGAAGCACTTTACTTGCATGAGATATAAGTGAGATTAGTCTGTAGTTATTACACTTTTTTGTCGACCCTTTCTTATGAAGTGGTATAAAAACAGTTTGTAGCCAGTCATTCGGCCAGTCGCCAGAATCCCATATTCGGGTGCAAATTGCGTGTAATATATTTACTCCGACTTCACCCATTTCTTTAATAATTTCAATAGGGATCTCATCTATACCTAATGCTTTGCCGCATTTAAGATGTTTAATTGCAGCTCGTACCTCATCTTTTAGGCTCTCAATTACACCCTTGCAAAAAGAAACATCAATTCGTTGCTCTATTGAGGCGTGATTAAAAGACAAACCAACAAACAAACACTTTTGCATTGTAGGGATAGTAGAGATAACTAAAGATTAGAATGGATTTTAGATAATATCTCAAAGTATAATCTAACTTGATGAAATATTGAATCACATCACACTAATATTATAAAGGCGAAAGTTTGTGTGTCTGTGTGTATGTTTGTTCCTCTTTTACGAAAAACTACTGAGCGGATTTGGCTGAAATTAGGAATGGAGATAGATTATATCCTGGAATAACACATAAGCTACATTTTATCCCGGAATATTAAAGTGTTCCCGCGGGAATCAAAAAACCTTAATTCACGCGGACGAAGTCGCGGGCATCATCTAGTATTGACTATACCTAAGAAGTATCGAATAAATCAGGCCACGGGACGACCTACTCCGCTATGCTCGTCGCATCGCTATGCAACCGTGTCCGTGGCCCGGCACAAACAGTCACACAAGTGGTAAGTCGAATCGCATTCTAGATAATCGACCGTGGTAACTCACCGCCAAGCAGAATGGAAAAATCTTGTGTACAGATATTCAACCTTTATATTGGTGACAGACAGGACACTATTGATGCGTTCATTGCAGAGTTAGTGGCACATGAAATAATTTGACATATAATAGCTATATTTTATGCAACTGCATCGTAATGAGCGTCATTTTAATTCGAGTGCTGTTTTTTGATACGAGGCTTGCCGAGTATCAAAATAGGATAGTACGAGAATTAAAATTACTAATTACGTTCAGTTGCATACAAGATTTTATCTACGACAAGGAAAACATAATCATTAACAAAATACGCCGTAGGCTCAATAAAGTAACAAAAAGTAACTCCGCAAGCCGCCACCAGCCGCCTGTGGCGCCTCTGTCATATGAACGGTACAAAAGTGCCAGAACTCAGAGCCTTAGCTTTTGGTATCCTATTTTAAGAAGATAACCATTTCGATTCAGCTCCCATACAACGAGCTAAATCGAAATGAGAAGCAAAACCGAAAGAGGGTTCATTTCGATTCAGCTATCAAATTCGAAATTGGAACTTTTCGATGCTGGAGTAGATAAATTGAATTGTAGTACGTTTTGTGGAAATGTCATATTCTATTCTAACAAAGATGCACGGGTTGAATCAGCTTGGCATCCAGCTGCCCACAAGATAGTATAAAAACTTATTACAATGTAATAGCTACTTATTAATATTGTAAAATGATTATTTTGAAAAGAGCAACTGCTGAGTTTCTTGCCGGCTCTTCTCAGCAGAATCCGCTTTCCGAACCGGTGGTAGAATCTTGACGTGTCATAAGAGCCACAGGTTGGCCTGCATGAAATAAATAATTTTGAATTTTGAATTTTTTTGAATTTTGATCTTATTACTATCAAGCTCATAAGTATTGAAATAAAGTGTTAAATCTTACTAATACTAGTGGTTCGCCCCGAACTGAGACCTCGCGGTAACGGTATCCCATGATTATTCATTCAATCGATACATGATAACCAAAACTGACATTATTATTATGCCCGTTTTCACCAAACATACCTAAATCATCCCCTAAGTAGGAGTCTCTTAACGTAGGTAGCTCCTAAATACAATCCTAAGTCCTAACATCCGTCCCAATATCCTTTTAGGTGTCCCGTACAGGATCGTGATAAATAAGTTGACAGAAAACATCAATCACCTAACTTATAGGTAGCCCGTAAAGGTTAGGGAACGTTAGTGAAAACATTGAATTATTTATCAAACATTGAATTTAACTCGTAGTTCCATGGGAATAGTTACTGACTGCGCCATCTATTAGCATTATTGTGAAGCTATGTTGATGCTATATGAATTACTGACGCCCATTAAAAATTAAATAATCTCGTTTCTTTATAATATTCATATAATTTTAGTATTTGTTGTTCAAGTACAGGATATAAGTGACCTAAAAACATAAAATCAGTTTGTAAATCCATAGCGGATTTTTCTAGAGAGCGTCTTCAAGCGAGCGTATAAAATCGCCACTTTGAAAGCCCCCCATTTCGTCAATTTTAAGGGAAAAATTAAAAAAAAAATATTTTTGTACTCAGTTCAAAATTATCTTTAAAATGATACGTAACAATTTTATGTAACGCGATTTTTTTTTTTTTACTTCGCATTCGCTTCTATGAGAGCCCCCCTGAAATAAAGATTTTTATAACTTTTTAAGCCATTTTCGGCTGGAGGCCATCGGTTTACATATTATATCTAAATTTGAAGTAATTACGTTCAGTAATTCAAAAGTTATAAGGCTCTGACAGACGGACGGACGGACGGACGGACGGACGGACAAGTGCAAATCGCCCTAGTTAACTCAAAGACCTTCGCTTCGCTCGGTCGATTAATCCTACTAATATTATAAATGCGAGTGTTTGTGAGGGTGCATGGGATTTTTGTTACTCTTCCATGCAAAAACTGTTGGACTTAAAGCCTGTATTTTATTCCAGAAAATTATACAATCCCGCGGGAATCGAAATCCTCTAATCCGCGTGGACAAAGTCGCGGGGATCAGTTAATTAGATCAGTAAAAACATCTCTGATATCATGGGCTTCTATATCGAGCCTCAAGTACCTACCGTTGAGCTTTGGATAATTTGAGCCATCGTTGAAAAATAAATTTATTCATTCATTCATTCACTAATCTCAATCCAATGAAAAGGGTATAGGCCACTGTTCACCGGGATGTCAAGTGGCAGTTTACACACACCTTTGAGAACATTATGGAGAACTCTCAACATGCAGGGTTTGTCACAATGTTGTCCTTCGCCGTTGAAGCATATGAATACACAGCATAACTCCCAAAAAATATTATATTCTTAGTGACAAATGTCAAAAAATTATGTTTGCTTTTGCTCGCGACTTCGCTCATGTTAAGTTCAATTTTTCGAACCCCTATTTTACTACCTTAGAGGTGGAATTTTCAAAAATCCTTTCTTAGTTTATGCCTGCGTCATAGTAGCTATCTGTATGCTAAAATTTAAGCCCAATTCGTCCAATGCTTTGAACTTTGTGTTGATAGATCAGTCAGTTAGTCAGGCAGTCACCTTTTCCTTTTAGATATCCGCTCTATCCACTAATAAATCTAAGGTCCGGTTTCGCTCCGGCCAGCGTGGTAAATAAGTAATTGTTCCAACTTAATTCTGACATTTGAGGTGAACGCGTCTCGCCCGGCGCGAAATGCGTGCGCGGACAAATTACCGGACGGTGGACATTCTTCTTTAATGTAATAGCTATTTGCTATTTGGGGCTTGCGAGCAAAAAACTACTTGTGGTTTCGATTAATGGATTCGTAGCTTTTTGATAAGCAATTGTAGTACTTCATGTCTTTACCTCGGCTTTATTAGTTTGTGTATAGCTCGATTTTAAAATACCAACGCCAATTTTTTTTGCTTTCTGCCATTTATTATCAGAGATCGAGGAAATTGCTAATGTTATCTCAGTATCAACTGCGACAGATCGTAAGGAAAAATTATACCAACCGTAGGTAGATAGGTGTATATTTTTTTTCAATATTTAAAAATGGAAATATTATGTAGAATCTTGATTGTTTACCCTACTTGATACCAATCTATCTTTTTTCTTAATATATACTAGCTGATGCCCGCGACTTTGTCCGCGTGGATTTAGTTTTTAAAGTCCCTCGGGAACTCCTTGATTTTCCGGGATAAAAAGTAGCCTAGATGTTGACCCGAGTAATAAGCTACCACGGTATAAAATTTTGTAGAAATCTGTGCGGTAGTTTTTACGTGAAAGAAGGACAAACAAACAGACAAAAATTAAATAAAAATCTGTTTTGGGCTCAGTATCGATAGTAAAGCATCCCCCAATTAAAATTTTTAAAATATATTAAATGTACAGAAATCTTCCAGTTACAGTTTTATTATCTAATATATAAAATTCTCGTGTCACAATGTTCGTTCCCGTACTCCTCCGAAACGGCTTTACTGATTTGTACCAAATTTTATATGCATATTCATTAGGTCTGAGAATCGGCTACTATCTATTTTTCATACCCCTAAGTGATAAGGGTGACCAACCACTAAATAATTTTGCTGGCGTTACGAAGTTCGCTGGATCAGCTAGTATGTATAGATAAATTACGTGTCACGTTGTTAGTCCGCGATGGACTCCTAAAACACTGAACCAATTTTGATCAAACTTCGTAACTATCTGTAATTTGGTCCAACTTGAAAGATAGGATAGTTTTTTTAATTAAGATAATTTATTCGTTTTATTTATATAGGTAAGTTGGCGGTACGAAGTTCTCCGGGTCAGCTAGTATATTATATGTATACTCAAAATTTTGCCTTGTCTTGTCCTGGTACTTAAATCTGTTGCTGTATGTAAAATACACGTGCTACGTATTATGAAGACCAGACAAAACTATTCAATAAACAACCTCGTCAGGTTTGTGCGTGGATGGACGAATGATCATCATTCTAAAAATACTTTAACCTAACCTAACATTTCATTTTATAAATCCAACAGCTATAAGTTATTAACCAGCGCAAAACAACAAACAAACGTTGTACAGCGCTCAGATTTCAATATCGCAGTTACGATTCTGTAAAGCGTGCAATTCGAACTGAATCCGAGCATAAATCAAAGCTACCAGCCTCACGAGCGCAGCCACCGACGATTCATCAGGATCGTGATACATTACCGCGCGCCCTCCCGCAGCCGGCCGACCTGCCAGTGTACACGCCGCCATGCTCCGCGCAGCGGCTTTACATCAATGTGAAACCTCCATTAATATTATCATTGCTCACACCTTTGTGTACTACCCCCATTCTACTCCTTACCGTGTTTCCTGCAACTTAAAGTCTAAATTACAATGTAAAGCGAAATTATATTTCGAAGTACAGCATTTAAACGTTTCACGCTATGGTGATTTAGCTGGTAGGAGTGCGGTCATATTGGTTCCTGGCGCAAACTGACGCGTTAGCTCGCGCTCACTTCGCTCGGAATGGCGTAGCCGGCGAGCTGGTGGGTTTCGTGGAGGTAATTTAGGTATTAAGTGTAAAAAGATACATAATCTCTTTTACCCGCTACATAGAACAGATAAATAATTAATTGCCCGGATTTATAAAGGAGGATTGCTCGAAAAAAATGTGAAAGGAATATTTAGAAAGTATTTATTGCGCCTATTGTGAAGGCTTCTTAAAAATATCAGTTTTGTTATCTGAAATTACCTTTCAATGAATATTTTATTAATTTATTTCTGTTACCTTTTACAATCAATCTTTCAAATTGTATCAAGAAAAATGTCATCACCATCATACATTTTAAAATAAGTGTTACCCTTACGAGTGTAACATAACGATATCCAGACACTTTTAACAACATATTTATTTTGGCCATCATGCTAGATAGCATGATAGACCGACCAATAAAGGCCACTTACTCTCTCTCTAATTTCTAAAGTCAAACATTATTGCCAACTGTCACAAGTTACTAATAAAGCGCTAGCACAGCCACCTAGATTCTCCTGTGGAATTTCGGAACTTTTGCTAAGTTGTCTCCCAACATTGTCCTGTCCGTAACTTGCTTTACCCTGCGGATCGGGCCTTTTGCCAGGGTCCACGTTATAGCATCATAAAAGCGGATCAGTTATTCATAATTCATAATTCATTTATTAATTTGTGAATATGGTACAGTCAAGATGATACACTATACAATTTAGAATGTGCATATCCTACCAAAGTGTGGTGTACAAATATAGGAATGTTATTATTATGTCAAAAAAATATTATACAACAGTTAAAATTTTTCCATAAGGTAATCACAGATTGTATAATATGTCTTATCTATCAAAAAAACATCAACTTTTTTTAAACATGGATCTCCTGCGTTACTCTGTCAATACATACCGCCAGCTCTCGCGTAATAAGTAATGTAGTGTTATTACCCGTGTACAGAGATGAGATAGTGAGTGGTTGCGGTGCGGCGCGGCGCGGTGTCGGCGCGGTGTCGGCGCGGTATCGGTACAACGCTAGCGCCTGAGAATGTTTCGCGGAATGCGCTGATTTGTGTGATGCGAACTGACTTCTGAACTTTATGCTTAGCTGAGCTGTTTCATTACAGGTACAGATAAAATTCACGTGCCTTCCCATAAGAACTTACTAGAGAAGTGTGCAATATAAGTTCGACTGCCTACCACTATCTTTCCATCATCCTACTTCCTACTAATATTATAAATGCGAAAGTTTGTGAGGATGGATGAGTAGAATAGAATAGAATAGAAAACTTTTTTACAGGTAGGTACTTTTGAATCGTCGATGAGTCTACCACTGGTTCGGAATGCCCTTCCTGCCGAGAAGAGCCAGCAAGAAACTCGGCGGTTGCTCTTTTCAAAACAAGTTTACAATATAATAGATATTATGATATGTATGCAGTGTTTCCACAATGAGGGGAAGTTTCACAAAAGCATACCTAATTATAATTCAACAAATGTTAAGACGGGCAGACAGAAAGTAGTAATTCCCGCCGGTGGCACCCGTTCACGAGCATGACGCATGACCTAGCCATTGCTTCGCTCAACCATATTTGAGGGAACGTAACGTGTGTGGGTGGATGTTTGTTACTCCTTCACGCCCCAACCAATGAACCGATTTGGCTTATACATTTTGGAAAAAAGATAGCTCTTAACAAAGATTGACACATACGCTACATTTTATAAAGGAAAATTAAGGAGATCCCGAAGGAATTAAAAAAAAATTTGTGTGTGTCAGCACGACGCGCAACTGGAGTTTACTTCATACTCAACGTTTAAATTTCTACCCTAACGTTGAGTAAATAAGGTTGGTCTTCGCTTGAGTTGTCGAATGCCCGCGCTACGCCTTTCACAACGATGCAAATCTCCACCCCTAACGTTGAGTAAACAAGGTTGGTTGACTATTTGAATAGCCACGGGTGTTGTACGGAGTACAACACCCGTGGCTATTCAAATAGTTTACACATAAGCCGAAAGATGGCGCTGATATACATGTGAACGAAAACCAACCTTACTTACTCAACGTTAGGGTAGAAATTTGCATCGTTGTGAAAAACGTGACACGGGCATTCGACAACTCAAGCGAAAACCAACCTTATTTACTCAACGTTAGGGTAGAAATTTAAACGTTGTGAAAAACGTAACAAGGTCATTGATAAATTGATTTTACTGCCCGGATTTTTCTCATACCGGGCTGATAAAATCGATTCTTAAGGAGTAAACTCCAAAAAAGGATTGTGTGGGTTTATGAAACCACGATAAAAGTGAAACTTTTTGTCACATTATAGACATTTATACACATAAATGAGTAATAGTCTTTACACTACACGGTCAGCTGCTGCGAACTATAGGCTCCGCCATATTGGCCTTGGCTGCTCTGACGTCACCGTCACGCGACATGCAACACACAGACGAAAAAGTTTGAGACAATGTAATAAAAGTTTCATTTTAAAACCTTAATCCACACGGACGAAGTTGCGGGCATAATCTAGTACGTATATGCCGGTACGTATGTATAAATGCAGCGACAGCACAACACACCACAACCGCAACATGTCTGTGGTCACTGCATGAGGCCGACTGCCGACTGCCACCATTACCCATTACACTTATGAAGCGCAATTGCTGCAGAGCCTCCCGCGAAACGTAACGACCTAGGTATATTGTGGTTTGAGATATCTTCGTTTTTCTCTCTCCGCAGTCCGCTTGGAAATACCACAATAAAAGTACTTTGATTTGTAGCTGTATTTTGAATTAAAAATAGTAACCTACGATCCCAAAGCACTTAGTAAAAGTTTATTTGAATTGGGCTGATTTCACTAATGATTCAATAAGTCTTATCCGAGCGTGATATTTTGACACTATTTTCAATACAAAAACTGTCAGAACGTCCAATTTATTCCTCGGTTTATCGTTATATTCTACTAGCTGATGCCCGCGACTTCGTCCACATGGATATAATTTTTAAAATCTCTCGGGAACTCTTTAATTTTCCGGGATAAAAAGTCTATGTCACTCTCCAGGTCCTCAACTATACTCATGCAAAAAATCACGTCGATCCGTAGCCCTGTTGCAGCGGGATTGAAGGACAAATCAACAAACCAACAAACAAACACACTTTCGCATTTATAATATTAGTAAGGATTTTTAACCGACTTCCAAAAAGGAGGAGGTTCTCAATTCGGCCGGTATCTTTTTTAGGGTTCCGTAGTAAACAAGGAACCCTTATAGTTTCGCCATGTCCGTCCGTCTGTCTGTCTGTCTGTCTGTCTGTCTGTCTGTCTGTCCGCGGTTTAGCTCAGAGACGATTGGTGCTAGAAATCTGTAATTTGACAAGGGTATAAATATCAATCATGCCGACAAAGTGGTGAAATAAAATTTTGAAAAATATTTTTTTTTTTAGGGTACCTCCCCTACATGTAAAGTGGGGATGAATTTTATTTTTCTCGATTATCCCATACTGTGGGGTGTCGTTGAATAGGTCTTTCAAAAATATTGTGGGTGTGGGAACACCATTTTTCAATTCAGGGATCCGTTTGTGAAATATGATATTTTAAAGTGCAAAATTTTATTAGAGTCAAGTGTCCCCCCCCCTCTGCCAGCTAAATGGTTGTATATAGGATACAAGAAAAAAATCACAGCAGTAGTATATATAATGAATTTTAAAGGAAAACTATCACGGCTAAGTAGGGTTCATTAGTTAAGGAGTTATATCTGCTTTTCCTAAGTTAGGTATTACACGTAGTGTAAGTTGCATATTTTGTAGTATATTATAGTATTTAAACCATGGAATTCAAAATGTATTCAATATTCATAAATAAAATAAAAGCACTATCCTAGATCAGCAATAATAACTGAGACTTTCAACTACGGAACCCTACACTGCGCGTGGCCCGACAAGCACTTGGCCGGTTTTTTATTATATCATGTAGGCCAACGTGTGGCTGAATTTTTTTAATACACTGGGTAGTGGGTACCAACGATTCGGAAAACAGATTCTGCTGTGAAGAGCCGGCATGAAACACAGCAGTAACTTTTCAAAACAAAAGTGTTACAAGTTACAAAATTTAACTTACATAACTATTAAAATGACCTACTTTAATGGTGAAGGAAGACACCGCTAGGAAATCTTTGCATGTCCGCACTTTTGACGTGATAACGTCTTATAAATCGATGAACACCGGCTGCACGTACGAAAAAGTGTCACGTTCCGCCTAAACCTGTGCGTGCAAGCGAGAACGCGGAGCAAGCGATAGAGAGGCACGATCGGCCCAAGCGTTGGCTTAGAGAGCACCCGCCGCCGCCCGCCAGTCATCGACGTCAATGATTCTTTATGACGTTATCACGTAAAACTATCGTTCTTAAACTGACTTGAAAAAAATTGGTTGTCTGTAACAAGCAATTTTTTTTAAGCGTGGTGGACTATGGTCTATGGCCCAAATATTTTTTAAGTCTTTCACTCTTAGCCAGCGTGTTAGATCTTTCTCATACGAGAAGAGACTATGTCCAGTGGTGAGCAAGTGATGGGTTAAGATCAATGAATGTTATACCATTTACAGCAGTTCTGGTGAAGCCTCCACATAATATCAGCCCACCTATCACCCGCAAGTGCATAAACACGAGCATTGCATTAATTAGAATTAATTACCCCTCGCATGTAAACACGGTTGGCTCGCTTTTCACGCAGCAATATCGGGGCCCTCATTAAGGGGGCCTTTGCCCCGTTACCGTGAGAGGCCCCTGCCCCGTGTCACGTCGTGCCGGGACACTTTACACTCATTAGAGGCGGCGGAAGAGGCCCCGGCAATATGCTAATGTAGTGCTGTTACAAGCTAAGCTTGGCACGGGCGCCGGGCGTACTTACGTTAATTCGAGCTTTGGCCCTCAGATATAATGATCCAAACTGGACACGGTAGCCAAAATCCAGACTTTAGCCATCCTTATCTATCACGAGAGTTATTATAGGGCACAAGGGTGTGCGCTAACATAGGTGCACTCTCTATTCCCTCATTCTCTTAGTCTGTTGGGACGGAAATGCGAAACGAGCTGAGAGATAAGGTCTTTACGTGCTCTTCGAGGAACACTGCCTGTTATCTTACTCCGAGCTGTTGCCTGCTGCTGACAATTTCCTAAAATATTTTTGGGCCGACCCGAGAATCGAACCCGGGATCATCTGCATCATGCTAACCACTACATTAAAGAGGCAATTTTCCCTTTCATCTATAGAAGTATACTAACCATAAAATATCCCACAACACTGATTTATAGTCTAAGATCGTAGACCATACAAGGCTAAAAAATTCAGTAAGAGGTCGCGCATGAAGCTGAAAAATTACACTTTACTGTGCAGTATATTTTAATGGTCGCAGGGAGCCGCTGAATTCAGGCGGCGCAAGCGCGAGGCCTGTGGAAGTCCGTGCAAGAGACCTTTGTCCAGTAGTGGACGTTTATCGGTTGATAAAGAAAAAGAAGAAGAAGATATTTCATCGTGATTTGAGTAAACATTTTTCAATATGAACGTGGGAAAAATAAAAATTTACCAAACTCTTTTTGGCAGTTATAAACGTTCCATAGATAACGAAAGCAACGCTATAGCAACTTCGTAATACGAAGTTGTTTTTTCCATCACACCACGTTCACATAGTAGGCACGATTAACTGCTGCAGGATTGTCAAAAAATGATTGCATCAGTGACTATCGCAATCACCTGATTGGCTTTTATGGCCGCGTCCTTGCTGCAACAATGCATTTTAGCCAATAGCAAGTGAGTATCCGCTAAATCAGAGGCAATAGCATTCGTCATACTGCAGCAGTAGGTATTTACAAGCTTTTATTTAGCTTGACCAGTTTATTTATTTATTTGTTTGTTTGTTTGTTTGTTTGGGTCAAATCTTGCAAGATGAATTAGACCCACTTCCCAGCTTCTGATCGAGCTGAAATTTTGCATTTATGTGTAAATTGGATGACAATGCAATATTATTGTGACATGGAGCTGATCTGATGATGGAGAGTATGGAGACGGAAGATGGCAATCGGAACTCTGTAATAAAACGACGTAACCCCATCGAGTTTGGGCTCGTTTGATTCGTCATAACAAGTACTCTGATCCTAGATGATATCCAGAGTCTAATGATGTAGCTACTAAAAGCTTGCATTTAAAAATAAAATTTTAAGCTATTGCATAGCTTTTATCGCGGGCTTTGAACTAGGACAAATAGTTTGAGCGCGGCGACCGAATCAAGAAATTCCGTAACGAAAAAAACCTAACACCGTCGTTCACTAAGCGTTCAACATTTTAGGGCCGATTTCACCAACGTAAAATAAGTCTTATCCGAGCATAAAGTTGATATTTTGACAGTATTTTCAATACGAAAACTGTCAGAACGCCGAATTTATTCTAAGGATAAACATTACGCGACGTCGTTGGTGAAATCGGGGCTTAGAGGTTCTCAAGTAGCTCTATTTGGCGCAGCGGGCGAGCGACCGCTTTCTTTGTATGATGTCGCAGGTTCGAAACTCACTTGCGAAGTAGTGACAGTTCGCTTTTCTTGTTTGTTTGTTTTTAAAATTTTTTTTGCATAATTTTTATCATGCAAAAAAAATATAATTGCATAAGTTAGCAAGAAAAGGTTAGAATTATTTTGCTATAATCCGCCAACAGAAAAAATCTGTATAATTTTTACACTACTCTCGACGCACGTTTCGCCCCGACACCGGAGCATCCTCAGGAGATGTTGACTCTACAACGATGCATTGCCTGCTTCTATCCAATATTGCATAAGTTGATAAAAAATGCTATGCAATAGCTTTACCGCACAGTCCCCGAGTGCCACTTAATTTTTTTTTAATTAACACTTGTTCCACGTTCATTATGAACAAGGTATACTCCCCCTTCCGCCCGCCGCACGCCCCGCACGCATTGCATGCGGAAATATCCCCGTGTTTACATACAGGCTGTATGCAGGTATGCACTAAGGCTCGGCGGCTCGCGGCACCGACCGCGGCCACATAGCTGCATTGATTCGCTTCCACGCATTAAAACAGTCGCACACTCATTAACACACAATTATAATTGTTCACTTTACAGACACTTGTGGGGTACAACCACTGTCCACTGACCTCTATAATAAAACTAGCTGACCCAGCTAACTACGTACCGCCAACAAAAATATTTAGTGGTTGGTCACCCTTATCATTTAAGGGTATGAAAAATAGATGTTGGCCGATTCTCAGACCTACCCGATATGCACACAAAATTTCATAAAAATCGGTCCACCCGTTTCGGAGGAGTAAGGTAACTAACATTGTGACACGAGAATTTTATATATAAGATTAATCTATGACCTACACTGGACTGGCTGTCTGGACAAATGACCGCTTAAATTATGGATCTACAGAATAGAATAGAAATATTTTTTAATCAAATAAACTTTTTGACGTGATAACGTCTTATAAATCGGTGAACACCGGCTGCACGCACGAAAAAGTGTCACGTTCCACCTAAGCCTAAGCGTGCGGAACAAGCGATAAAGAGGGACGATCGGCCCAAGCGTTGGCTAAAGCGCCCGCCGTCGCCCGCCAGTCATCGTCAATGTTTCTTTATGACGTCATCACGTAAAACTATCGTCCGTAAACCGACTTTACAGGCAACCAATTTTTACAATTAGTGCTTTTGAACCTTCGCGATGAGTCTACCACTGGTTCAGAATGCCCTTCCTGCCGAGAAGAACCAGCAAGAAACTCGGCGGTAACTCTTTTTAAAACAAGTTTACATTACAGTAGATACTAGGCTATATATGCAGTGTTTCCACAATGAGGGGAAGTTCCAAAAATGCAGATCTATTTAAAGCGCCACATTTGACATACTATGAGTGTCTCTGGAACTAATAATATAGAGATGCAGTGAGTACCAAAAAGTATCAACTGTCAGTTGTCAACATGAAATCGGGGGTCGCAGGTTCGATCCCGATACCTCTGACTTTCATCTAAATATCACATGCTTCAACTTCGTGAGGAAACCTACACGCCTAAATAATGTTCTCAAAGGTGTGTGAAGTCTGCTAACTTGCATTGAGACAGCATGGTGGCCTATAGCCCTATTTCTTTGAGAGGAGATCTGCGCTCAGTAGAGAGATATCCCTTGATGGGTTACTGATGATAATTGGAAAGTTCCTTCAAGTAAATTGATTTTGTGGTTTTTCCATTACAATTCCATAAATCCATGGCTACTATCTAGCGACGTTATAAAATACTTGTATTATTTTTCCTGGATGTCTTATTATGTCACCCTTTCCACTTTCACAACAATAACTCATGTTAAAATATCTAAGTACCCTCGACACGTACAAACATCTTCAGTTGCACTTACGGAGCTTTTAAACAACAATAATAAATTTCAAAAATACAAATAAACACTTAAGTGAGTAAGCTTAAGGTCACACTTGCGACTCGTGGTTCGACAAAATGTTGCTTTATCTATTCAAAAACAAAGACAACTACTACTACTACTACTTTATGACTACATTCATTTCTTAATAAGCATTAATGTAATAAGCATTAATGTAATAAGCATTAATGTAATAAGCATTAATGTAATAAGCATTAATGTAATAAGCATTAATGTAATAAGCATTAATGTAATAAGCATTAATGTAATAAGCATTAATGTAATAAGCATTAATGTAATAAACAAAGACCTCTATCATCGTTGTTAGATAACAAAATCGACGTTTGTCTCATTTTATTTTCATTACGTTATTTTGCATCTCGATTTATCTCTTTTTCTTTAACTCTATATACATACGAGCTTTTCCTGCGGCTTCAATCACGTTAAGTTCGATTTTCAAAAAACCCTATTTTACTTTTTGTTTTGTTACGTTGAATTTTCAAGAATTCTTTCTTAGCGGATGCTTACGTCATAATAGCTATCTATATGTCAAATTTCAACCCAATCCGTCCAGTTGTTTCAGCTGTGCGTTGATAGATCAGTCAGTCAGTCAGTCAGTCAGTCAGTCAGTCAGTCAGTCACCCTTTCCTTTTATATATTTAAATTACCGACTTAACTTCTATCAAAACTTATTTTGTAAGTATATACTAAGTTTTGGACTCCCCCTAGTACTAGTTTGGACTAAGTTTTGTTACCAAGTTATAAGGAAATAGCTGAGGAAAAAATACGTGTGGCACTCGGGGACTGCCGCGGTAAAGCTATTGCATAGCATTTTCTAGTCGCACGCACACAAACACCGTGCCGAAGTCTGCCGAACTGAAACGACGTTAGACGTGTGGGGTGTGTTAGGTTTATTTTCGTTACGGAATTTCTTGATTCGGTCGCCGCACTCAAAGCCTGCGTTAAAAGCTATGCAATAGCTTAAAAACAGAAACAAAGACTGCTGAAGCCAACCCTTTCGTAGTCGGCTAATAAAGCAGCTTTTTGGAACGTAGTTCCTTATCGCGCGGTACGGAAGGGGGCTAGACGGAAAAAATTAAGGAACCGACACTCGACACATTTTTGAAACCGACACTTTTTTGTTGAATGTGAATTTTGCATTGTGTTCGGTATTTTCGCGATACAACACGGCGACTGCCAGAGCCACTAGGCTACGGAGACGCCGTGTTCTATCGCGAAAATACCGAACACAATGTAATCGAAAGGAACTACGTTCCATCCGGGTGTCCCTTGACACCTCTCAAGTTTTTTTGTCTCTATTGTGTTATAGTGGTAAATGCAAGAATACGTCAAGACAATATTGTCAGCCATAAAATCTCAAGTGTGTATGGACACTAGTTTACTAGACAGTGTTGTCGTCTGTCGGTTGTCGCGCAACAATCGTATAAACAAGTCGCGTCCCACTGCGCGGCCCTAGACCCTCTTGTGTTGTTATATAAATAACTTACTCGTTTAATATAATCAGTACAAACTCATAGCAATTTGTATTAGAAGTAATGTTGTTATAACATCGTAAGTCATTGTGGACATCTAGCAATAGAGACGAGCAAAATATTACAGTAAATTTGGCTGCCATCTTCTTTTTTAACCCCCGACGCAAAAAGAGGGGTGTTATAAGTTTGACGTCGATGTCTGTCTGTCTGTATGTTTGTGTGTCTGTCTGTGGCATCGTAGCTCTCAAACGGATGGACCGATCTCGATGCGGTTTTTTTCATTTGAAAGCCAGTTTCCTAAGCGGTGGTTCTGTTTGGTTAATATCGGTCCAGCAGTGTAAGAGTATCAGCTCTTTTCCAAAATGATGTAAGGCATTTTTGGCGTATGATTACTCGATTAAGTGCTTCACGCGTGCCAGTATAATCGTTAAATAACAATTAATCAACGATGTTATATTTCCTAATAGTTCCATGCAATTAATTGATAACTTCGACAGCCATAGATTCTCATGTCGGGGGTGTTTTAAATTTTCAATTTATAATATTTTAGTGTATCATGTATCTAGCAGCAGTTATTTCTTAATGTTATATTTAGATTCATTTTGAAATAGGCTACAAGATTTAATGATAATTCAGATAGTGTGTCTGGTTACTTAAACTTTCCACATTATTCGCTAAAATCAGCCAATCCGCACCAGGCCAGCGCGGTGGACTATGGCCTAAACCGAGAGGAGAGACATTCGAGAGGAGTCTTGTGCCCAGTAGAGGGCCAACGATGGGTTCAGATCAATGATTAGCTAAAAAAATTGGTTGTCTGTAAAGTCGGTTTACGAACGAAAGTTTTACGTGATAACGTCATAAAGAAACATTGATGATGGGCCGATCGTGCCACTCTATCGCTTGTTCCGCGCTCTCGCTTGCATGCGCAGGCTCAGGCGGAACGTGCCACTTTTTCGTGCGTGCAGCCGGTGTTCATCGATTCATAAGACGTTATCACGTCAAAAGTGTAGCAATCATTGCCATAGAACACGCAGTGCCTAACCTTCCCTTTTCAATCCTTCTTAAAAGCCTTTTTCAATCTGAGAGGACCCCAGTGCCCAGTTGCCAGCGGCGATGGATGATACAAATTAATCATTAGTTCAACCTATTGTCGGACAACTATAACAGACTGGGCGCAGGTCTCCTCTCAGAATGAGAAGGCTTTCAAAGTTCCGATTACAACCAAGTTAATAAAACTTGTTACACACCCTATTTAACAATACGTCCTCGGAATCACCTCCCGCGTGGTTCAGTAGTCACGTTTCACGCCTCAGTACCGAAACATAACTATGTATTTAAAAAAACTAAAAAAAACATGGCTGCCGCAAAGTTGCCGCCGCGTTTCCGACAGAGGGCGCTGCTCGTTGGGGAGTCGGGTTATATGGCCGCTAAACCAAAATCAAATTATGTAGCCCGACAAAAAGTTAAGCGTGTCTAATTTCCTAAAAAGGAGTGATGACTAGAAATATTTTGAAATCGTGTTTTAGACTTTCAGTTTTATTTTTAACAAGAACTTAAAATTGAATAAGTAGTTGTAAAGCGAACTGAATTTTATATTTCGTAATGTCTTCACGTCCAAAATCCCTAGGTGCTTGAAAAAAAAGTCTTCGAACAGTGCATGTAATGTTATGACTTATATATTTTTTTTAAAGAATCTCAGCCAAGTTGAATTTGACTCATATCCTCCTCTCCCCTCCAAATAAGCGGAAAACTTGTGTTAGGAGTGGGTACGACAATAGTGCAACGGGTGGGATTCGAACCTGCGACCTTTCAGTTTTCAGTCCGCACCTTTAACCGTTGGGCTATAGAGGCTTACCTATTATTAAGACATGGATCTGAAACATAGTCACTAATTTATGGACCTCATAAAAGACTCAGAGTCACTCAGCGGGCGATGCTCAGAGTAGGTATCCTTGCGCGACCAAATCAAGAATGAGAAGATCCAAGGAAGAACCAGAATTACCGTCATACTTATTGAGTCGCAAAACTGAAGTGTTGTTGGCAGACATAGCTTGAAAACCGATGGACGTTGGGGGCCCAAAGAGTAGGAAGAGCGACCCCGCTCCAAGAGGCCCAGCGTTGGAAGACGAGATTAACGGACGATCTCTAGCATGTCGCTGGCAGTCATTGTTTTGGGAGATCCTTCCTTATCATGTTAAAATAATATTATAGTGATGAAGTAGCCGTATCTCAAGATTCATCATTAGCAACCCATCAACGGCTCACTACTGAGCGCAGGTCTCCTCTCAGATAAAGGTTAAGCAGTGGTAGCCTAGTGGTTAAGGACTGTGGTCCCCTATTCGGGAGGTCGCAGGTTCGATCCCGGGTACGCACCTCTGACTTTCGGAGTCAAGTTCGTTTAAGCAATTAAATATCACTTGCCTCAACGGTGAAGGAAAACATCGTGAGGGAACCTGCACACCTGAGAGTTCATAATGTTCTTGAAGGTGTGTGAAGTCCGCCAATTCGCATTGGGCCAGCGTGGTGGACTATGGCCTATTTCAAGTATAAATTCAAGTATTTATCAATACATACAACATTAATAATAACATAGTCTTTAACCCTTCTCTGAGAGAAGACCTGCGCTCAGTAGTGAACTGTTGATGGGTTGCTGATGACGATGATGATGATGAATTCGAATAACAAGCAATGCCGTTAAAAGGGATAAGGGATAAGTAGGTAACTTTTATGCTTCGCTGCGGTTTATACTTTATATTGTTGGTCAATTATGTTCATTACTTCTCCCTACTTTAGCTGTTATTTGAAGAAGTTTCCAGAATACAAATTACGACTCACGTAATCATAGGTTGAGGGAGGATAGGTAGATTTCATATGAGATGCGATATAAAAGCTTTATTTCATAAACGCAGAAATACTTCTCTATTTTTCAACTAGAAATAGCTGTTCAGGAGCGTGCTACACGCATAAAATAGGGTTCCGTGGATATATTGAAAGAAATCACTGTCATGAAATAAAGGGTCTGCTAAGGAAAACTGTGAAGAGGCTAAACTTAATGCCTCTATCGAAATTACAGATACCATTTATCTCGAAAATGATGGGTTAACGATATTGTTTTTTTGAGCACGCAATGAAACTCGAACAATGCGATCACAACGCTCTGCGATCAACGAACGTCGATACCTACTGCGCAAGCGGCGGTTTGTACTTTGATATAGGTAAGTATGAAATTCTTATCACGCGTTTATGAAAGTTTAAATGTACATTGCTGTTTTGTGTTAAATATCGTTTGTTTTTCAATTGAAATCTATAGGCATGAGATAGAAGAATCCATGTTGTAAATTGTAATTAAAATAATTTTTGTCAATGTCTCAAAGTCATGAAAAGATCGGTGAAAAATTCCAACGCTGATCGATTCGGAATCATGTACTGAATGAATCCTTGGTTTCAGGTCTCATCATTCAGGTAGGCATGCAGTCACACACCTTCAAGAACATTATGAAGAACTCTCAGATGTGCAGGTTTCCTCACGATGTTTTCCTTCACCGTTGAAGCAAGTGATATTTAATTGCTTAAACGCACTTGACTCCGAAAAGTCGGAGGACCCGGGATCGAACGTGCGACCCCCCGAATAGGAGACCACAGTTCTAACCACTAGGCTATCACTGCTTAATATCTCGGTAGAATACAATGAAGAAAAGTCTGAGAATAGATTCAAGTTTAAACTTTATTATGATTACATCAATAATCTAATAATAATCTATACCATTAATTATTTATCGTTGAAAAGCACTAACATTAAAGTAAATATGAATTTGCATAACGCTAAGCTAATTACATAGCGGTCGCGTGCTGAAGTCATCAATAACGTTTAATGACTATTAATGACCATTAATAATTACTACAGCCACAATAACGTCGTGAATTACCGATTACTAGCGGACCACCGGCTCGCAGACATTCCCGAGAAATAAGTACCGAACTACTCAGAGGTCTTATTCTTGAATATTCACAACATAACTTTCGGACGTCTTGGTAGTTAAATTAGTGTTAAGTTAGATAAGTATATTGCTAAGTTATGTTAAGTTTTATTGTTAAGATGTATGAATTGATTAAAAAATACATACATGGGAGCAATTTGGATATACCTACAGAACTAAGAATTCGTTCGTTTGAATTTAGAAAACTCTTTGATTTTTCAGGGTTAAAAAAATAGCCTACAATTTTAGTTTATTATTATAGTAGCTATAGCAGCCTCGCGTTCTCTACCTGCCCGTGAACAATTCTTTATTAAAATACCTGTAACAGTAAAACACGCATTAATTTACTTATTTTGAAGAGTATAATTGTATAATATGGTAGTGCTGTCATCAAAAACGCCCTTAGAAAACCCCTGAAAAGCCCTGGGAAATTCTGTCCGAATTTTCCAGTCGTAATTACGACTAAAGCGCTGAATCAATCTTGATGTTTGGTACAGACATGGATAGCTGTCATCCTTCAAACGGATACAAACTACTTTTTATCTCAGGACACCAAAGAGTTCCCACAGGATTTATAACACCAATTCTTAATCCGCGCGCCATCAGCTACACTAGCGGCACGCTATGATGGCCGGTTTGACGTTTGTCCGCTCATGAAGTTCCGTATTAATTGATAACGACTTTGAAGGAAATAATTGTATTACTTTATTGACGATAGTGATGTGCAGAGATTCATAAATTTTATCGAATGTAGTTTTAGGTTTAGGACTCAAAATTTATTTATTAAATTGATTTCTAAAATGTATACAAGTGTAGAAAAATCAGTTTGCACCATTTAAGGGGTGAATGTACTTGTGAATATGAACAATTTTCACTATGTGGACAATTCGAATTGACGTTGCTTCGAAAAGTATAAACTGTCAGTGCAATGCGATTGTGATATAGTTTTGACCTGGCTTTGGATTTCAAATATTGATACTGCATTACTGTTGACCCTTGCTCGTTAATTTGGACTCTGTTCAAGCCCTTTGTTGTGGATTTCGTCGATATGACCGAACGTACGCAGAGAACTGTTCTAAATAGTCAGACACGTGAGTTCGTAATACGCCTTCGTAACTATTTCGATCGTGAAGCTCAAAATGGAGGGCCAATTTTACCTATAACGTCAGTGGTTGAACGCGTAGCTGATGCGCTTAATATTGGACAACGAACTGTTAGACGGATAACTAAAAAAAAATATGGCGAGACTGGCACAGAAGAAAATAAACTTCACACACCAAAAAAGAGAAAACGAGCAAAACCAGTCGTAGGCATCGATAGCTTTGATGCCGATGCTATCCGAAGACATGTTTACGGCTACTATTTACAGAAGGAGTATCCAACAAGAAAAAAGTTGGTGCATTCACTGAAGGAAGCTGGATTATTCTTCGGTGGGGAAAGTTCTTTAACGAAGATTTTGAAGACCATTGGATTTCGATACAAAAAATGTAACAAACGCAAAATATTGATGGAAAGATTTGATATAGCGATGGCAAGGTATACTTTTTTACGGCAAGTGAAAGAAATCAAAAATTGGCAAAATGTTGTGTTCTTGGATGAAACATGGCTTAATGCTAACCATACTGTAGGCCGTTCTTGGAACGATGACACAGCAGCATCTACTTCCAAAGTTCCTGTAGGAAAAGGATCGCGACTTATAATTTGTCACGCCGGAACCATCAACGGGTTTGTCGAAGGTTCTCTCATGGCTTTTGCGTCAAAAACCACTGGAGACTATCATGAAGACATGAATGGAGAAAAGTTTACTGAATGGTTTACCTCAATGTTGTGTAGCCTCCCTGAACCATCTATTATAATTATGGACAACGCCCCATACCACTCGATGCAAATTGACAAGCCACCTGCCCAATCCCAAAAGAAAGCTGATATCGTCGCATGGCTTCGTAAAAATGGCGTAGATGCAAACATGAATATGTTAAAAGCGGAATTAGTACGTCTTTTAAAAGAAAACAAACCAACCAAGATCCGATACGTCATTGACGAAATAGCATTAGAACATGGGCACAGAGTTATACGGTTACCGCCTTACCATTGTGAGTATAATGCGATTGAGTTGGTGTGGGCTCAAATTAAGGGATATGCTGCAAGACACAATACAGAACCCCCATTTACCACAAAAAAAATGCTAAAATTATTAGAAGAAGCTTGTGAACATGTGACTAAAGGAGACTGGGAAAAGGTTGTGAATAGAACTGTTAAATTAATAAGGGAAGATTATGAAAGAGATGTGAAAATAGATAATATTATAGAAAACGAACATATAATTATTAATGTAGGTGATGATAGCAGTGACGACAGTGAAAATAGTAGTATGGACGAATCTGATTAATTATGGCCTTTTGTGGCACCTTTTTTGGTATCTTTTGTATTCATATGTTTCTTGTGTGCATATAAAGTATGTATATTCATTTTCATTCAAATATTCAGTTCGTTCAAATAAATTAAATAAACATATACATTTTTGTTTTATTAAACCTATTTAATCAGGTACAAAAACAAAACTTAATTGTTTTTTGTTCGAGAATAAATTGACATTCCACATCACTATTGTAATGTGTCAAACCGGCCATCATAGCGTGCCGCTAGTATAGTCATCTAGGTATATAATTAAAAAAAAATTGTCTTTTAGAGATAACATTAAAGTAACATTCTGAGTGGCAATACAGAATAAGGCTGCTGTTGTGATAGAGTGTAATTTTAATTAGGTATTTTAATTATTTTTATTAGCATTGAGCTGCTACTGAACTACCACTTAAAAAAATGGTTTGCGTGGAATTGTATTCTCACGCCCACGCCATTGTTTTGCTCGGTGGGTGGGACTAATAAAATTGTCTACGTAATTTCGAACAGCTTAGATTCCTTAGAATAACAAAAAAATTCGTTAGTTAAAATAACTCTATAGAATCAATACGATATTAGTGGATTGTTTTCAAATTCCTAAAAATACAATGACTCCGCCGATTGAGCGCTTGATAGCTGAACGTCGGAGGACCCGTGATAATGAATTATGAAAGATAGGTATTGTCCATTAAACTTTTAAGCTATTGCATAGCTTTTATCGCGGGCTTTGAACTAGGACAAACAGTTTGAGCGCGGCCACCGAATCAAGAAATTCCGTAACGAAATAAAACCTAACACCGTCGTTCAGTACGCGTTCAACATTTTAGAGGTTCTCAAGTAGCTCTATTTGGCGCAGTGGGCGAGCGGCCGCTTTGTTTGAACGATGTCGCAGGTTCCAAATAATTAGCGGAAAGTTTATGTTAGGATTGCGTACGTCAATAGTGCAACGGGTGGAGATTGAACTTGCAACCTTTCAGTTTTCAGTCCGTTTCGTAACTACTTTTGTGTTTATAGCAATAAGTCGTGGTGGTGGAAGTGGCTCTTTGTACGAATCCTTTTCCTGGTCTAACGGATTGTAGCAAAAGAATACCGTTTTCTTTGGAAATAGGTATAGGTATGTTACCAATAAAAGGAGCGCGGGCAGTGGGTTCGAGTCGTGGCGCGCGGCTAATTGCCTCAATCCGCGTGTAATTGCGTTGCGCTTTGTGCGCGCCGCCGCCTGCTGGCCCGGACAGCGCGGGGTAAAAACAAACCTCAATAACCCAACCTAAGCCTCAATGGCCCAACGGTTAAAGGTGCGGACTGAAAACTGAAAGGTCGCAGGTTCGAATACCACCCGTTGCACTATTGTCGTACCCACTCCTGACACAAGCTTTCCGCTTATTTGGAGGGGAGAGGAGGATATTAGTCAACTTCAACTTGATTAATATTCTTTTAAAAAAAAAACTACACCTATACAGCCGTTACATCGTGAGGGCCAAAGCCGATACTGTAAGGGAGACGACAGACTGGCTACTTAGCTGCAGCGATCGGCGTTTATATGCAAGTTTTATTAACTTGGTTCTAATCGGAACTTTGAAAGCCTTCTCATTTTGAGAGGAGACCTGCGACCAGCACCCAGTCTGTAGTTGCCGACGCTGGGTTAAGAACTAATGATTAATTTGTATCATCCATCGCCGCTGGCAACTGGGCATTGGGCTCCTCTCAGATTGAGAAAGGCTTTTAAGAAGGATTGAGAAGGGAAGGTTAGGCACTATGTGTTCTATCAATGATTGCGACACTTATAATCTTTTTTGTTGAAATTGTATACCTACTTTTTGACATGATAACGTCTTATAAATCGATGAACTGCACGCACGAAAAAGTGTCACGTTCCGCCTGAGCCTGAAAGTGAGAGCGCGGAACAAGCGATAGAGAGGCACGATCGGCCTCGATCGATCGAATTTTTTTAGTCGCTGTTCGGTATCACGATTCCGCGTCCGAACGCTAACGTGGGCACACAAACCGCCAGTCGCAGCGATCGAGTTGCGTTTCTAGCATCGAAGTTCCGCGATTTTTAAACGTTGAATTTCAACGTATGCTCGCGCTTTTGAGTCGCGAAAATGCGATGCATTCGTAAAAATGCCGATCTTCTGCATTGCTACAGTCTCAATTTGTGGTGATTAGCTGAATTTATAGCGTTCTTTCTACAAAAATTCATTTTAGCGAATAGCGAGTGAGTATCGGCCAATCAGAGGCGATTGCTATCGTTACACTGTGGCAATCAATTTTAGAGAATCGCCCCACAGCTGTACGCTGTTGACGTAAACTGACCGTTAAGGTTAACGTTGCACATCAACAAACGAACAGAGTTCTGCATCAATCTTTTGGATGCGGACGCAGGGCCTATAGAGTCCGTAATAATAATAAAAAAAACTTGAGAGGCGTCAAGGTACACCCGGATGGAACGTAGTTCCTTTCGATTAATTAATTTGGCATTGTGTTCGGTATTTTCGCGGTACAATAATGGGTCTCCGTAGCCTTGTGGCTTCTGCAGTCGCCTAACAGCCAAAGGTCGATGGTTCGAATCCCAGCTCGACAGACCAAATTTTCCATTTTCGATTGTATTTTTAACAATTTCTACATGTGGAACCTTTGCCTAATTTTTTATAAATTATAAGTTATAAAAAATTAGTGAAAAATTCCACATGTAGAAATTATCGACCGAGCGAAGCGAAGGTCTTTGAGTTAACTAGGGCGATTTGCACTTGTCCGTCCGTCCGTCCGTCCGTCCGTCCGTCTGTCAGAGCCTTATAACTTTTGAATTACTGAACGTAATTACTTCAAATTTAGATATAATATGTAAACCGATGGCCTCCAGCCGAAAATGGCTTAAAAAGTTATAAAAATCTTTATTTCAGGGGGGCTCTCATAGAAGCGAATGCGAAGTAAAAAAAAAAAAATCGCGTTACATAAAATTGTTACGTATCATTTTAAAGATAATTTTGAACTGAGTACAAAAATATTTTTTTTTTAATTTTTCCCTTAAAATTGACGAAATGGGGGGCTTTCAAAGTGGCGATTTTATACGCTCGCTTGAAGACGCTCTCTAGAAAAATCCGCTATGGATTTTCAAACTGATTTTATGTTTTTAGGTCACTTATATCCTGTACTTGAACAACAAATACTAAAATTATATGAATATTATAAAGAAACGAGATTATTTAATTTTTAATGGGCGTCAGTAATTCATATAGCATCAACATAGCTTCACAATAATGCTAATAGATGGCGCAGTCAGTAACTATTCCCATGGAACTACGAGTTAAATTCAATGTTTGATAAATAATTCAATGTTTTCACTAACGTTCCCTAACCTTTACGGGCTACCTATAAGTTAGGTGATTGATGTTTTCTGTCAACTTATTTATCACGATCCTGTACGGGACACCTAAAAGGATATTGGGACGGATGTTAGGACTTAGGATTGTATTTAGGAGCTACCTACGTTAAGAGACTCCTACTTAGGGGATGATTTAGGTATGTTTGGTGAAAACGGGCATAATAATAATGTCAGTTTTGGTTATCATGTATCGATTGAATGAATAATCATGGGATACCGTTACCGCGAGGTCTCAGTTCGGGGCGAACCACTAGTTTAAAATAAAATAGAAAATAGAAAATTCAGTCTGTCGAGCTGAGATTCGAGCCATCGACTTTTAACTGTTAGGCAAGTTGCAGAATCCACAAGGCTACGGAGACCCATTATTGTACCGCGAAAATACCGAACACATTGCCTTCAAAAAAGTGTCGGTTTCAAAAAAGTGTCGATCCGTCTAGCTCCCTTCTGAGTTCCGCACCGCGCGATAAGGAACTACGTTCCAATACGTTTATTTCAGACGTTTCCATCCATAGTTTGTGTAATACTTCGACCGTCGCACGCCGATCTCTTATTCTCGCTGCTATCTTAGCTTGGATCGCCGATACTCTTTGCTGCCAGCAACAGCAGCACTTTCTTGCCTGGACTGAATGTAGCATCCTCAGGGTGTACAATTGTTCCATAGACGGATTATTTGTTTAAGTATACGGAGCAGTAAGAGATAATATGTACTTTAACGATGTTTTAACCTATTCCTGGCAAATCCTGCATGTATCCGACTCCTGCAGTGACATTATACAACTAATTAGGTACACATACTCACAACAAGCTGGGTTACAAAAGGTATATCAATACCTACCGAAATTGTCTGACTAGCAGAAAAACACAGCCAAAATGTGTCGACCTAGTGATTTCGGAACAATTTATAAATTTCTTATGAATAAGTTGCATGGAAGCAATCTAAAAAATATCGTGTTACTAGTACGTACACACTTTTAAAATGTTATCTTCTATAATATAATAAAACTGTAACAGGTCCAATTCTGTACATTGAAGATATTTTGAAAATTTTTGTTTGAGGGCACTCTATAATCGATACTGAAGCCAAAACAATTTTTTTTAATTTTTTGTCTGTCTGTCTGTCTGTCTGTCTGTCTGTCTGTCTGTCTGTCTGTATCTTGGCCGCGCATCACGCCGAAACTACTAGACGGATTTAAACGAAACTTGGCATGATTTAAGTTCATACTACGAGGTATAATATAGGATACTTTTTATCCCGAAATTCAGCACGGTTCCCTTGGGAGAGGGGATGAAAGTTAAAATGTGTATTTAGCTGTAATTCATTAAGGCGTATTCCGATTTCATTCATTCTTTTTTTGTTAGAAAGCGGGTATTTTAGAGATTGTCCTGTAATTATTTCAAGGTCGTCAATTTAGTAGTTCAGAAATTATAGACATCACAATCTTCAGTATAAGGTCCAAATAACTTGAACCCCGGAATCTACAGGATACTTTGAATGTACGGCTCATCTTAAGCTGGCATTATCGTATATAGCCATCGTGGATAGCCCTATTTTGTCAAAGCCAAACTACTCGCGTCAGATTTTCCAAACGATCATTATACCTACATACTACAGGATTTATAAACTTAATCCACGCGGACGAAGTCGCGGGCATCAGCTAGTTATGAAATAATCATAACAATAATTTCTACACAATTGCCGTCGAATTCAAAAAAATATGGTAATAAGGGTCAAGCTCTCCATAAACATGTCACAATCCCAGCTTAAACCGATACTGGCACCTTATGCCTTCGTCAGTGAAGTTAAGCTATAGAGTATAGAGTAATAGAAGCTAACTAAGCTGTCTGGACATATCTACTCCAAAAGTTAATTTCTTAATCTACTACGTGCTTGTTTGAATTGGGAAATTCTACACCAAGTATCACAACGTAAATTATTGACTACCTAAAACTAGTGGTTCGCCCCGAACTGAGACCTCGCGGTAACGGTATCCCATGATTATTCATTCAATCGATACATGATAACCAAAACTGACATTATTATTATGCCCGTTTTCACCAAACATACCTAAATCATCCCCTAAGTAGGAGTCTCTTAACGTAGGTAGCTCCTAAATACAATCCTAAGTCCTAACATCCGTCCCAATATCCTTTTAGGTGTCCCGTACAGGATCGTGATAAATAAGTTGACAGAAAACATCAATCACCTAACTTATAGGTAGCCCGTAAAGGTTAGGGAACGTTAGTGAAAACATTGAATTATTTATCAAACATTGAATTTAACTCGTAGTTCCATGGGAATAGTTACTGACTGCGCCATCTATTAGCATTATTGTGAAGCTATGTTGATGCTATATGAATTACTGACGCCCATTAAAAATTAAATAATCTCGTTTCTTTATAATATTCATATAATTTTAGTATTTGTTGTTCAAGTACAGGATATAAGTGACCTAAAAACATAAAATCAGTTTGAAAATCCATAGCGGATTTTTCTAGAGAGCGTCTTCAAGCGAGCGTATAAAATCGCCACTTTGAAAGCCCCCCATTTCGTCAATTTTAAGGGAAAAATTAAAAAAAAATTATTTTTGTACTCAGTTCAAAATTATCTTTAAAATGATACGTAACAATTTTATGTAACGCGATATTTTTTTTTTTACTTCGCATTCGCTTCTATGAGAGCCCCCCTGAAATAAAGATTTTTATAACTTTTTAAGCCATTTTCGGCTGGAGGCCATCGGTTTACATATTATATCTAAATTTGAAGTAATTACGTTCAGTAATTCAAAAGTTATAAGGCTCTGACAGACGGACGGACGGACGGACGGACGGACGGACGGACGGACAAGTGCAAATCGCCCTAGTTAACTCAAAGACCTTCGCTTCGCTCGGTCGATTAAATTTATTGTCAAAGCCATCAGATAGCGACCCAATCTTTATTGGTATGGTTCACTTATCGTATCTACACTGAGAAAACCCTTAATTATAAAATTGTCTTTTCCTAACATCTTAATTTATGTTCGCCTATCCAATTTCCTCGTCAATTGTATGAAGAGAAGCTATCAAAATAAGCGCTGATAACATGGTGGTTACAACATTCGGAATTAGGTACAAGTATTATATAATGTGAATTTTAAGCTAGTGAATATCACTTACTTAACGGTGCAGGAGAACATCGTGAAGAAACCTGCATGCTTCAGTGTTCTCCACAATATTCTCAAAGGTGTAAGAAGTCTGCCACCCTGCAATTGGTAGCGTGGGCAAGTAGGCCAGCGAAACGCGAGTTGAAGTGAATGATATCATCGAAAAATAAAACCAAGATCAATAACTCAGTCCTCAAATAGGTATACTTAGCTAAGTAATTATTATTAATGTTTAAAATCTAAAATTAATATTAACATCTATTATATATTTAAAGTTAAACATGTACTATACAAACTAGTAAAATACACATTTTATGATCAGTTTTATTTATTTGTAGACAAGTAATTGAATCGAACATAAAACGTGATTAGAATGGAACCACGCGTCTCTCGCGGCGCTTCTAACACGTTCGTATAATATTCCGACAGTTTGAAATTACATTACTTTGATATACGAATATAAAATTTAAAGACTCCACTTTGTAATTAATATGATTGCATTGAGGATTTATTATAATTTACTCGCGTTAAGGGCTTAACCACACTTGTCGAATCACCGTTGGCGTTAGCAAAAAAGTGTTAGCTCAAGACGCACCCTTGTCTAGATTACTTTTTTGTACACACATAAATATGTCCTAATATTGTAATATAAATATTCAATATTGTATAGCCCTTGACTGTGATCTCACCTGGTGGTAAGTGACGTTGCATCTAAGATGACAGCGGACTAACGTGAAAGAGGTATGGCAATGTAAATTAAAACTCCTAATCGGTTCCTATACGCCATCATACCAGAAAGTTATGTAGCCACAAACAAATCCTCCCAGACTAGACCAGATTATAGGAATTATAAATTGCCAAATTGTCCCCGTCGGGCTTGGACCAGAAGAAAAGGAGTTGCCAAGCGCACGTATTTGCCTGTGCCGTAGTACATGTACGACGTACGTGTAATTATTTTGCTTGTGTGCTCATTTTCTTTAAGTGTGACAGCTTTTGAGTTAGGGTGCGCTCATGGAGACGTAGTGAGTTAGTAAATGTGTGCTGTACGTATTTAATTCACCTCCCGCGGATTGTGGCAGAATTTATTTAGTACTAAATCTGCTTTAAGGCAAGTCCTACTTTAAATTGTCGAAGCCGTCGGGAGTCCAAACCGTGACCTCCCACTTCCACAGCGCCACCACTGCGCCAGAGAGACCGTTAAAACATGCAAATAATTTTGTAGGACGGATGGGATGTGAATCTCCTAAAAAACCGTCCAAATACGAGTCATACTTATGTTATGAAGATTATACCTACTATATTAGAGGAATGAAAGAAGACGCTTGAAGACGCTCTCTAGAAAAATCCGCTATGGATTTTCAAACTGATTTTATGTTTTTAGGTCACTTATATCCTGTACTTGAACAACAAATACTAAAATTATATGAATATTATAAAGAAACGAGATTATTTAATTTTTAATGGGCGTCAGTAATTCATATAGCATCAACATAGCTTCACAATAATGCTAATAGATGGCGCAGTCAGTAACTATTCCCATGGAACTACGAGTTAAATTCAATGTTTGATAAATAATTCAATGTTTTCACTAACGTTCCCTAACCTTTACGGGCTACCTATAAGTTAGGTGATTGATGTTTTCTGTCAACTTATTTATCACGATCCTGTACGGGACACCTAAAAGGATATTGGGACGGATGTTAGGACTTAGGATTGTATTTAGGAGCTACCTACGTTAAGAGACTCCTACTTAGGGGATGATTTAGGTATGTTTGGTGAAAACGGGCATAATAATAATGTCAGTTTTGGTTATCATGTATCGATTGAATGAATAATCATGGGATACCGTTACCGCGAGGTCTCAGTTCGGGGCGAACCACTAGTTTAAAATAAAATAGAAAATAGAAAATTCAGTCTGTCGAGCTGGGATTCGAGCCATCGACTTTTAACTGTTAGGTAAGTTGCAGAATCCACAAGGCTACGGAGACCCATTATTGTACCGCGAAAATACCGAACACATTGCCTTCAAAAAAGTGTCGGTTTCAAAAAAGTGTCGATCCGTCTAGCTCCCTTCTGAGTTCCGCACCGCGCGATAAGGAACTACGTTCCAATACGTTTATTTCAGACGTTTCCATCCATAGTTTGTGTAATACTTCGACCGTCGCACGCCGATCTCTTATTCTCGCTGCTATCTTAGCTTGGATCGCCGATACTCTTTGCTGCCAGCAACAGCAGCACTTTCTTGCCTGGACTGAATGTAGCATCCTCAGGGTGTACAATTGTTCCATAGACGGATTATTTGTTTAAGTATACGGAGCAGTAAGAGATAATATGTACTTTAACGATGTTTTAACCTATTCCTGGCAAATCCTGCATGTATCCGACTCCTGCAGTGACATTATACAACTAATTACACATACTCACAACAAGCTGGGTTACAAAAGGTATATCAATACCTACCGAAATTGTCTGACTAGCAGAAAAACACAGCCAAAATGTGTCGACCTAGTGATTTCGGAACAATTTATAAATTTCTTATGAATAAGTTGCATGGAAGCAATCTAAAAAATATCGTGTTACTAGTACGTACACACTTTTAAAATGTTATCTTCTATAATATAATAAAACTGTAACAGGTCCAATTCTGTACATTGAAGATATTTTGAAAATTTTTGTTTGAGGGCACTCTATAATCGATACTGAAGCCAAAACAATTTTTTTTAATTTTTTGTCTGTCTGTCTGTCTGTCTGTCTGTCTGTCTGTCTGTCTGTCTGTATCTTGGCCGCGCATCACGCCGAAACTACTAGACGGATTTAAACGAAACTTGGCATGATTTAAGTTCATACTACGAGGTATAATATAGGATACTTTTTATCCCGAAATTCAGCACGGTTCCCTTGGGAGAGGGGATGAAAGTTAAAATGTGTATTTAGCTGTAATTCATTAAGGCGTATTCCGATTTCATTCATTCTTTTTTTGTTAGAAAGCGGGTATTTTAGAGATTGTCCTGTAATTATTTCAAGGTCGTCAATTTAGTAGTTCAGAAATTATAGACATCACAATCTTCAGTATAAGGTCCAAATAACTTGAACCCCGGAATCTACAGGATACTTTGAATGTACGGCTCATCTTAAGCTGGCATTATCGTATATAGCCATCGTGGATAGCCCTATTTTGTCAAAGCCAAACTACTCGCGTCAGATTTTCCAAACGATCATTATACCTACATACTACAGGATTTATAAACTTAATCCACGCGGACGAAGTCGCGGGCATCAGCTAGTTATGAAATAATCATAACAATAATTTCTACACAATTGCCGTCGAATTCAAAAAAATATGGTAATAAGGGTCAAGCTCTCCATAAACATGTCACAATCCCAGCTTAAACCGATACTGGCACCTTATGCCTTCGTCAGTGAAGTTAAGCTATAGAGTATAGAGTAATAGAAGCTAACTAAGCTGTCTGGACATATCTACTCCAAAAGTTAATTTCTTAATCTACTACGTGCTTGTTTGAATTGGGAAATTCTACACCAAGTATCACAACGTAAATTATTGACTACCTAAAACTAGTGGTTCGCCCCGAACTGAGACCTCGCGGTAACGGTATCCCATGATTATTCATTCAATCGATACATGATAACCAAAACTGACATTATTATTATGCCCGTTTTCACCAAACATACCTAAATCATCCCCTAAGTAGGAGTCTCTTAACGTAGGTAGCTCCTAAATACAATCCTAAGTCCTAACATCCGTCCCAATATCCTTTTAGGTGTCCCGTACAGGATCGTGATAAATAAGTTGACAGAAAACATCAATCACCTAACTTATAGGTAGCCCGTAAAGGTTAGGGAACGTTAGTGAAAACATTGAATTATTTATCAAACATTGAATTTAACTCGTAGTTCCATGGGAATAGTTACTGACTGCGCCATCTATTAGCATTATTGTGAAGCTATGTTGATGCTATATGAATTACTGACGCCCATTAAAAATTAAATAATCTCGTTTCTTTATAATATTCATATAATTTTAGTATTTGTTGTTCAAGTACAGGATATAAGTGACCTAAAAACATAAAATCAGTTTGAAAATCCATAGCGGATTTTTCTAGAGAGCGTCTTCAAGCGAGCGTATAAAATCGCCACTTTGAAAGCCCCCCATTTCGTCAATTTTAAGGGAAAAATTAAAAAAAAATTATTTTTGTACTCAGTTCAAAATTATCTTTAAAATGATACGTAACAATTTTATGTAACGCGATATTTTTTTTTTTACTTCGCATTCGCTTCTATGAGAGCCCCCCTGAAATAAAGATTTTTATAACTTTTTAAGCCATTTTCGGCTGGAGGCCATCGGTTTACATATTATATCTAAATTTGAAGTAATTACGTTCAGTAATTCAAAAGTTATAAGGCTCTGACAGACGGACGGACGGACGGACGGACGGACGGACGGACGGACAAGTGCAAATCGCCCTAGTTAACTCAAAGACCTTCGCTTCGCTCGGTCGATTAAATTTATTGTCAAAGCCATCAGATAGCGACCCAATCTTTATTGGTATGGTTCACTTATCGTATCTACACTGAGAAAACCCTTAATTATAAAATTGTCTTTTCCTAACATCTTAATTTATGTTCGCCTATCCAATTTCCTCGTCAATTGTATGAAGAGAAGCTATCAAAATAAGCGCTGATAACATGGTGGTTACAACATTCGGAATTAGGTACAAGTATTATATAATGTGAATTTTAAGCTAGTGAATATCACTTACTTAACGGTGCAGGAGAACATCGTGAAGAAACCTGCATGCTTCAGTGTTCTCCACAATATTCTCAAAGGTGTAAGAAGTCTGCCACCCTGCAATTGGTAGCGTGGGCAAGTAGGCCAGCGAAACGCGAGTTGAAGTGAATGATATCATCGAAAAATAAAACCAAGATCAATAACTCAGTCCTCAAATAGGTATACTTAGCTAAGTAATTATTATTAATGTTTAAAATCTAAAATTAATATTAACATCTATTATATATTTAAAGTTAAACATGTACTATACAAACTAGTAAAATACACATTTTATGATCAGTTTTATTTATTTGTAGACAAGTAATTGAATCGAACATAAAACGTGATTAGAATGGAACCACGCGTCTCTCGCGGCGCTTCTAACACGTTCGTATAATATTCCGACAGTTTGAAATTACATTACTTTGATATACGAATATAAAATTTAAAGACTCCACTTTGTAATTAATATGATTGCATTGAGGATTTATTATAATTTACTCGCGTTAAGGGCTTAACCACACTTGTCGAATCACCGTTGGCGTTAGCAAAAAAGTGTTAGCTCAAGACGCACCCTTGTCTAGATTACTTTTTTGTACACACATAAATATGTCCTAATATTGTAATATAAATATTCAATATTGTATAGCCCTTGACTGTGATCTCACCTGGTGGTAAGTGACGTTGCATCTAAGATGACAGCGGACTAACGTGAAAGAGGTATGGCAATGTAAATTAAAACTCCTAATCGGTTCCTATACGCCATCATACCAGAAAGTTATGTAGCCACAAACAAATCCTCCCAGACTAGACCAGATTATAGGAATTATAAATTGCCAAATTGTCCCCGTCGGGCTTGGACCAGAAGAAAAGGAGTTGCCAAGCGCACGTATTTGCCTGTGCCGTAGTACATGTACGACGTACGTGTAATTATTTTGCTTGTGTGCTCATTTTCTTTAAGTGTGACAGCTTTTGAGTTAGGGTGCGCTCATGGAGACGTAGTGAGTTAGTAAATGTGTGCTGTACGTATTTAATTCACCTCCCGCGGATTGTGGCAGAATTTATTTAGTACTAAATCTGCTTTAAGGCAAGTCCTACTTTAAATTGTCGAAGCCGTCGGGAGTCCAAACCGTGACCTCCCACTTCCACAGCGCCACCACTGCGCCAGAGAGACCGTTAAAACATGCAAATAATTTTGTAGGACGGATGGGATGTGAATCTCCTAAAAAACCGTCCAAATACGAGTCATACTTATGTTATGAAGATTATACCTACTATATTAGAGGAATGAAAGCACTTGACAGGATTATTTTAATAACTAGATGACTAGACCATGGCAACATTTTTGACGTGATAACGTCTTATAAATTGATAAACACCGGCTGCACGCACGAAAAAGTGTCACGTTCCGCCTGAGCATGTGCGTGCAAGCGAGAGTGTGGAACAAGCGATAGAGAGGCACGATCGGCCCAAGCGTTGGCTCGTGACTAGAGAGCGCCCGCCGCCAGCCAGTCATCGCGTGCGCGCTGTGGTTAGCGGATGTGTCGCGAGCGCGAATGTTTCTTTATGACATTATCACGTAAAACTATCTTCCGTAACCGACTTTACAGACAACCAATTTTTTTCGCAACCCTTAAAATCGTCAACAATCAATCTAATGAGACTTCAAAAGTAGTGGAGTTAGTGTGGCGAGACCATTACGCGTTCTTTCTCGCAACAAAGCCGGGCGTGCGTGGGCGCGAACCGAATATCCCTCTAAATTACAATTCCGTACACAATACACTGCACACGACACACACGATACTACAAGTTATCGGAAACGTTTACACTTCAATAGCGACTAGCGAGACGTAGGTATCAGTCGAATTTATCGATCATTCCATTCTTTACCTTCCAAGTTCCAAGCTCCAACATTATGAGCGTCGATCGGGCTACTTTCTAATACCGAAAATGATGTTTCAAATTTAAATGGTAGATATACTTCCTTTTAGATTATAAGAACGTAGTATAGCGATTGTATTAGCTTTCTACCGCGTTGAGATTTTATTTTTCCCATACATTATGACTCCTCTCAATTCTAAATGTTTCCAAGTCAAAGTAAAGTCAGTCAAATATTTTATTCAAAGTAGGTAACAATTACGCTTTTTGAAAGTCAACAAATAACACTATTTTTCGTTTCATTCAATGTCATTGATTTAATGTAATACAAAAAAAATTAAAACAATGTCCGACAGCAATAATCTCAATAAAAATAAAAACAATCACACTATCAAATCACACTTCACATCACACTTCACATCACACTTCACATCACATCACACTTCACACTAATACTCATATTATAAAGGCGAAAGTTTGTGTGTCTGTTTGTATGTTTGTTACTCTTTCACGCAAAAACTACTGGACGGATTTGGCTGAAATTTGGAATGGAGATAGCCTAAACAAGGTAGAATCTTGAAGTGTCATAAGAGCCGCAGGTTGGCCTACATGAAATAAATAATTTTGATTTTTTTTTTTTTTGAAAAACCCAGAATTAACACATAGGCTACAATTTATCCCGGAAAAGTAAAGAGTTCCCGCGGTAATCAAAAAACCTTAATACACGCGGACGAAGTCGCGGGCATCGTCTAGTAAGTAATAAAAATAAAGTTAAATTTTATTAGATGAGAGGAGCTGTCCAAGTGATTGTTGGATTAAGGTAAGTAATAATTTTCACTTAAGGTTTTCTGAAACAAAAAGTATAACGGCCAACTGTAGTGAAAAGATTTCAGTAAAACTCTCTTAAAGTAGATATTGAAATCGCAAGGCTTCTGTTTTGTACCAAATGGTAAAAATAACACCATAAATCAGTTCGTGCAACACCCACTTTTTAGACCCCAAGGCGTAGTTCATATCAACAAATCAACTGGGCAGTTACTTCACAGCTCTCAAATTGGTCGTAATGACGATAAACTGGGCTTTTGACTTATTGCCGAGCTTTGGCAAGTGCGTCAACTTTCGGTACAGTCAACAAACTTTTCGATTTCAAACGGATACTCCTGAAAATTGCTGGTAATACTGACGTTACCCGGTAAGCTCCAGAGCTTACCGGGTAACGTCAGTATTACCAGCCGGCTATATCCAGATATAGCCGGCTGGCTTCGACTTCGTAGAGCGTCATCTTTGTCGGTAGGTATGAACGGCAGGCAAGAGTCTCTATAAAGCCATGGCTAGCTGATTATCTCTTTCTATAAATTAATTTACAAAACCTGGTAATTTTGTTACAGCTTTTGTTTAACGTCTCTATTAAATACTTAACATTTCCTCGTTCCAGTAGATTAAGTATTTTTTATATTTAATTATTAATTATTGCTAATTAAAAAGATTTGTTTTGAGTTAACTTCTAGTCATATTTCTGTTTCTTTTTTAAATAAATAGACTAGCGCTTGACTGCAATCTCACCTGATGGTAAGTGAAGATGCAGCCTATGATGGAGCGCGCTTGCCTAAAAGATATTGCCTAGAATTCACTCTTGATTTAAAGGTACCCAAGTTATAGTCATTCGGAAAAGTGATTAATTATTTATTATAGTCATTCTGTTTAATGAAAGGTTTTCTTTTGTTCGTAATAAGTGCTTATACTGACTTAGTAGAAGTTGCAACTTGCAACTTCACTGGAAACCTAACGAAAATAAGTTTTTCTTTCGTAAAGATTCAAAACTTAAACAATTTTATTAATTTTTCATAGACAAATTTAAATATTTTCATTCAACTGAGCAGGGTTTTCTTGTCAAAATTGAAACTCTAGGACCTATATAGATTCTAGTCTATCCAAAATCCGTTATCATTATTTACTAGTGGTTCGCCCCGAACTGAGACCTCGCGGTATCCCATAATTCCCATAAGGTAGTTTTAACTATATTATATTGTAATTAAAACGCGCCGAATCTGATGACGTCAATCGTCATCTGCTTTCGTGGATGGGATGCATATTTACAATATTAAAGACAGCGCCATCTAGTAACAGTATAGTGAAGTTTTGTTAAAAACATTGATGCCCATTAAAACTCAAATAATTTCGTTTCTTTATAATATTTATCTAATCTTAGTATTTGTTGTTCAAGTTCAGAATATAACTCAAATTATGTGTAAGTTTCAAGTTTTAAAACAAAGTGGTTTTAGAAATCTAGCCTCGAATACAATCTCCACTTTGAAAGCCCCCCATTTCGTATGGGAGCCCCCCTGAAATAAAGATTTTTATAACTTTTTAAGCCATTTTCGGCTGGAGGCCATCGGTTTACATATCATATCTAAAATTGAATAATACGTTCAGTAATTCAGAAGTTATAAGGCTGTGACAGATGGACGGACGGACAAGTGCAAATCGCTCTAGTAAACTCAGAGACCTTCGCTTCGCTCGGTCGATTAATGAGAGAGTTAAATCGGTTTATTACTAGTGGTTCGCCCCGAACTGAGACCTCGCGGTAACGATATCCCATGATTATTCATTCAATCGATACATGACGACCAAACCTGACATTATTATTATGCCCGTTTTCACCAAACATACCTAAATCATCAAATTATTGTTTAGTTAAATATCAAACTTCAATAAGTTTTGCATAAAAAAAAAATATTGCATAAATATTATAATCGCCCTCCAGCACGTTGGACTGACGATATAAAGCGGGTGGCGGGAAGTGGCTGGATGAGGAAGGCTGAGGACCGGGTGTGGTGGCGTTCTCTGGGAAAGGCCTATGTTCAGCAGTGGACGTCCGCAGGCTGAGATGATGATGATGATGATGATGATTATAATTGCATAAGTTGATAAAAAATGCTATGCAATAGCTTTACCGCGGCAGTCCCCGAGTGCCACTTAATTTTTTTTTCAGTAAAGTTAGTCACCATCGGTTTCACACGTCGAGCGTCCCCGTCGCCGGCGGCCCACCATTCGTCAAATTGACCTCTACGCGCATTATCTCTGACAGGCGAATTTGCAATGTTGCACAACAACTACTCAATATAGGTGAGAATCACATGCTATTTGGGCAATGCTTAAACGCTTGTAACTCAAATAATATGTATACTAACGTACGTACTCAAAACGACGAAAGCCGTACGATTTTATTATAATTAAAGACATTGAGGCATAGAAACATTAAGGCTAAATAACAAACAAACTAGGGCCAATTTAATAGATCACATTTAAAGTCTGTCAGTCTTAATAAAGTAAATCGTAAAATTGCCATCTTTTGTCATTATTATTAAGTACAATAAATATATATTTATAACTGAAAAAAGTTAAACAACTCTACAGTTATAACTTTGAAAAATAAATAATATCGTATGCCCTCCGTTACAAGGTTACGTTGTTGAATTTTGTTATAGTGTCAAATGTGATCTATTAAGTTGGCCCTACTACCTAGTATTAATAATTTATGATTAAAAATTCTTTTTAAAAACCCGACTTCAAACGCCCGCGCCAGGACAAAGTATATAATTTATTGTTGATATTTTAAAAAACCCACTCGACAGATTTCGTCTAAAATTTCAATGGGAACACCTGGAAAGTATACGCTTTGAAACCAAAAAAGAATTTTCCAAATCGGTTCAGGCGTCTTCGAGTAATCGGTGAACATACATTTAAAAAAAATGATTCCGACGAATTGAGAACATCCTCCTTTTTTGAAGTCGGTTAAAAAGGACAAAGCGGACTGAAAACTGAAAGATCGACGATCCGATCCCCCAGCCATTGCACTATTGTACTACCCAGTACCGTCTTTACCATAAGGGCACACGGGGCCCGTGCCCAGGGCCCCCATCATCAAGGGGGCCCCGAAAGGCCGATATATTCGCCTATATTTTTCATTTTTTTTCTATTTTAGGTAGATATAGTTACAAAACGTTAACCGACAATAAAGTTTAAAGAGTAAATGAGGGCGTTGTTATCGACTTTCTGGCAACACTGAGCAGTGACAAGCCAATGACATTGCCGAGTTTGACAGTAAACGTGGCATTGTCAGATTTAACAGTTATGAAATACGTAGTTTGGGGTTGCCATAGGTACGATTTATACGACTTTTTTAGCCCTAGTACGATGTACGATCGAATACTCGAAATCGCACGCAATATATTTTAAGAACTTTTGAAATTATTTAGTCTTCATATTTTAATCAATTTTAAATAATGAAAAATAAATAGACGAAACGTGAATGCGCTACTTAATATAATTTTTTTGCATTTAGGTATGCTTATGTACATACCGAATAGTATGGACTACACAGAGGCGTAGTGCGATCAGAAAATTGTCGAAAATATTAATTTCACATGGCTACTGCGAAGTATGAACTACATAGAAACGTAGTGCAATCGAAAAATTTTTGCGCTCGCTTCGCTCGCGAAAATGTATCTTTTTTCTTGATTGGTATTGTAGGAACCAAGTATGAAGTACTCAGTTAAGTAGTGCAGTCCAAAAAACGCGCTCGCTTCGCTCGCGAACTTGTCTATTTTAAATTGCGGTTGAAGGTGCCAAGTATGGATTACATACTGTACGAGTGAGTGTGGTGTGTGTGGCTCGTAGTGGACTAGTGGCGTAGTGCAACGGTTAAAAATGTCGCACTCGCTTCACTCGCGATAATGTCGATAAATAGATTGCTTATGTACATACCAAATAGTATGGATTACACATAGGTGTAGTGCTATCCAAAAAATTTCGCGCTCGCTTCGCTCGCGAATATATCGCACAAGTTTTACACAGCTACTGTAGGTGCCAAGATTGAACTACATAGAAGCGTCGTGCAATCGAAAAAATTTTGCGCTCGCTCCGCTCGCGATGAATTGTCTTTTTTTTCTTTGATTGGTATTGTAGGGAACAAGTATGAAGTACAGTTAAGTAGTGCAGTCCTAAACACGCGCTCGCTTCGCTCGCAAACATGTCGCTCTTAAATTGCTGTTGAAGGTGTCAAGTATGGACTACATAGAGGCATAGTGCAATTGAAAAAAATTCGCGCAGTTGGTATTGTAGGAATCAAGTATGAAGCACATAGATAAGTGGGGCCGTCATAAAAAATTTCACGCTCGTCTCGCTCGAGAAATGTTTATAAGTTGCTATTGTGGCATAGTGCAGTCCAAAAAATTATGCGGCCGCTTCGTTCGCGAAAATTTCCTACGGTAACTTTGTATTTTTGGATAGCACCAATATATTCAACTAACTTGACTACGGTTCGGTTTGTAATTGGAATCGCCCTCCCCCACGCTTCATCACTGGACTACATCATTGAAGACCAGTTACCAACTCCTCAATCCTAATGCTGTTGGGTACACTGCCCACCTAAATTGTGGGTATTTACGTTTCGATAGTGAATTGATAATGTAGGTACCAAGTAGGTATAGAATATAATAAAGTGGCGTAGTTCAATCTTTAAAATGTCGTGATTGACACAAAGCAATTCTTTTAAAACTTTTTCCACGCGGACGAAGTCGCGGGCATCAGCTAGTATCAAATAATTTTATAAATAACTTGAATAATAATTATTAATGGCCTGAGTATATTTGATTTGTACCAATTAACCATAATAAATAGATGATCATAACAGAAAAATGTTTTTGCCATTCACTTTTTTACTGTCCAACAGGGCCCCATATTCTTGTGTGCCCAAGGGCCCCGGCATGGCCTAAGACGGCTCTGGTACTACCCACTGCTAACATAAGCTTACCGCTTATTTGGAAAGGAGAGGAGAACAATAATCAAGTTCAGTTTGGCTAATATTCTTTTGTTTTTTAAAAAGGCGTTTAGGCTACTTTTCAAGCAACTTTTAATACCTACTGCATAATTTAGGATTAAAATGCTCCACTTTGCCTTTAAAAATCTTCAAATCTCTTCGGATCGAGTTCTGATGCAAGCAATGAAACTATTTCAACCCAAATAAAACTAAAAGGAATTCACATCTCACTACATAAGTACCCACATTTTACGTGTACACAGACTGGTTATTACGGTTAAAAGGGGTAATAAAAGAGCAATAAGCTAAGCAATTGCTCACTTTAACACTACGCCCGGGGACAGGCAGCGTGGGTAAGCAAACAGATGGAATCTCACCGGCCACAGAAGCCTACCCTGGGGGAGGCCACTGTTCACGCTCCGCGCCGCGGCTGGCCACGACCAGCGCACTAGCCTGCAGGCTATTGGTAATCACCTTCCTTGTATTCACAGTGCCATCAGACCAGTTTATAAAATCATTTAAGCATCCATTGCTGCATAAGATTTGTGAGATTCAATCAAATGCATGAGTAAAAGCGTAATGAATAGCGTTAACTTCATTATTTTTGCCTGAAGTGCTTTATAGTAGGGGTAAGTTAAGGATTTTATTAAAGTCATTAGGAGGGTAATGAAAGATGTCCCGGGGCCGGCGACACTTTATGAAGACGTTGTTCGCGATAATGAGATAATAAAATTGTTCGTGGGAAGTCTTTACACGTGGAGTCATTATGCAGTTTTTTTACGTGTATTGCAATCATGTAGACCTGTGAGAAAAGTTTTATTTTTATTACCATTTTAAATTATATAAAACTTATGTAAACAAGACTCTCGTACAGATGCGGTTATATTACGGTTAAATTTCATTAATCAGGCTATGATAATAATTTCTAAGGAACTCCGTCATAAAATTAAATAAATGACTGTAATTACACGAGTTTATTAAACGAAGTCACGAAAACATAACCAGTACAATAAAGAAATGTAATTTGCATCTAATGGGCTCCTTACGTAAGTCATTTTAAAAGTTGCACAGAGCTATAAAACAATTTTAATAAATGACTCAAAAACCAGATCAATTTGTTACGATGGAAAATTAGTAAGTAGTCTAGTTTCGAGAAGGCTAGAATTATTTTAAAGACTTAGTACTTACTGCCTCTCGAGATATTCATTGAATAATAACTTATATTTTGACTAATTGTACTAATTAGATTTTTTAGATTAAATCTCTATGAGCGGTCATTAGTATATTATTATGTACTAAAGAAGCGTTTACCTGTCTCTCGGAAAACACATAAAGCCGATGGTCCTGCGCCTAATCTCTCTCCGATCGTAGCAGATTTCCGTCTCACAATGAGACAATAAAAACGAGGGAATAGAGAGTTCACCTGTGTTTGCGCATACACTTGCGCACTATAATATCTCCTGCGCTGATTATCAATATCTGTGAGGATTGGCCGCTGTGGCCGTATTGGGTCGTGGGGACTTTATTAAACGAGTATCAATCAGTAAATTCAATGATAAATCCAATGTCGTCCAAGCAGTAAACAACAACTGGGCATAATCACCTAAAATTGAAGTTAAGATTACAAGTCACGACACACAAATCATGGCAACCATTCCGCCGATCGGTGACGTTCGGAATTAATTTAGTATCGAACGAAATTGTGCACAATTTGCGATGTCGCAAGCACCTGTCGGTAATGATAGGCGAGCGAGTAATTGCACTGTCGCAGATTCGGTTCCCGTCACGAGTCAAGCCCACGCGTTGCGTTTGTACTGACCAGTATTGCCCCATGTCCATTGTCCATAACAAGAACCGACCCAAAATACTCGTTAATCTCTACCTAGGTATACTCTATGTATAAACCTTTGGAATTATTTTGTTTTATGTTTTGTTAAAATTTAATACTAATTGCTGAAAACATTTCGTAGTTATTCTGGAAACAAAATATTACCTTGATAATTGCCAAGAAATTTTCGTCATATAATAAAGAAATCCTTGCAAGAACGATGGAAGATCTTTCTAAAATAAAATAATAATGAATTAATCTTAATATTATTTTCCGAGCTTTAACTTCCACTTTTCACGGAATCACGGTATTCAATACTTATTATTTACCCAGATTCAGGAATTTCAATTTTATTATGACTTATGAGTCCAACTTAACGATTTCAATTCAACATAGGAGCACTGTAAATTATATTATCTTTAAAACTAAACTTAACTAGTTGTTCGCCCCGAACTGAGACCTCGCGGTAACGGTATCCCATGATTATTCATTCAATCGATACATGATAACCAAAACTGACATTATTATTATGCCCGTTTTCACCAAACATACCTAAATCATCCCCTAAGTAGGAGTCTCTTAACGTAGGTAGCTCCTAAATACAATCCTAAGTCCTAACATCCGTCCCAATATCCTTTTAGGTGTCCCGTACAGGATCGTGATAAATAAGTTGACAGAAAACATCAATCACCTAACTTATAGGTAGCCCGTAAAGGTTAGGGAACGTTAGTGAAAACATTGAATTATTATGTAGGTACTAACGAGTGAAACCGGGTTACGGGCATCTGTACAAATCGTCATCTATCGACGCGAATAGAAAATATACAATATTTAACTAAAATTTAACTAAAAAATAATTTTAATTGAATAATATGGTACAAAAAAAATTACAATACAATTATTGTATTATAATAAGTAACTAAATAATAATGATCGACGCAAAACTGTTTTTGGGATAGGTCGTTAGTCGTAACTCGTAGTTCCATGGGAATAGTTACTGACTGCGCCATCTATTAGCATTATTGTGAAGCTATGTTGATGCTATATGAATTACTGATGTACATTAAAAATTAAATAATCTCGTTTCTTTATAATATTCATATAATTTTAGTATTTGTTGTTCAAGTACAGGATATAAGTGACCTAAAAACATAAAATCAGTTTGAAAATCCATAGCGGATTTTCTTAGGGAGCGTCTTCAAGCGAGCGTATAAAATCGCCACTTTGAAAGCCCCCCATTTCGTCAATTTTAAGGGAAAAATTAAAAAAAAAATATTTTTGTACTCAGTTCAAAATTATCTTTAAAATGATACGTAACAATTTTATGTAACGCGATATTTTTTTTTTTACTTCGCATTCGCTTCTATGAGAGCCCCCCTGAAATAAAGATTTTTATAACTTTTTAAGCCATTTTCGGCTGGAGGCCATCGGTTTACATATTATATCTAAATTTGAAGTAATTACGTTCAGTAATTCAAAAGTTATAAGGCTCTGACAGACGGACGGACGGACGGACGGACGGACGGACAAGTGCAAATCGCTCTAGTTAACTCAAAGACCTTCGCTTCGCTCGGTCGATTACGTTCAGTAATTCAGAAGTTATAAGGCTCTGACAGACGGACGGACGGACAGACGGACGGACGGACAAGTGCAAATCGCTCTAGTAAACTCAGAGACCTTCGCTTCGCTCGGTCGAAAATTCGACCATCTGGGGTCATAACTCATAGTGTTATTGTATAAACTAGTGGTTCGCCCCGAACTGAGACCTCGCGGTAACGGTATCCCATGATTATTCATTCAATCGATACATGATAACCAAAACTGACATTATTATTATGCCCGTTTTCACCAAACATACCTAAATCATCCCCTAAGTAGGAGTCTCTTAACGTAGGTAGCTCCTAAATACAATCCTAAGTCCTAACATCCGTCCCAATATCCTTTTAGGTGTCCCGTACAGGATCGTGATAAATAAGTTGACAGAAAACATCAATCACCTAACTTATAGGTAGCCCGTAAAGGTTAGGGAACGTTAGTGAAAACATTGAATTATTATGTAGGTACTAACGAGTGAAACCGGGTTACGGGCATCTGTACAAATCGTCATCTATCGACGCGAATAGAAAATATACAATATTTAACTAAAATTTAACTAAAAAATAATTTTAATTGAATAATATGGTACAAAAAAAATTACAATACAATTATTGTATTATAATAAGTAACTAAATAATAATGATCGACGCAAAACTGTTTTTGGGATAGGTCGTTAGTCGTAACTCGTAGTTCCATGGGAATAGTTACTGACTGCGCCATCTATTAGCATTATTGTGAAGCTATGTTGATGCTATATGAATTACTGATGTACATTAAAAATTAAATAATCTCGTTTCTTTATAATATTCATATAATTTTAGTATTTGTTGTTCAAGTACAGGATATAAGTGACCTAAAAACATAAAATCAGTTTGAAAATCCATAGCGGATTTTCTTAGGGAGCGTCTTCAAGCGAGCGTATAAAATCGCCACTTTGAAAGCCCCCCATTTCGTCAATTTTAAGGGAAAAATTAAAAAAAAAATATTTTTGTACTCAGTTCAAAATTATCTTTAAAATGATACGTAACAATTTTATGTAACGCGATATTTTTTTTTTTACTTCGCATTCGCTTCTATGAGAGCCCCCCTGAAATAAAGATTTTTATAACTTTTTAAGCCATTTTCGGCTGGAGGCCATCGGTTTACATATTATATCTAAATTTGAAGTAATTACGTTCAGTAATTCAAAAGTTATAAGGCTCTGACAGACGGACGGACGGACGGACGGACGGACGGACAAGTGCAAATCGCTCTAGTTAACTCAAAGACCTTCGCTTCGCTCGGTCGATTACGTTCAGTAATTCAGAAGTTATAAGGCTCTGACAGACGGACGGACGGACAAGTGCAAATCGCTCTAGTAAACTCAGAGACCTTCGCTTCGCTCGGTCGAAAATTCGACCATCTGGGGTCATAACTCATAGTGTTATTGTATAAACTAGTGGTTCGCCCCGAACTGAGACCTCGCGGTAACGGTATCCCATGATTATTCATTCAATCGATACATGATAACCAAAACTGACATTATTATTATGCCCGTTTTCACCAAACATACCTAAATCATCCCCTAAGTAGGAGTCTCTTAACGTAGGTAGCTCCTAAATACAATCCTAAGTCCTAACATCCGTCCCAATATCCTTTTAGGTGTCCCGTACAGGATCGTGATAAATAAGTTGACAGAAAACATCAATCACCTAACTTATAGGTAGCCCGTAAAGGTTAGGGAACGTTAGTGAAAACATTGAATTATTTATCAAACATTGAATTTAACTCGTAGTTCCATGGGAATAGTTACTGACTGCGCCATCTATTA